>BSBM01000502.1:22385000-22985000 GCA_027924585.1 Larix kaempferi
TATTATGCTCTTTTGTTGTAACCATCTTGACAGAGAATTTCATATCCTTCTTCCTTTTGATAACTTCCCTTCTTTTGCTTCCCTTCCTCCTTTTATCTTGGACTTGGTACTACTAATTGTGTTTTTAAGATAATGTTAGTTATTATCTTATAGAAGAACTTTGCATGAGAACCTGGATGATGAGTTCATAAACTCCCCCTTTCAATGTTCCTCCCCTTTGTCAACATTTTCTCCATTTTGTGAGAGGGTTTATACTCCACTCTTTGTCAACCATACACCAGTCTTATCATTTGACCATGATCATCTCTTCTTATCTAATTCTCCTTCATGTTTTGTTATACTTTAACCATGTGCTTGTCACATAGATTTTTTCTGGACCAAATGTGTTTCTTCAATTTTTTCCACCTCTACTTTACTTGTTTTTGATGAAGATACCCTTTTTATTCCTAGCAAGTGATATTAGTTATATTCAAATACCAATTGTAATTTTCTGATATTTACTCCCTTGAGTATATGATCTCCTCTAATTTCAAGGTTTCTGTTTAGGTCATGAGAGACTTTTAGAAGAGAATTTCATAATTTCTCTCTTCATTGATGCTTTCTTCATCTTCATCTTGCTTTCCATCATAATGGATGTCATTTTCATCTGTAGCACTATTTTGCTGATCATCATCTTCATTGGTGCTTGGAATCTGTGTTTCCTCTTACTCTTTGTAGTCTTCCTTTCTTTTCCACATCTTTCCATGACATGCCCTGCTTACTGATCTTCTTTGTTTCTTGGATTTTGTACTTTGATATTTTCCCTTGGTTTTGCAATTAACAACCTTGTGACCAAACTTGTGACAGCAGTGACAATATCCATTGAACCTTCCTTTATATTTGAGGAATCTTTGATCTTCCTGCTTCACATCTTCCATCTTCTTCCATCCCTTCCTTTGTTCTTGAACTTTCATTGAAGCATTCTTCCTCAGCTTACATTCTCTAGCCATATCTCCAAAATTATGACATGTGTAGAAATGACCCAAAAAGATCTGTTGGACACTTCCTATCATTGGTCTTTCTGGTATCATAACAGTTCTGTCTTTATTGTGAGAGGAGGGAGCAGACTTCTGACTATCCTTCTCAATCGGGGTTTTGAGTGCAGCAGCATAGCTTCTCTCAATTCTATTTTGGAGTGTAGGAGAAAAACATTCTGAATTATTCTCTTTGTCATAACCTAATCCCGTTTTATCACTTGATGGTCTTTGGATACTTAAGATTTCATCTAAAACCTTTGAGTTGTTCTCAATCTTTCATTTAATAGATTCTTCATCGAGCTTCTTTCTAAGCTGCATAATTTATTCTTCAAGCTTCTCTGATTCTTGCATTCTCTTTTTGAGTTGTAAATCTAGGTCCCTTTCAATCTTCTTGGCCTCTTCAAGTTGGGTTTTCAAATTACTAATGATTTGGTTTGACTGTTTGTTCTTTTTCCTGCATTTTTCATGTTCATCAAGAGCATTGATTAATTCATCTCTTAGATCTACTTCTCCTTCTTCCACTGATTCATAATCTTGATATTGGGCTTCTATTCCCATGAATAGAATATCTATTTCTTCATCTTCACTTGTGTCTTCATCTTCACTATCTTCCATGGTGTAAAAGATCTTCTTCTTTTTGTTTCCCATTTTTCCCTTTTTGAACTTCTTTGAGACTTGTTTCTCATCACTTCCTTTTTCTTTAGGATAAGGACATTTTGTAGAAAAGTGTCCAATTCTTCCATAGTTAAGCCACTTTAGAGGTAGATTTCCCTTGTACTTTCCAGTATGCCTCTTAAGTTTCTTGATGAAAAGGGATTCTTCATCATCTGATTTTTCTGATTGGTTCTTGGATAAGGCTTTAAATGCTGCTTCTTTCTTTGATTGTCCATCTTGTCCTGTTCTCATCTCATCGGCAGTGAAGATCCCATGTAGTTCATTTATTGTCATGTCTTCAAGATCATCTTATTCTTCAAGAGTGGATAGCTTTGAGTCATACTTCATTGGCAGGGTTCTTAGTACTTTGTCAACTACTTCTTTCTCCTTTAATTCTCCTCCAAGGCATCTAATAGCATTGGCAATTTCATCTAGCCTTAGAAGATACTCTGCAATATTTTCTTCTTATTTCAGTTTTAGCCTTTCAAACTGTCCTTTGTATGTCTGAAGTTTTGATTGTTTGAATTTGAATGCTCCTTCATAGACATTTTTTAATTTATCCCAAACATCCTTGGTTGTCTTGCATTGCATGACTTTCACAAATATTGAGGTTGTTAATCCACTCAAGATTGCATTCAGATCTTTTGCATTGGCCTCATATTGGTCAAGTTCTTCTTTGTCTATAGGTAGGTTGTCTTCTATCTTATACTTCTTTTCAACTGCTCTCCAAACCTTCCATCCAAGAGACATTAGATGACACTTGATTCTTGCACTCCAGTATGCATAGTTAATTCCTGTGAATAGTGGAGGTCTATTGGTTGCTAATCCTCCGTGCTGATCCATTTTGGTCTTAATGAGTATCTTCCTTCCAGTGATTAGACTATAGTGAAGAAACCTGCTCTGATACCAATTGTTGGATTATCCAACAATACTGAGAGGGGGGGTGAATCAGTATTTCCTTCTTTTTATTTTATTAAAAACAACTAGTATAAGACACACAAGGAATCAAACAAGTTAGGACACAGAATTTTATCTTGGAAACCTCAAAGAGAAAACCACAAACTCAAACTCAATAACAAGATGATTTTTTACAAAATTGTTTTTCTCCTGCTACAAAAATGATGCAATAACACCCCAGTTTTTTCCTGCTGCTACAGACAAGGATGCTACAACACCCCAAATCTTCTTCCTGCTGCTATAGGAAAGGATGCAACGACACCCTTTTTTCTAGCTTCTACTGGATGGAGGCTACGAGCCTCTGGAGGCTTCTTGCCTGCCCTGGCACCACTCTTCCACCCTTGTTTGACTTTTTCAGATCTTCCAAAACTTTTTTTCTTCAATCTTATAACTTCATTGGTCTCGACCTGTTCTTGCTGCTTCTTCAACTAAGAATCCGAGGACACACATCTTTCACTTCGATTTTCTAGTTATATATATATATATATATATATATAGATATCTTCATGAATTTTATTCCCACCTCTTCAAACTTTGCTCATGCATTTGCATCATCGTGCCTCTTCACATCTCTGATAATTAAACTTTTAATTTATCATTATGTTTATTACATATTTTTAATTAATTAATTAATTAAAACTTCATTGGTTATCTCAGGCTTGCAGGATTCTCATCTCAGGGATGCGGGCTCCTTTCCATCTACTCACAGTGGGCCTCCTTCATCGTGTCCTTCCTCAAACCCATGCCTGTGGGTTTCTTGTGGGATTCCTCAAGCCTCTGCGGGCTTAACCTAAACCCTTGTGGGCATCTTAATATCATGCGAGCTTTTTATTTAGCCCCTACGGGCATCCTCAAGCCCTTGATGGCTTACCCTTACCTCCTATAGGCATCCCCTAAGCTCCTACGGGCTTAGCTTCAGCCCCAACGGGCTTCTTCCTGGCCTTTTGTGGGCATCTTTAGCCCTTGCAAGAATTCTTATCCCTTTCTGCGGGCATATCCACTTGCCTGTGAGAATATGGGCCTATGGGCACTCCCATTAGCTTTTGTAGTCATACTCAAGCCCCTGCGGGCATTCTTTAAGCCCTTGCGGGCTTAATTTCATCCCCTGTGGGCATCCATAAGCCCCTAATAGGAGAACTGAAACCATAGTTAGATGCACCATCAACAAGCTATAGCCTAACACTTTCAGATTATTTTTCTCATCATCCTATGAGGTACGACGGGCATTTTCTCGAGACCACTTAGGTAATTATACTTTCTCTGGTCTAAAACCCTGTTTTGGCAGACTTATAACTTTCTCCTCAGAAATGATTAAGGAAAAATGAGACCATGAATAGATATCTACTTCAACAATCTATAATATTTATGATGGTGTGGGCATTTTTATCAAACCATGAATTATGGTAGGCATTTTCTTAGAGCAGTTTTGACTACTTTTTCCATACTTAGTCAATTTCCAAAGTTTCACTAACTTTCCATTCTTTTCCAGAATGATGTCATATTGCAACATTGACTTAATGATAGAACCAGAACACCATCATGTGTCTTTCCATCTTCATCACACATGGCACATCATCCTACATGCCATGTCATCACTTCCTTTGTCATTCCTTTGTCTTTCACTGAGTTTTCCTTGCCATCATGTCCTTGGTTATTCCTTTGTCATTACCAAACTCCTTTGACATCAATGAAAATCATATTCAACATTCGCCTCCTTTGGAATTGATGCAAACATCTAAAAATTCTCCCCCTTTGACAACAATGACAAAGGATAACTTATTATGCTCTTTTGCTGTAACCATTTTGATAGAGAATTTCCTATCCTTCTTCCTTTTGATAACTGCCCTTATTTTGCTTCTCTTCCTCCTTTTATCTTGGACTTGGTACTACTCATTGTGTTTTTAAGATGATCTTAGTTATTATCTTATAGAAGGCCTTTGAATGAGAACCATTTTGAATGAGAACTTGGATTATGAGTTCATAAACTCCCCCTTTCAATGTTCCTCCCCTTTGTCAGCATTTTCTCCATTTTGTGAGAGGTTTATAGTATGCTCTTTGTCAACCATACACCAGTCTTATCATTTGACCATGATCATATATTCTTCTCTAATTCTCCTTCATATTTTGTTATACTTTAAGCATGTGCTTATGACATAGATGTTTTCTGGACCAAATGTGTTTCTTCAATTTTTTCCACCTCTACTTTACTTCTTGTTTTTTATGAAGATACCCATTTTATTATTAGCAAGTGATATTAGTTATATTCAAATACCAATTGTAATTTTCTGATATTTACACCCCCTAAGTGTATGGTCTCCTCTAATTTCAGGGTTTCTCTTTAGGTCATGAGAGACTTTTAGAAGAGAATTTCATAATTTCTCTCTTCATTGGTGAGTTCTTCATCTTCATTTTGCTTTCCATCAAAATGGATGTCATTTTCATCTGCAACACTATTATGTTGATCATCATCTTCATTGATGCTTGGAATCTATGTTTCCTCTTACTCTTTGTAGTCTTCCTTTCTTTTCCACATCTTTCCATGAGGTACCCTGCTTACTGATCTTCTTTGTTTCTTGGATTCTGTACTTTGATCTTTTCCCTTGGTTTTGCAATTAACATCCTTGTGACCAAACTTGTGACAGCAGTGACAATATCCATTGAACCTTCCTTTATATTTGAGGAATATTTGATCTTCCTGCTTCACATCTTCCATCTTCTTCCATCCCTTCCTTTGTTCTTGAACTTTTATTGAAGCATTCTTCCTCAGCTTACATTCTCTAGCCATATGTCCAAAATTATGACATGTGTAGCAATGACCCAAAAAGATCCGTTGGACCCTACTTGTCATTAGTCTTTCAAGTATCATAACAGTTCTATCTTTATTGTCAGAGTAGGGAGCATACTTCTGACTATTCTTCTCAATCGGGATTTTGAGTGCAGTAGCATAGCTTATTTCATTTCTATTTTGGAGTGTAGGAGAAAAACATTCTGGATTCGTCTCTTTATCATAACCTAATCCAGTTTTATCACTCGATGGTCTTTGGCTACTTAATATTTCATCTAAAACCTTTGAGTTGTTCTCAAAATTTGATTTAATAGATTCTTCATCGAGCTTCTTTCTAAGATGCATAATTTGTTCTTGAAGCTTCTCTAATTCTTGCATTCTCTTTTTGAGTTGTAAATCTAGGTCCCTTTCATTCTACTTGGCCTCTTCAAGCCGGGTTTTCAAATAACTAATGATTTGGTTTGAATGTTTGTTCTTTTTCCTGCATTTTTCAAGTTCATTAAGAGCAGTGATTAATTCATCTCTTAGAACTACTTCTCCTTCTTCCATTGATTCATCATCTTGAGCTTGGGCTTTTGTTGCCATGAATAGAATCTTTGTTTCTTCCATGGTGTAAAAGATTTTCTTCTTTTTGTTTCTTTTTTTTTCCTTTTTGAACTTCTTTGAGACTTCTTTCTCATCACTTCCATTTTGTTTAGGATAAGGACATTTTGTAGCAAAGTGTCCAATTCTTCCATAGTTAAAGAAATTTAGGGGTAGCTTTCCATTGTACTTGCCAGTACCTCTCTTAAGCTTGTTGATGAAAAGGGATTCTTCATCATCTGAGTTTTCTGATTGGTTCTTGGATAAGGCTTTAAATGTTGCTTCTTTCTTTGATTTTCCATCTTGCCCTATTCTCATCTCGTAGGCAGTGAAGATCCCATGTATTTCATCTATTTTCATGTCTTCAAGATCATCTCGTTATTCTAGAGTGGATACCTTTGAGTCATACTTCATTGGCAGGGTTCTTATTACCTTTTCAACTACTTCTTTCTCCTTTAATTCTCCTCCAAGGCCTCTAATAGCATTGACAATTTCATCTACCCTTAGCATATAATCTTCAATATTTTCTTCTTCTCTCATTTTTAGCCTTTCAAACTGTCCTTTGTATGTCTGTAGTTTTGATTGTTTGACTTTGGATGCTCCTTCGTAGACATTTTTTAATTTATCCCAAACATCCTTGGTTGTCTTGCATTGCATGAATTTCACAAATACTGAGTTTGTTAATCCACTCAAGATTGCATTTAGAGATTTTGCATTGGCCTCATATTGGTAAAGTTCTTCTTTGTCTGTAGGTAGGTTGTCTTCTATCTTATACTCCTTTTCAATTGCTCTCCAAACCTTCCATCCAAGAGACATTAGATGACACTTCATTCTTACACACCAGTATGCATAGTTAATTCCTGTGAATAGTGGAGGTCTGTTTGTAGCTAATCCCTCATGCTGATCCAATATGGTATTAATGAGGATCTTCCTTCCAATGATTAGACTGTAGTGAAGAAACCTGCTCTGATACCAATTGTTGGATTATCCAACAATATTGAGAGAGGAGGGTGAATCAATATTTCCTTCTTTTTATTTTATTAAAAGCAATTAGTACAAGACACACAAGGAATCAAACAAGTTAGCACACAAGATTTTATCATGGAAACCTCAAAGACAAAACCACAAACTCAAACTCATTAACAAAATGAATTTTTACAAAATTGTTCATCTACTGATACAGAAAGGATGCAACCACACCCCAGTTTTTTCTTGATGCTACAGACAAGGATGCTACAACACCCCAGATCTTCTGCTTGTTGCTACAGGCAAGGATGCAACGACACCCTGTTTTCCAACTTCTACTGGATGGAGGCTACGACCCCCTGCAAGATTCTTTCCTGCCCTAGCACCACCCTTCCACCCTTGTCTGACTTTTTTAGATCTTCCAGAACTTCTTTTCTTCAATCCTGGAACTTCATTGGTCTCGGCCTGTTCTTGCTGCTGCTTCAACTAAGAATCCAAGGACACACATCTTTCACTTCGATTTTCTGGTTATATATATATCTTCATGAATTTTATTCCCACCTCTTCAAACTGTGCTCATGCCTTTCGATCATCGTTCCTCTTCACATATCTGATAATTAAAATTAAAATTTATCATTATGTTTATTACATATTTTTAATTAATTAATTAATTAAGACTTCATTGGTTATCTCAGGCTTGCGGGCTACTCATCTCAGGGATACGGGCTCCTTTCCATCTACTCACAGTGGGATTCCTTCATCGTGGCCTTCCTCAAACCCAGGCCTATGGGCTTCCTCAAGCCTCTGTGGGCTTAATCTAAGCCCTTGTGGTCATATTAAGCTCCTACGGGATTTTTCTTTATCCCCTATAGACATCCTCAAGCTCATGAGGGCTTACCCTTACCTACTACGGGCATCCCCTAAGCACTTGCGGGGCTTAGCTACAGCCCCAACGGGCTTCTTCCCGGCCTTTTGTGGGCATATTTAGCCCCTGCAAGCATTCTTAGCCCTTTCTGCAGGCATATCCACTTGCCTGCTGGCATATGGGCCTATGGGCACTCCCCTTAGCCTTTGTGGGAATCCTCAAGCCCCTGCAGGAATAGCCTAGGCCCCTGCGGGATTAACTTCATCCCCTGCAGGCATACTTAAGCCCGTTTTCAACACTTAGCCAATTTTTCTATTGTCCTTAATATTGAAAATAATATTTTTCTCAATTTTGGCAGGCTTATATATTTGTCATCAAATACTCAACAGGAGAACTAAGACCATAGTTAGATGCACCCATCAACAAGCTATATCCTGACACTTTCAGATTGTTTTTCTCATCATCCTATGAGGTACGATGGGAATTTTCCAGAGACCACTTAGGTAATTTTACTTTCTCTAGTTTGAAACCTTGTTTCGGTAGACCTATAACTTTCTCCTTAGAAACGATTAAGGAAAACTGAAACCATGACTCGATAGCTACTTCAATAAGATATAGCCTAGTATGATGGTGCAGGCATTTTTATCAAACCATGAAATATCGCAGGCATTTTCTTAGAGTAGTTTTGACTACTTTTTCCATACTTAATCAATTTCCAAAGTTTCACTAACTTGCCATTCTTTTCCAGAATGATGTCAGATTGCAACATTGATTTAATTATAGAACCAGAACACCATCATGTGTCTTTCCATCTTTATCACACATACCACATCATATTACATGCCATGTCATCACTTCCTTTTTCATTCCTTTGTCTTTCACTGAGTTTTCCCTGCCATCATGTCCTTGGTTATTCCTTTGTCATTATTGAACTCCTTTGACATCAATGACAATCATATTCAACAAGTCTTTGTAGTATCAAAAAGAGGTATTTTGTTTCTACAGCCATTAGAATCTACCTCTGCATTCTCATCATGTATATCTTCTCCCATGGAGTTTTTTTCAGTCACATAAGGATCCTATGCATTATCCATGATAGTTTTATTGTCCTAACCAAGAACAAATGATTTATATTTACACTATATTAAATGTTGACCCTTAATTGTCCTTAATATTGGTATTGTATATGAAAAAATGTTCATATAATCACACTTGTTACCTGCATTACATCCTCATAAAATTATAAAATTAAATTTTCATGCATTCATGAAACTACTCATATGGACATTTTTTGTCAAATCAAGGCTACATGTCCTTTTCTATTAAATGTTTAAGAATATCTGAAGTGCTCCTTCATAATATGAGCATGCACATTTGCACCCCTATGGAACAAATCTACAATGACTATAACCATGTTCAGCTATGATCTATAGGCTAAAATTTATAGACATTCAAAATTATTAAATTTTCCTAATTCTACACTTTTCATGTAGGTGCTCTTAATCTCAAAGACCAACTTCAATCACATGTAGAAGAAAAATCTAGGGAGAACTAGAAAAACTTTTGAATTGGGAGATGATAATACTTATGACATGAATTACTAAGAAACCTTCAAATATATAGTCATATACCCCAATCAATTTCTATATATTGTTTGGAATTCACGGCTTTTACTTTTTTCACTTCTTTGAGACATTATTTTCCAAAAACTAGTATCTCCCAAACTAAGCATTTCTAGAAAATATTCCTCTAAGAAAATGTGTTAAGATTGATGAGTAGGTAAAATTTTGAAATCATAAAAAAAATCAATTCTAATTTCTTGGGTCACTTTTCCTTCTTGCAAGATTTTCAAAATCCCCCAAAAGTACTCCAGAATAGTGGATTTCGTCCTGTTTCGAATCCCCATTCCAAATTCTTGATATTTTTTTCAAATTACCAAAGGGGTTTTCGCATGCTTGGTCATGGACTGTACTATTCAATTTTCACCATGAACAAGGCTTCTATTTGGGTTTATGATCAAGGCCTTAAAAAAGCTCTAATCCTCATTTTTTGAAAATTTTGAGCAGAATGAGGAATCCACTCTAACTGACATTTTTGTATCCCTTGTGTTGTAGATCCAACCTCGAAAATTTCATCGAAAACTAATAAAAATTGGTCTCGTTATGGCCAAATTAATATTTTGTCTATGGAATAAAAAAAATAAAACTCTATACATTTTTGTAGCTCTTGGTGCTGCGGATCCAACTCCAAAAATTTCTTCGAAAACTAATAAAGATTGCTCATGTTATGGCCAAATTGAGTTTTTGGCAGTGATTTTTTCTAAAATTTAAATTTCATACTCTTACATGGCATTTGTACTACTAATGTGGTGAGTCGTGAGGTAGGTGATGTGGCATTGATCCCGACCTAGACCATACATGGCATCCTTAGCCATGTTATATTCTATTTGACCCCCTCTATCACTGGCATTAGGATTCTTAAAGATTCCCATGCCATAATTTTTAACACTAGTGAAAGGAATCATGTGAACAATTTAGATCTCGTGATCTCAAATCCCAAAATGATTTGGGCCATTAGAGGAAAAGCACTCTATCTGCCATCTTTTCCTTTGTCCATTTGCATGAACGATCTAGATCTTACAATATTTTGGACCTGAATCTTAGTCGATCACATTATGACCCCTTTTATTAAATGTCAATCACTTCATTTTGCACAAATGAATGAGATCTTCTCATTGAACTTGCATGGATTAATCTAAGACATTCGCAGTGAGACCTGCTTTATTATGCCTTGATTAGGTTTGTGTGCATGAATGACTAGGATCTAAATATCCAACTTGCATGACTCAATCCCAACCATACACTGGAGGACCACCTTGAATAAGTTACAATCACCTCTAGTTGTGACAATGAATAGGATTTAATGATCAGACTTGCATGATTTAATTTGGGCCATTCATGGTGAGGATCTTGTTGTAGCCACAACAAATCCCATCTGATTTGAATAAGATGGGAGCCCCAATTTCAATTTTGTTTGCAGCTAGCTACTTTATTTTTTGTTTTGGAATTATTTAATCATTTGATTAAGTTTTGTATGAAGCCTGCTAAATCACACTTATGCCCAGATATTAAGCAAATTAAGCTTTTCCGCACTTAACGATCCCAATAATTATGTTTTGTTGAAAAGTCGAAAAAGTCGGAAGTCAGAGCTGAATTAATCAAAATTTGTTTATGTCTCCCAATTGCTGAATCCCAACCTCGCTACTAGAAAAAATAAAAATTCAAGGACAATGCCCCAATCTATCAAAACATTAGCAGCTCCCAGCTGCATGCAATAGCTTCATGTCCTACGGTAATGTCGTTCAGATACCTAGTGAAATGGATGATCGATTATGCTGACATCCCAACCAACACCTTCAGGGATTCGAACTAGGTTGTCTACGCTTCCTTCAAGCTGGACATTTTTGCCAGGATTTATGGCTTAAAAACCACCTAGCAATTTCTTACTCAGGATTTTATCAGGGAATTTGAGGCCAAATATGAACCCGATGTTCTTCTGAAGTGCTAGATGGATGACCTAGACACATTTATCCTCAGACCTACCAGCTAATACCCTATTTCTCTTCTAAGGAAACCATACAAATTGCTTGCGCCCATGCTGTGCCAATTTTATGGAGCCGAGATCTGTCATTATTTCAAGCTGGAATGGGCCCCCTTGGCTCACTAAATCACCTTTATAGGTAAAATATTTAACTAGGATAAGATATTCTCTGTTACATTTCAAGATTCCATTGCAGTGGTTCAATAAACCCAAGATGTTAAAAAACCCATATTTTTCATGTCGGCATGCATGATGGATATTGTATGTGCATCCTTCTTCCATACTATGATGGATTGGCATTGGACTAGGGAGAAACCCCCTATTCATATTTACTACTCAATGTTGTGGGAAGACAACTATGCTCCTCACATCTATGACATCTGCAACAAATTTATTAGTGCATTATACTTTGCTATCTTAAAAAAGGTTTCTCCTAGAATCTCAGAAGATGCCATCTCCTTATTTTCCACCATGGGATATTGGTATGCTGGAGAACACTTCACCGATATCAATATTTGGGGGAGTAAATTAGTTCACCTCATCCCGAGGGTTGTACTGAACGGAATGGTACTATCAGAAGTAGATTTCCAAACTATTTATGAAGGAGTCCATGGTCAATTACCTTCCTAAAAAATAAGGGCTTGGCCTAA
The DNA here is from genome assembly GCA_027924585.1 of Larix kaempferi. Classification (NCBI taxonomy): domain Eukaryota; kingdom Viridiplantae; phylum Streptophyta; class Pinopsida; order Pinales; family Pinaceae; genus Larix; species Larix kaempferi. Next base: position 22,397,076 of record BSBM01000502.1, read on the forward strand.
ATTTCCACTGTATATTGGACATCTTGTTATTTCAAATGCAACCCAAGGGATTACCTTAGCCAAGGAAATGGATCCCCTTAAACTAGGTTTTGCAGTAAAGAGGATGTATGATCCCAAAGGTTTTATTGTAGAAAAATCTGTCTAGGCCCACATCAAGAACTCTTATGTACATGAAGTCCAATTAGATGACTTCATATATCAAAATGATCACTCTTTTGAGGAAGTGCTCAATAGATTTCCTAATGCAGATCAAAGGATTCTTGTACATGAAGCACATCAACAACAGAGAATCAGGGCATTAGAAGAATGAAACATGTTTTTCCAACAACAGTAGGATGGTGTTGGGGAAGCCTTGGAAGCTAATAATAAAGCTATAGTATTGAGCTAAGCTGCATCTCATTCCAACGCACAACAAGAGTTGGAAAAAAAGCAAGGTAAGCAACTTATGATACATGATCCTTCTACCACTCCTATTCAAAATCTGAACCTGCTTATCAAAAATACCCAAGATATCTGAAGTAAGTCATCTAGTCATACTCAGTCTTTTTACGATGCTTCCTCTATTCCTAAGATACTTTCTAATATTTATGTCAAAACTAAGAAGTCAACTAAATTGATATTCAACCCCCTTTTCATACCTCTACCAGTGAAATTATTGATTTAGAAAAAGACCAACCTGTAGAGCTAATTAATCAAGAACCGGTTACTTAGGAACCTCCACAACCATCTATCGATAACTCCACCCAAATTGTCAATGGTATTAGCCATCACCCATCTCATGATAGTGGTATGTCAGATTCACCCACTGTAGATGATCCTATGCAACTAGATATATATATCTCACCTTGTAACCCATATTCTACACTCAACCCTTCTAACACAACCACACAGGATTCTAATCCACCTATTGCTACCACATTGAATACTTCAGTTGATCATAACATTTCTCAAAATCCTACAAATCCTCAATCCAGTCTTTCATTAGTCCCAAGTATGACTTATTCACAATCTCAAACTGACATTCAAACTGCTACACTTCCTTTTGCTACATTATCCACCATGACTTCCTCCTCTCAATCTGATCCATTGTCATCCCAAAACCTATCTCAGTCCATGGATTCCACTATGAATCAAACTATACCTGTTTTTCCATCTACTAGGCTGTTAACTTCCACAGTAGAGGACATAGCAGATTTTAGTGAAGATGTTGTGGTGGTTTTAAGAGACTATTGCTTCAATAAAAGAAGGAAGGAAATATTGAATAAATACCCAAGAAGCACTACTTCAGGAAAATTTTAGGTTGGACCAACCCCAAATCAATTTATTTGAAAGCAAGCTACATATTATCCTTAAAGAGAGGAAATTGAGGTTGTTGCTGCTATGGGTGCTTTTGCTGGAGCCAATTTTGATTCTGTGACTTCTATAAATGCTACATTGGAAGAGGAAACAACCAAAATTTTAACACTACAAATAGAGAAGGATTCCCTTCAACAAAGTTTGGTTAAGTGGGTTGAAGACTTGAAAGATTAGCATAATGTTACTTTACAAGATATTCATAATCAAGTCCAACAACTTGTACAATAGAAGCAGATTAGAGAAGAAAAGGTGATAGAGCAATCTCATGCCTTGGCTGATCTCATGGTTCAGTTAGAACAAATAAAAGAGCACACTACTTTCTCTGAGTTTTTTAAGATTACTGTTCAAGAGTTCAAATAAGAAGTTACTTCTTGTAACAGTAAAATTAAGTAGACTCAGACTCAGTATTTTTGGGCCCTAGTGAAATTAAGGATGATTTTAATGCCTTTGAAATCCTAAATGACCTTTTAGATGACCATGTGGATAGAAAAAAAAACACATTCAGCTTATGAGAAGCTATGTGAATGGTAGGCACACTTGAAGAATATTCCACAGGTTCTTCCTCGCTTTGATCAAGTGAAGTTAATGAGAACCATAATTTCAATCAAGTCTTGGGGACTTGTATGTTATGAAGTTGCTTAGATGATTGAAAATGGGCATAGAATATGTTCTAGGAAATGGATGTTGACAGATAACCATTTGCAGAGCATGGAAATTCCATTTTTTGTTGAGTTGGCAAAATTGGTACCATCGAAGCTGAGGCTCGCTAAGGTGGGTGATCAGAGGGAACAAACTACCCAGTCTATCTATGATTCTGTCTAGCTAGATATTTCTCTTTTCAGGTCTTTCATTTTGGTTCCTAATCAATTGGAGGTTGCGTTGCAAAGTTTCCTACATTCTTGGTCTAGAATTCGTAACAAAGAAATTAAGTCTTATCTATGTAAGGAACAGTTGCAATTGGAGCATGCATATTATCCCGATGTTTCCCACATGTTGGATGGAAAGATCATTTGATGAATCCATATCATGGAAACTATATTTTCATCCCTTAGATGTAGGATAGTCAGTCTCCTTTTGTGGATCTATGGCCATACTTGTAATAGTATTTATTTTGATCTAGGGGAAAATAGATACGTGGAGAAGGGAACAAGTTGTGAAAGATCTGATGTAATTTATTGTATCAGTTGTGTTGGAGAAATATGTCTCTCAAAGACTTGACTATGATTTCTTGCAAGCTTTTTAATGAAAGATGGATATAGCCTACATTTGGTTTCTACTTGGATCAAGATAAAGTTTTCTTTTTTTGATATTGTTCCTTTGTATTCATTAAATGTGTTTGAATATCAAATGCTAAATATCATAAGAGCTCAATCTGAATGTTTTCACTATTGATATTTTGTGATTGTAGGGCAATTAGAATGTTTTATGATTATTTATGTTAGTCACATGATCTCTTTTGGATTAATAGCACTTTCAGATGTTAATTTAAATTCAATTGATTCCTTTATTTTGTTCATTAGTTTAGATGCTTCGTTTCTGTAATATTAAATCAATCTAGTCAGTTGATGTTTCAATTTATCTTGCATCAGTAAGAGTTAAATAAAACAAGAGGATTTCTCTTGATGTTTTATCCATTGTTAATTTATTATAAGTAACAGAACCTGACATTTAGCTAATTTCTTTTAGGAAATTGTGTCTATTTGAACTTTAACATCTACCTTTCATTCATGTATTAGGTTTCATAGGACTAATTTTTACTTCTATTTTAAGTCTCCTTTAAGGAGCAAAAAACTCATCAAAGCCAACAGAGGCTTAAATCTGTCGAAGGTAGTCAGTTTCAACGAATAGGAAATAGGGGGACTCTTGTGTAAAGTTTCTTGAAGTTCTTGGATCATAGAAATATCATTAATGTTGACCCCCCAACCCAGGGCATCAAAAAATGGCACCAGAAGGAGGTCCTTCTAGAGTTTAATTCCTAAACACAATCAAAGTAGACCTCCTCCAAACCATTCTCCAATCACTACACACAGTCATACCAAACCACCAGTTAGATCCACTCCTATCACATATTTGCTACCCGAGATCATCCCCACACCACTCCCATAGTCGACTCAACCTCAGATATGAACTGTTATTCTCACTCCTTTCCCAATTAATCCCGAACTTAGAGAAGAGATTGAAAATTCATGACAAATATTGGCTAGGTCATAGTCTAGGCTTTCCAGGATCCACGAATTGAAAGAATGATTAGCTCGATGCTTGAAAACTGCTTCCATTAGTAACACATTTCCCCAGGTCGATATAGTACCGGAAACTTGTCCGTGGTTGGAACCCCTGAACCAACAACTTCACGATATATTAACAGGACAAGCTATTCTGGATCCTACTTCGGGACTAGATGATACTTTCTTCTAATATGATTATCAAGTTGGAGAATTTTCATCTCCCAATTACCACAAGTTGATTCCTGGGGCAAGTGGATCAGGATTACCACCCTCTCCTCCTGATTCTCCCTATGAATCACCTCACGGTGACAACTCACATGAGAGTTCTTTCGACCATCATTCTGGTGATTCCTTAGACGATCTTGGCGTTTAATATAGAGAAAATCTATGTATGGATAAAATCATAACATGTCATGGTTGGATTAGGATACGGTGGTTGTTCTAGGTCCATAGTATCCTCTTCCAAAGAATATTGAGAAGTTTCCACCTAAATATGATCCTGATAATATACAACTAGCCAAAGATCACATAAATAAATTTATGTTGGCCATTCGATTATGAAATGTTGAACATGAAGACATAGTTTGCACACTCTTTCCCTAAAATTTCAAAAGGAAATCCTCAACCTGGTATTTCGCTCAAGAACCTCCAACTATTTAATCGTGGACACAATTTGGATTTTTTTTTTGAGAAATTCAGTGACGATAAGATATCGTAGGATCTGGTCATGGATATATCTACCATGAAAATGGAGACTAAAGAAAGAATCAAGGATTTTAAACTTGAAAAATAAAATTCCTATTGCGTCCATGCTAGCACAAAAGATGATTATAGATTACTACAAGAAAGCACTTCATGTTCCCATAGCTATGTGGGTCAAACGATCTCACAAAACCACTCTTTAGGAAGTATTTAGCGAAGCTATCTTATTCGAGAAGGATATGTTGAGCTTTAAGGGAAACCTAGATTCTAGGAATGAACAACCCACTACTTCCCGATAGAAACCAGAACCACCCCCCAAATCTTCTACCCATAAGAAGTACAAGGGAGCATTAGATATGGAGAACCTCCAAAAGGTCTTGCAACAAGTTTCTAATGAGGTCATATATCTAAAAAAATGTAAGTGACGGTTCCCAAAACCGAGGTTTCTTTAGGAATCCTTAGAGGAGGCCTTATATACCAACGCAGAATCAGAATATGCCTCCCTCTAAGGGATTAAATGTTGAAGATTTAGATTCTATTCTTAAGGATGTGTTTAATGGCCCTCAACATCCTTCGGAAGAAGGTGAAATTAGTTATGCATATAATCAACAACTTCATGACCAACTCCCTGAAAGCCAAGATCACCAAGATACAGTTAATTATTTTCCAGAATTACTAGAAAATTTCCAAGATGATGAATTTGAAATAGTCCATGCTATACAACATCCTTATAATACTCATGGAAAATCACAACTGACAAAATATTCTCCATCCAAATATAATCCAAATAAGAATCCTCCTGCAAACCCTCGAGTCATAGTACCTAGGGAGAATATTATGGCTAATATGGATTATGACCCCATTGAGGACATCAAGAAAACTCGCGCTAATATTTCACTATTTGATTTAATGAATATTCTTGTAATTCGCGAGAAAATTTTGAATATTTTTACATCCAACGATGCATTTGATCATATCAATTTTGAAACTCCGACCAATCATACTAGTCACCAATCATCTCCTTCTTTTCCCCAGAGAAAGAAGCGAAAGATATGCCCGTTTATGCTATCATTTGAAATATTCAACATAAACATTCATAACTGTATGATAGAATCGGCAACATCAATATCTAATGTAATGCCTCTCTTTGTATGTAATAAATTGAATGCGCAACTTGAACCATCACAGACTTAAATAGTGCAATTAGATTAGTCTAATGTGAAGCTAGTATGGGAGCTAAAAAATATTTTAATCAGGCTATTCTCAGACCCTCAAATCCATCAAACGATCAATATTATTGTAGTCGATGCTCCAAAAGCCTATGGGATGTGGTTGAGTCGAGATTGGTCTTAGAAATTAAAGGTCTATTTCACCACTGATTGGTCTCACGTATGGCTTCCGTACAATGGTAAACCTAATAAGATCAAGGTCGACAGGGAACCCTATCTGAAACAAACAGTCATAGATTTGAATGATCCAATCGAACCCGCCTCGGTCCCTATTCCCAATTTCAGAAATACTATGGACACTTTTTGGGGGGATTTACCAGTTGATATATCACCATATGTAGGATCTAATAACTAATCGGAGGTTATTCATTTTGCATAGGTAGAATCATCACAAACCATGTTACATAATGTATATATTGTGAATACAAATCTCATTTAGATAGGACTTGTTGGACCTTATTTTATTACGGTTCTAGATCCAAGGAAGTTGCCGGAGTTGGATGTGTTTTGATTGATCTAGCGGGAAACAAGATCATGATAGCCTGTAGATTAGAATTTGAATATACAAATAATGTAGCTGAGTACGAGGCATTGATTCAGGGATTAAAAAATGAAATTGATTTAAATGTTAAGTTCATTAATTTTTACGGAGACTCATAAATAATTGTATGACAAGTTAGGAATGCAATTCATTGTGTTTCAACTCATTTAAAAAATTACCAACGAGAGGTATGGGATTTGATTAATTGTTTTGAATATTTTAATATCAATTGTGTCCCTATGTCTTAGAAATTTGATGCAGATCTTCTCACTATCATTGCCTCTAAACTCATGCATGTAGAGGGTTTCCCCCCTGATGCATTTTCTGTAGAATTGATGTACAGACCTTATATTCTCGATAATATTACCAATTGGAAGGTATTTGATGATGATCGTCATATTTTAGATTTTCTCGCCTCCCAAGATACGTTTAAAGACGTTTCCATTGATGAATAAATCCATGATCGATCATTTTATTCTCATCGTGATTCTATCTTGTCTACTTCGGGCACTCAAATAACTCTTGCCTTGATACCTAAATTTGTTATCAGATCAGACAAATTTTACGATCTACAGGACAAGTTTAAAAGGGTCACCAATTGTAAAACAATAGTTCATGTATGAACTATCAAATAGTGAATCTAGGGACTGAGCACAAGCCACAACACATTAATCTTAGCACAGAGTGTTCTCCTACTGAGAGTGTTTCTTTTATCAAATTATTTAAAGAATTTAAAAACGTCTTCACATAGACCTATGATGATCTCAAAACATTTGATATGAATATTATGCAACACAATATACCCATGAATCCAAGTACTAAGCCTTACCAACAGAAAGTCAAGAAAACACACCCAAGCTTAGATCTTGTAGTTAAAAAAGAACTAGACAAACTCCTTTCAGCCATAATTATTTTCCTGTCAGGCATACCCAATGGGTTGAAAATCTGGTTCCGGTATGGAAAAAGAACGAGGATATATGTCTATGTGTTTATTTCTGTAATCTGAATAGAGCCTCTAAGAAGGATAATTATCCCATACCTTCGATGGAACAAATATTATAGAAGGTATCAAGATTTGAAATGTTTTAATTATTGGACAGTTTTTCCGGGTATAACCAGGTATTAGTATCACATCCTATGTGAGGAACCTGCAACAATTAATTAATAAAAATGCACAAGATATCAGAAATAATAGAACTTAGAATCAATTTATTGATTGCAGAACACTTCGAGGGGGAAACCTCCTTTGAGAAAGATCAATACAAATAACTTCATGGTCCTTCATTGGCCTCAACACAAACTTATATACTAAGTCTAGGTTCCAATACTATGGGTCAATACCATGGGACATATAATACTATGGGATGACTTACAAAGCATATGCATCCAATACTATGGATCAATACTATGGGCTAATACAAACTATGGATCAACATATAATACTACGGGACGACTTACAAATCATATGCATCCAACAAAAATATACTAACAAAGTGAAGAGAAGGGTTGAAATGTATTCCTAACATCCCCTCTCCCTTAGAATAAGCTTTGTCCTCAAATATTTAGATGTGGAAATTGATGCTAAATCTGAAGGAGTGGTTCCCCTGTAGCATCCTCTGGTTGCATTCTGTGCCACTGAATTAATACCTCTGTGATAGATCGAGAGAGAAGCTGACGCCCTTTGAGTTTTAGGGAGGATGCTTGGAAGGTTGTAGACGAAGAAAAACCATATCACCTACTTGAAAAGTGTGCTCAAATCAATGTTGATTGGCTTGTTGTTTCATTCAAATTATTTCCATATGAAGATTGTCCTACAAAATGCGAATAATTTGATTGTGATTTCGAAGAACCGTGTCAATTTCCTGAACTGGTGAATTGATGAGGGTGTATGGAAGAATACATGGTGGTTCTTGACCATAGATTGCTTCATATGGAGTCATTTTAGATTCCGTATTATACCACCATTCAGCGAGAGGGAGCCAATTCACCCACTGAGGTTGTTGTTCAGAGGTGAAGTAATGAAGATAAGTTTCCAAACATTTATTGGTAATTTCAGTCGGACCATCTATCTGTGGGTGAGGCCCTAAACTCATATTTAGTTTGGTGCTAGTGTGGCGAAATAGTTATGTCCAAAATTGACTAGTGAAAGTTTCATCGCGATCTAAGACAATGGAAGAAGGGGTTTCATGAGGACGAAAGAGTTGGTCCAGGGAACAAAATTGACTATAGTTGTAGATGCAAGCAACCACAACCAAAATCATTGTTTTCCCTCCAAATTTAGGGAGCCCTTCAATGAATTCCATAGAAATGTCTGTCCAAATCCATGTAGGGATGGGAAAGGCTTTGAGAAATCTCGGAAGGAGCTGGAAAGTATCACATTCCACCACCATCTGTTGTATTGTCCTTTTCATGCCCTTCCAAAAGAAGTTACGATGTACCCGTTCATACGTTTTGAGGAACCCAAAGTGCCCTGCCAATGGAGAAGCATGGAGTTCATAGAAGATAGTCGGTTGAAGATATGTGCTCTGGGGAAGCACGAGATGATCCTTGTATCTCAGGGAAGTACCATCCCAAGAGTAATGCGGTACAATAGAAGGGTTGTTGGCCAACCATTGGATGAGTTGAGATAATGGGGAGGCATTGACATAGCCCCGTTGAACATATTGTAACCAATGTGGAACATGCATAGAAATTACAGAAAGAGAAACTTGGTCATCAATTGTACGAGAAAGAGAATCTGCCACTAGATTGTCCTTACCCTACTTGTAAGTGATCTCATAGGAATAACCCATGAGTTTGCTAACCCATTTCAGTTGTGCTAGGGAAGAGACTCATTGTTCTAGGAAATATTTCAAACTATAGTGATCAGTCGTGATGCAAAAATAATTCCCTAATAGGTATGGACACCACTTCTGTACTACATGCAAAATAGCCATCATTTCCTTGTCAGATGTAGAGGCAGATAAATTCTTACCGGAAAGGTATCTTGAAGACGATAATCCCACTAGTTCAGCAAAGACCCCTCCATGTCTATCCAAAATGTGTTGTAGATCCAAAAGAGTAGTGGAGACCATTGATGGGTGAATCTTAATAGAATGGAGCTGAGCGATGACACCATGTGAATTAGTTTTAAGGATCTTTTCCAGGCGATGTGAACTGATGATGCAGAGAGACCCTGGTTGTAAGCCAGTAAATGTGTGTTGTTTCCCATTGACTGAAAATTGCATCCAAAGTTCAGCAAAATCCCATAATATGGGGCCAAGTGTGCGTAACCATTGAGCACCCAAAACCACATCACATCTGCCTAAGGCCAAGGAAAACATGTTAGAGCACATGGTATAATCTTCCATAGAAATACGCACATTACGACACTTCGCCTTGCAAGGTAAGGTGCCCCCATTGGAAATCATGACTTCAAAGTTGGAGCAAGGATGGATAAAACAATCAGCCTATTTGGAGATCTGAGGGTCAATGAAGTTATGAGTGCTACCAGAATCAATGAGTATTGTAAGAGGAATATTCTTGAAGTAACCCCTGACCTGCATTGTTTGTGGGGTAGTGACTCTGGCTAATGCATGGAGAGATATCTCTGGGTTGTCTTCCTAATACGAAGGGTCAACAGGCGGTTGTTGAATCTCGATTGGATCATCTATTGTATCTGAAGTTTCTCCACCAAGTTCAGAGGCATGCGAAGAATCCACATCCAAGAGATAGATCTTTTTCTCAATAAATCTATGTCCCCGAGTGAACTTCTCATCAAAATTATAACAAAGCCATTTTTCTCTACATTCTCACATCTCTACTTCAGAAAAATGCTTGATAGGAATTGGTTGAGGAGCTGGCATGATGGGAGGTCGTTGGGAAACCATATTTATGAATGGAACAAAAGTGGATTTGGAGCATTGTTGGGCTGTGATCTTATCCTTAGCCAACTTAGCCAACCCCAGAACTTCCATCATTGTGTTGGGACAAAACATTTTAACCTCTAATCATATTTCATCCTTGACACCACTGATAAAACAACTCCTGTAGAATTCATTAGACAATCATTTTGTGTGATTGGCCAGTTTCTCAAATTCTGTCTGATACTCCCTCACAGTTCCAATTTGGCGAAGTTTAGTGAGTGCTCCTGTGAAGTCATCAAAAGCACTAGGACCAAATCATTGCAAAAGGAGTTGGAAAAAACCGGTCCAGTTTGGCTCGTCATGAGCTTTGATATACCAACGGTACCATTGAAGGGCTTCCTGTTCCAAATGAAAGGATGAAAGTGGAACTTTGTGGACATCAAAAGTATTATGCAGACTGAAATATTGTTCTACCCGGTATATCCATCCAGTCAGATCATTACCATGGAAGCAAGGAAAATCAAGCTTCGTCCCATGAAAATTGCTGGAAGAAGAGAACCCAATGTCTGTAGAAGATTCTAGTTGTCGTTTATTATTCATGGATGAATGCTGAAAATGGAGGCTGAGAAATTTTTCATCGAGATCTTGGATTATGGTTTTGAGGGATACAAGTTCTTCATCCATGATTTGTGATCCTGCGCAGGTGACAACCATAACCAGGAGTTTTTTGTTTGAATGGGTAGAAAACAAAAAATAGAAACTGTTTTAGTAAAGGAAAATTTGGATTTGGGAAAAACTATGATGGTTAATTAGCGTTTGATTAGGTTTTGGACACTTTTGAATGGACAGGGAAGCAGAAAATGAGGATTTCAGAAGCGGGGTGAAGGAATGTGAAAATTTGTTAGAGAGGGACAAAGAAGTAGAAATAGGAAATGAACTATGTGACAAAATTTGAAGGCAATTAGGTGAAAATTGAAGAAGTTATGTCAAACCCTAAAAATAGACAAATGTGGGATTTCTGGCTTTGGGAAGTGGAATTTGGGATAGGGTCTTCAGGAATGAAATATGCAGAATGGGATTGCAGGGGTGTCAATGAAGTTTCGCAGGAAATTGAATTAAAATAAAGGAGATATGGTGAAAAGCACATAATTTTTTTTTCCAAAATGGATCTACAACGGCACGGAAGTGATCGGAATGGATCTACAATGGTGCGGAAGTGAATGGAAACAAGTATGGACAGATGTAATCTGCAATTTATTAGCTGGAAATATATATGGACCCCATGTATGCTCGGCTTCCTAACAGTTCAAGGGATTCCATCGACCACCAATAATATCTGACGGCTTGCGTATTGGGGGAGTACCCTTCACTCCATGGCTCAAGTAAAACTGATAATCGCTTTTCCACAAAGGACAACTCTTGGTTTACCTCACAGGTGGGAACTAGTCAATCAAGTAGGGGTCATTTTCCTTTTCATTGGCAAGTCCTCTCAATGGGCCAGCTAGTTCGGGGTTCTTGTGGTACTTCTCACAATGAGTTTTAGGGATTATGCCCAAGTACTTCCCACAGTTAAGCATATAGGGATTATACTCAAATATGAACTTGCAACAGATGCGAAATTTTTTTCAGCAGAAATTCCACCCAATGATCCCAAGAAAGTGCTCTGATACCAAATGTGAGGAACCTGCAACAATTAATTAATGAAAATGCACAAGATATTTGAAATAACAAAACTCAGAATCAATTTATTGATTGCAGGCCACTTCAAGGGGAAAACCTCCTTTGAGCAAGCTCAATAAAAATAACTTCACGGTCCTTCATTGGCCTCAACACAAAATTATATACTAAGTCTAGGCGCCAATACTATGGGTTAATACAATGGGACATATAATACTACAGGACGACTTACAAAGCAAATGCGTCAAATACTATGGATTACTACTATGGGCTAATACAAACTATGGATCAACATATAATAATATGGAATGACTTACAAATCATATGCGTCCAACAACAATATACTAACAAAATAAAGAGAAGGGTTGACATGGGTTCCTAACATCTCGATCAATTAAAAATTGCATTCAGAAACCCTTGGGGCACTTTTGCTTATAGGAAAATGCATTTTGGGTTAATTAATACAGGTACTACTTTTCAAAGAGAAATGGGCATCACTTTCAGGGGTTTAATCCATAATTGTGTTGTGATTTATTTAGATGTTGTTGCCATTTTTTCAAAAAGAATACATGATCACCTTTCACATCTCAAACAGGTATTCAAATGATGTACAAAATACGGTATCTCTCTAAATCCCAAGAAATCAATTTTTTCTATAACTGAAGGTAAGTTACTTTGGTTTGTAGTCTCTAAATATGGGATAATGATTGATCCTGAGTGGACGAAAGCCATCTCCCAGTTAAATTTTCTTGGTACAAAAAAGTCTATGCCATCTTTTTTAGGAAAGGTTAATTTCATTAGGAGATTTATTCCCAATTTTTCTCAGATTTTTAAACCATTATAGGACATGATTAAAAAGGATGCAACATTTAAATGGGATGATATTCAGAAAGAGTCTTTTGTAGAATTAGGGAAACTACCGTAGAATCTCCTGCATTAATGTCTTCTGACTTCTCAAAATATTTTCTCTTATATACATATGCTATTGAAATTTCATGTGATGTAGTCCTTACACATCAAAACACTGACAGTGATGAGATCCTTGTATCCTTTACGAGTTTGAATTTTAAAGGAGCAAATCTTAGTTATACATAAGTGGACAAACATACTTATGTGGTATACCAGGCAATAAAGCATTTCCGACCCTATCTCCTGAAATCTAGAATGAAATTCATAGTTGTGTATTTAGTAGCGCAGAACATTTTGATTTAAAAGGAGTTAGGAGAGAACTGTGCACATTGGATGATTGCATTATAGTAATATGACCTGGATATTAGGCCGACCAATATTATTCCTAGACAAGGATTATGCAAGTTAGTAGCATCATAAGCCAACGAATCACATTGGGATGGTTGTTAGGATATTTAGACATTTAGGAGTTAGTTAAGATCAACTTGTGTAATATATCCGTTAGGAAAAGTGTGTTTCTTTAGTATGCATTAGTATGCATTTGTAAATATTTAATCCGACAGTCACGATATGTTCTAGACATAGAGTGATCCGATGGCTCGACTTCTCTTAGATCATACCTACCCTTGATCCTTGGCTTAACACCCGATTGGTCCATGAACTATATTTAAAGAGCATGGAGGGTCATTGGAAAGTTGATCGATTATTAGAAGATCATTTGTAACTTTCTTTCTTTGCATAATAAATTGCTCCGTAGAAGCTTTTTGGTCGGGGTCATGGAGTGTTTCCCTCTCGAGGGTTTAAACTATGTCAAAACAACGACGTGCTGATCTGTGATCTGTTTATGTGAAGTGGTTGCTCTAGGTGTTCGATGTTTTGGGAGTACCCTGTATACCTGAACATGGTATCAGAGCTTTTATGAAGAGCCACTTCCGGTTATGATCTAGATCTTGAACTGTTGTTGCCAAAACTTGAAAGGGTTTCTGGTTCTAGTATTTCTATGCATTTTTGGGCTATGGGATGTGTTCCATTGCATCTGGAGCGCCGTTTCTAATGGGAAATAGTTTTCGTTTGATCGAAAACGGTTCCTGGTTGCTTCAGAAACGCGTATTTCATCAGATCTGAAGGTATAATGTTATAGTGATGTTTTTTTTAATTTTCTGTTTTAAAAAAAATATATCTCATATTTTATCTTTTTTTATTATTAGATTTTTTTAGTTTCGGATTGTTGCTTCCCTGTCTGCGTATGCTCTTTGCCGTGCACCTTGTGTGATCTCGACGAATCAGAAACAGAAAGGAAAAGGGTTTTTCTCGGTCGTGTATGCTCTTTGCCGTGCACCTTGTGCGATATCGGCAAATAAGAAACATAGAGAAAATGTAGACTTTCCGGGTAGGCTAACGAGATCTAACCCCTCAAGCATGGAAATTTTTTTTTTGTTTTGGTTTATGGTGTGATTTGCAAAAAAAAAAAAAAAAACGCAAGCACAGAAATCGAGCAAGAAGAGTAAAAAAAAAAAAAAACCTTTTTCCTTCCCATATTTTACATGCCTTTTAATCTAGCTCACTTGGTTCAAAGTTGTCTTATTCCTTAATAGGTCTTGAGTTCAAGTCTCAGAAAGTTACTTTCAAAAGAAAAAGTGCATGCAATTTCTATTTTCAAGTTATTTTATTGTAAAAGTGCATCTCACTTAAATAATAATAATAATAATAAAAGTGAGTCACTTAAGTTCATTTTTATTGCTGCACTATTTAAAGTAACATCATTGTAAAAGTGAAATCACTTATTTTATAAAAGTGATTCGCTTAAAGAAACTTTCTTATAAAGTGATTGTCAAAGGTTCATCTTGGGAAGAGGGGGGTCCTTTTTTTTAACTGGTCATTCTCTATCTACCACGTCACTATTGGCGACATCTTCAACATTTTCTTTCATCAAGCATAATTTCATCATATGGAGTCAGTTTTCAGTGCCATTTTTTTTAAACTGCCTATTTTTTTGAGCTCTTCGCATCCAAACTATTGGTTTCTGCTTTTACATGCATTAATTTACAAATATGGCCTCCCCTTGTGATATTCTACTTACCACTTCCAACTATTTCTCATGGAAATCCTGTATGGAGGATGTTCTACGAAGTAGAGGACTTTTCAAAATTACCTTAGGGAAAAAAACATAACCCACTGATGATGATAAGAAAATCAAATGGGAAAATAGATGTGACGAAGCTCGTGGATTGATTGGGATGTCAATCTCTACTGATTTGCGGTTCCACATATCTCTAATTGATGAACCTAATGCTGCTTGGGATAAGTTGGAATCTGTGTTTGGTAAACACAATGAAATTTGAGGTCACCAACTCAAAAATGAGTTGATTTCTCTAAATCCAAGTGATTTTTCATGCATACAAGATTATTTATCTAAGTACAAAACTCTTAAACTCTTATGTGTAAAATGCAAGATTAAGAGGGAAGACAAATAATGCATTTATCACATTCTTTCCAAACTTGGACCTGCATATTCTATTTTTGTATTTACATTTTACTCCATAAAAGAATCCTTGAATGCAGCTAGCTATCAAGAGCCTAGTCTTGAATCCTTTTGTGATTCTTTGATTAGAGAGCAAGATAAGCTCATCCATTTTGGAATAATTAACAATGGAGATACATCTAGAAAATCCTTATTGTCCCAACAGAAAGAAAAGTCCAAGCCTCCCAAGAAACAAAATTTTCGCAATAATAAGTCAAACAAGGGTCCCAAACCCTCTCAGTCAGCTCCTTCTTTAAAAAATGACAAAGGATCCAAGCCAAAAGGCAAGAAGACTGAGCATCATTACAACTACTGCGGGAAAGATAATCATGATGAATCTAAGTGTTTCAAGAAGATGGAAGCCTTGGAAGCAGCACTGAAGAAGCACCACATCAGCCTAGATTCGCCTTCAGAATCTACCTCTCATCGACATGCACTTTATGCTTCTGGTTTTCTTATAATGCATCTTTTTCTTCTACTTCAAATGAATGGATCATTGATTCTAGAGCATCCTATCATATGGCTAAGGACCAAGCCATCTTTTCTACTATGCATGAATGTAACACCAAACAAATATTTATTGGTGATGATAGATCTCTAAGTGTTGTAGGAGCTAGAACAATTATAGTAGATAATGGTCATTTTAGTGATGTACTATGTATTCCAAGAATTTCTTGCAATTTGTTACCAGTCTATCAAATCACTCATTCTGGTGAAGGTAAAACTGTGACATTTACACCTCACCAAGTTGTAATCAAGAATTTTAAAGATCCTCAACAGGTCCTAGCTACCAGAATTGTTGATGATATTACTAGGTTGTACAAATTTAACAACTTTGGGTCATCACATTTTCCTTCAGTTTTTGTTGCTCATAGTGATAACTTGAGCAAACTTTGGCATGAGCGATTTGGTCACTTAAATTATCGCTCATTGCAACAACTATGTAAAGACAATATGGTGACAGGTCTTCCGATGGTATCTTGCAGGGATGGTGTCTGTTCCGGTTGTGTACTCGGAAAACATCATCGAGACAGTTTTGATAAACGTCCCTCTTGGCATGCCTCGGTTCCCTTGGAGCTTGTGCATAGTGACTTGTGTGGTCCTCTTCCATCTGCTTCCTTTTCTGGTTTCAAATATTTCTTAACTTTCATTGATGATTACACCAAACGCACTAGGGTTTATTTCCTAAAACTTAAGAGCGAAGTATTTAACATGTTCTTGGCCTACAAGGCCCTTGTTGAAAAACAATCTGGTCATCAAATTATTAAGTTAAGATCGTACAATGGAGGAGAATATGTTAACAAAAAGTTCACTACTTTCTGCACTGAACAAGGAATCCAACAACAACACACTGTTCCATATACGTCACAACAAAATGGTGTAGCTGAACAGAAGAAATGCAATTTAAAAGAAATGGCTAATTGTATGATCCAATCTAAGGGACTAAGTCTTCAATTTTGGGATGAAGCCATTAATTGTGCAAATTACATAGTTAATCGCACCTCCACTAAAGCTTTACAAGGTATCACACCGGAAGAAGCATGGAGTAAAACTAAACCTGATGTAAGTCACTTCCGTGTGTTTGGTAGTGAAGCATGGACTCACATTCCGGATGAAAAACAGAAAGCATTGCAGCCTAAAAGTGAAAAGTGCATATTTGTTGGATATTTTGAAGATGTAAAAGGTTATAGACTTCTTCAACCACATTCTCCTGATGTAATCATTAGAATAGATGTTAAATTTGATGAAAATATCTTGGTTTGCGAGCCTAACTCGGCAATTATGCCATATTTGGCCCGCGAGCTTGATTCGGCGATTGTGCTTGATACGGCGATTGTGCCTTCTTCTTCTTCCAACTTCCTTGACAGGTTTCCAACTCCAGTTTCTGATGATGACAGTGAGGATGAAAATCCACCTCCGCCTGCTCATGTTCCTCCAGTTGCACCAGCACAAGTTCTTCCTTGATGGGTCCGTTCAACATGTGAAGCATCTGGTGATCCTAGAGATCAACGTCGAACACATTCTTAGTTTCAGCGAGCCTTTTCTCTTTTGGCTCAAGTTTATGAGAATCATGATCCAGAAACCTTTGCAGAAGCTTCAGGAAATCCAAATTGGGATGCAGCTATGGATGAAGAATATCGTTCCTTAATGGCGAATGATACTTGGGATCTTGTACCTCTTTCAAAAGGAAGAAAACTTGTAAGATGTAAATGGGTCTACAGAACTAAGTATGCATCAGATGGAAGTGTTGAAAGACTTAAGGCAAGGTTAGTTGACAAAGGTTTTTCCCAAGTTGAAGGGACCGACTACAATGAAACCTTTGCTCCTGTCGCACAAATGAACTCCATCCGCCTTGTTCTTTCCCTTGCAACTTTACATAACTAGGAAGTCCATCAAATGGGTGTCAAGTCTACCTTCTTACATGGTGATTTACAGGAGAAAATTTACATGAAACAACCTCCTGGATATGTTTAGAATAACTCTAGCCTTTTCTGTTTCCTTAAGAAATCCTTACATGGCCTTAAGCAAGCTCCTAGAGCTTGGTATGCCAAAATGGATATCTTTCTCCTTGACACTAGTTTTTCTAGATGCCATTTTGACTCCAATGTATATACCAAGAAAGTAGGAAACCATCTCATCATACTTGTTCTATATGTTGATGACCTTATTCTTACTGGTAGTGACCCTAAGCTTATAACCCATGTGAAATCCAATCTTAAGCAAAATTTTGAAATGTCAAACTTAGGACATTTGAATTATTTTCTTGTTCTCCAAGTCCTACAAACCAAATAAGGAATCTTTCTTTCTCAATCTAAGTATGCTTGTGACCTTCTTCATCGCTTTCACATGGAAGATTGTACACCATCCCCCTCTCCTTTCCATTCTAGAGTCAAACTCTCTGCCACTTGTCTTTCACCTGAAGTAGATGCCACCTTGTATCGTTAGCTTATTGCTAGTCTCTTATACTTGACTCATTCCCGTCTTGACCTTTCCTTTGTCGTTGGTTGTGTTTCCCATTATATGCAAACACCTCATGAAAGTCACTGGAAAGCAGCTAAAAGAATACTTCGATATATTCGAGGTAAAATTCAGTTCGGGATTCATTACAATACAGGGGGGAACCTTTGTTGGTTGGTTTCACTGATTCAGATTGGGTCGATGATCCTGATGATCGAAAGTCTACTGTAGGTTATGTTTTAAGTCTGGGATCTGGACCTGTCACTTGGGATTGTAAGAAGCAACAAGCTCTTGCTCTTTCTTCAGCAGAATTAGAATATCGAGCCGCAATTAATGCCAGTCAAGAATATTTATGGCTTCGACAGATCCTTTCAGAGTTTCTATTCTAGCAGCAACAACCTACTCCACTTTGGTGCGACAATCAAAGTGCCATCAAGCTCGCCAAAGATCTAGTTCTACATCAACGCAGCAAACACATTGAGCTACATATGCACTTCATCAGAAATATTGTTCATGATCATGTTCTTGAAGTGCTCTTTTGTCCTACAGATGATCAAGTTGCAAACATCTTCACCAAGTCTCTTACAGAAGTGAAATTTTCTAAACTTCGATCTATTTAAGGAGTTCAGGAATGTGTCATTAAGGGGGGATAGACTCTAATGCCTCCTTCCTTCTCCTAATAGTGTCACTTTTGTAAATCCTTCAATCCTATCCCAAGTTGTTCTTAAGGGGGGATGTTAGGATATTTAGACACTTAGGAGTTAGTTAAGATCGACTTGTGTAATATATCCGTTAGGAAAAGTGTGTTTCTTTAGTATGCATTAGTATGCATTTGTAAATATTTAATCCGATGGTCACGATATGTTCTAGACATAGAGTGATCCGACGGCTCAACTTCTCTTAGATCATACCTACCCTTGATCCGTGGCTTAACACTCGATTGTTCCATGATCTCTATTTAAATAGCATGGAGGGTCATTGGAAAGTTGATCGATTATGAGAAGCTCATTTGTAACTTTCTTTCTTTGCATAATAAATTGGTTTGTAGAAGCTATTTGGCCGAGGCCATGGAGTGATTCCCTCTCGAGGGTTTAAACCATGTCAAAACATCGGTGTGTTGATCTGTGATCTGTTTGTGTGAAGTGGTTGCTCTAGGTGTTCGGTCTTTTGGGAGTACCCTGTGTACCCGAACAATGGTTAAGAAACTATAGAAGAAGATCATACTTGTTTCATTTCTACACCTACATTTTCTTGGTATGATGATATTAAGTTTTTCTTGACTCACGAGTATGCTCCTCTGAACCTAGAACCTAGAAAAGGAGAGATATCAGACTTAAATATGCTCCTTATTTTTTGGTTAATGATTTATTATACAATAAAATTTTTGATGGAGTTTTATTACAACGTGTTGAGAAAAATGATGTTGAAAATATATTAACATAGCTTCATGTAGATACTGTTGGTGTTCATTATGGAGGAGAACCAGAGCTCACAAAATAATGATGGATGATTATTACTATCTGACTCTGTTCAAAGACATACACGCCTTTGCTCGAAAGTGTGAATATTGTCAGAAGGTTGCCGGAAGAATTAAGAAACCTGCAGTTCCACTTCAACCAGTTTCCATGGAAACTCCATTTCAACAATGGGGTTTGGATATAGCTAGTCTGATCAGCCCTCCATCCTCCTTACAACATAATTATATAATCACTGCTACAGACTATTTCACCAGATGGGTGGAAGCAATTCTGCTCAAGGTGTTTAACACCAACCAGATGATCTCTTTCCTTGAGAACTACATTGTAACTAGGTTTGGTGCACTTGAATTTTTTGTTTTTGATGATGCATCGTATTTTTTTTCACTTGATATTACTTAGTATGCATTAGACAAAGGTATTAAGATAGAGTATTCATCCAACTATTACCTTCATGGTAATGGCTTGGCTAAATATGCCAATAAAAACCTGATCAAAATTCTAAAATGAACTGTAGCAAGTACTCATAAGAACTAGCACATGCAGTTGTTTAATCATTCTTTGGGTGGACAAGGTAACCCCTAAAGATTCCCTTGGTAATTCACCTTATTTCCTGTGTATGGAAAATACCTCATTTTACCTCCTAATTTACTCCTTCCCTCGCTTCAGTTATCTAAATCTATTCAGGAGGATGACTGCTCTCCCTTGGAACATATGATTAATGAAATTCTTCAGTTGGAAGAAAATAGGGAAAAATCTAAGAATAAATTTTATCAACATAAGCAATTGGTTAAATGTTGGTTTGACCAGAAATCATCTTCCTAAAGAGACTTTCAAGTATGTAGCCTTGTTATTAAATGGGACAAACCCCATGAGGATAAGGGTGAACACACCAAATTTCAATGTATGTGGTTAGGGCCATTCATTATTTCTGAAAAATTGGGCCCTGGCACTTTTCGACTACAAACACTGAAAGGGTTTCCCGAGACTTATCCAGTGAATGCTCAGGTCTTTAAGAAATATTTTTCTTAGTGGCCTGATCATAAGGTCTGTATATAGTGTGTTGTTTTTGGTTTGGACTATTTTGGTTTTCATTTTTTTTTATTTGTCAAAATAAAGTGGCTTAATTAATTCATTGGGGATGCCCATTTCCTGAAGGTCAAAAGAATGTAAATGGATTTTAACATGTTATCTAAAACTTTAACTTGCAGTCACTATTTCTCTTATAGATTGTTTACCCAAAGAGCCTCTGAAATACCCTTACCAAGTATTTATTATCAGAATGATCAGGTAAGGGTAACCTCATTTTAATTCAAAGTTTAGTAAAGATGGGGTTACTATGGGTAGAATTCCCTTTGATAAGAATGTCCTCGACTGAGTATGGGTAAAGTTTTGTAAGCGATGCATACTTAAATTGTTTACATCATTCCTTTCCCTTAAGGAGCATATGGATTTGCTTCTCCATTCACTAACAAAATTATTATAAATTGAATCCAAAACCCTTAGGGATGGATACAAGGTGATGGGTCTCATCATGAGCCATCTCACCATGATTATAGGTACTAATGGAATGAAATCTCGATATATGGTTACCAAACCAGGAGGTGGATTTTAGTTTTATAAATTGAAAGCTAGGAGGTCTTATTACAAGCTGACCCATTTATCATCTATCAATACTGGTGAATGGCGCTACCATTATTTGATCACCAAGCCATGCTAGCGTCTTGCAGTCATTCCTCTAACAAATTCTAAATGTGAATTCAAAAGTTGATGTAGAGGACATGAGGTCCTATTACAAGTTGTCTTGACCATGATCATGAATCCTTGTGAAGTGACAATATCTGGTCACCAAGCCAAGATGATTCCCTTTTCCGAAAGGCAGGGGGCCTCATTTGAACTAGCCTAATCATTTTATACAAGTTTTTGTGAATGGTATTGCCATTACCTGACTACCAAATTAGAGCGGTGATCCCTAATACTCTTTTGGAAATACAATATTCTTTTAATTTTATACATATCTTGAAAGTAATGGGATAAAAGAAACCCTTTGGATTAAAAGGAAACCCTGTCAGGGGTATGGATGCCTGCTGGCAGAAGTGGCAATGCTTGTGATATTGGGATTTTATTCTAAAATACTACTGCACGTATTTTGCTCACCCTCTGGTCTTGCTCATTCTTACAAAATTTATTCCCTACGGTACCTTTATCAGTTGTGTCATGTTTGATTTATTTATGGAACATTGTTTTTCCCTTTTTGTGATCATCTTCGATTATCTACTAACAAACTTGGAAATATTTAATAGGAGGCCTTTGGATTTATGATCCTTAAGAAAAATTAGTTATGTTTTCAACAAGAAATGCTTGCTAAAATATAGAAGTTATGTTTACATTTCATATGGCCTAACATAGATAACTAGTTCTCCCCAGTGAGACGCCATTTGTTGTAGCCACAACAAATCTCATTTGATTTGAAAAAGATGGGATCCCCAATTTCAATTTTGTTTGCAGCTAGCTAGTTTATTTTTTGTTTTGGAATTATTTAATCATTTGATTAAGGTTTGTATGAATCATGCTAAATCACACTTATGCACAGATTTTAAGCAAATTAAGCTTTTTAGCACTTAACGATCCCATTAATTATGTTTTGTTGAAAATTCGGAAAAGTCAGGAGACGGAGATGAATTAATTAAATTTTTTTTAAGTCTCCCGACTCCATACTCCCAACCTCATCGATAAAAAAAATATCAGAAGTCAGAAATCGGGGTGTGTTGATTTCCAAATACGTTTTTATCCCGACTCCGGACTCCCCACTCCTGAAAAAAGCATAAAATTGCGAGATTCAGAAGTCGGAACGTCTTACATTTTATTCCATTTTTTTGTCCCAACTCTCTGCTCTCGTCTTTTACATCACTTAAATAGCGGAATTTGGAAGTCGACACATTTTCATGTTTGTATCAATTTTTCATCTCAACTCTCGACTCCCGACTATTGTGTAACCTTGAGTGCGGAAGTTGGCAGTCGGCATGTTTTCACCTATACATCAAAATTTACCCCTCGACTCCTGAATCCCGACTTTTGCGGGGCCCCACATCAGTAGTCAAATTCATCTATTTAATTTCATATCTCATCACACGTGCCAAATATTTCGAACTCTGTGTTGACCAATGAAATCGATTGTTAATTCAAAATTAATTGTCAATCTTACCAGCCAACTACTGCAATCAATGCGTAATTAATGATAGTTTAATCTAATCCCTACTTAATCAAATTTTGAATTTTCGGCCATTACAGCACAGTAGCTTATCTTTCAACCACACCAGTAGCTCTGTATTTGGTGATCAATCTTTACTTATTTAACTTGATTTTCTCTTTGATTTCATAGGTATCATTTAGTGACGAAAATTTGGATAAATTTCTCATATTTTTCAGTTACTTATGTTAGTTTTCGATGCATGCAAGAACAATTTTCCCAACATGGACAAGAAAACAAGGTCCAAGGGTGCAGTTGAGGAGTTGAAGTTCAAGGACCCCAACTTTGGTTTCTACTGAGACACAGACGCTAGAGTCTCATACACCCTATGTCTTTATTAGTCAAGGATTTACATCATTTTTTACGAGGATATTTTTCATAATTCAAGGACAATGCCCTAATCTATCAGAACATTAGCAGCTCCCAGCTGCATGCAATAGCTTCACGTCCCGCGGTAATTCCCTTCAAAAACTTGGTGAAATGGATTATTGATTATGCCAACATCCCAACCAGCACCTTCAGGAATTCGAACTAGGTTGTCTACGCTTCATTCAAGCCAGACATTTTTGCTAGGATTCACGGCCTAAAAAACCAGCAGCAGTTGCTTACTCAGGATTTTATCAAGGGATGAATTGGAATTGGACTAGGGAGAAACCCCCTATTCATATTTACTACTCAATCTTGTGAGAAGAAATTTATGCTCCTCACATCTATGACATCTACGACAAATTTATTAGTGCATTATACTTTTCTATCTTCAAAACAATTTCTCCTAGAATATCAGAAGATGTCATCTCCTTAATTTCCACCATGGGACATTAGTATGTCGGAAAACACTTCACCTCTATCAATATTTTGGGGAGTAAATCAGTCCACCTCCCGAGTTTTGTCCCGGACCGAATGGTACTGTCAAAAGTAGCTTTCCAAACTGTTTATGAAGGAGTCCATGGTTAATGCCATTCCTAAAAAAGAAAGTCTTGGCCTAAATTTCCACTGTATATTAGACATCTTGTCATTTCAAATGTAACCCATGGGATTACCTTAACAAGGAAATGGATCGCCTTAAGCTAGGTTTTGCAGTAAAGCATTAGGGGAGTTTTGAGGTAAAAAATGGGCCTCAAAACAAAAAAATGTACCATAAAAATTCACTTTATAAGAACCAGGGGGATGCAGGATGATGATGTCAACCATAAGGGTAAAATTTGTAAACCAAGTTGGAGGGAAAAACAAAAAACTATTATTTCTTATCATATTTTTAATATATCTCCTTAATGGTTTACCCAAATTTCAAGTTTGGGCACTTGTTGGATGCGTATTTTAATTCCGCATCCAACCCATACCCACACTGCATATTTCTGAGGCACCCACGACATGCAAAAATGAAAATTTCAATAAAAAAATATTTTAATTTAAAATACGTTTTTTTTTTATTGAAATTTTCATTTTTTTCATGTTGTGAGTGCCTCGGAAGTAAGCATTGTGGGAATTGGTTGGATGCAGAATTAAAATCCGCATCCAACGAGTGCCTGAACTTGAAATTTGAGTAAACCGTTAAGGAGATATGTCAAAAATACGATAATAAAAAGTAGTTTTTCTTTTTA
The DNA here is from genome assembly GCA_027924585.1 of Larix kaempferi. Classification (NCBI taxonomy): domain Eukaryota; kingdom Viridiplantae; phylum Streptophyta; class Pinopsida; order Pinales; family Pinaceae; genus Larix; species Larix kaempferi. The sequence continues at coordinate 22,421,365 of BSBM01000502.1, forward strand.
CCCTCTAAAATTAGAACTCTTATTTTATTATTATAACTATTATTTCACTTTCGAGGCCCATTTAGACCTCAAAACTCCCCTAATGAGGATGCATGATCCCGAAGGTCTATTTGCAGAACACTTTGTCCAGGCCCACCTGAAGTACTCTTATGTACATGAAGTTCAACCAGATGACTTCATATATCAAAATGATCACTCTTTTCAGGAAGTGCTCAATAGATTTCCTGATGCAGATCAAAGGCTTATTGTACATAAAGCACATCAGCAACAGAGAATCAGGGTATTAGAATAATGGAACAAGTTTTTCCAAAAGTAGTAGGATGGTACTAGGGAATCCTTGGAAGTTGATAATAAAGCTATAGTATTGAGCTTAGCTACATCTCATTCCAACGCACAACAAGAGTTGGAAAAAACGAAGTCTAAGCAGCCTATGATATAGGGTCCTTCTACCACTCCTATTCAAAATATGAACCTGCTTATACAAAATGCCCAGGCTCTCCAAAGTAAGTCATCTAGTCATACTCAGTCTATTTACGGTGCTTCCTATGTTCCTAAGATACTTTCTGATATTTCTATCAAAACTGAGAAGTCAACTAAATTGATAGTCAACCCCCCTTTGCATACCTCTACCGGTGAAATTATTGATTTAGAAAAATACCAACCTATAGAGGTAATTAATCCAACATCAGTTACTTAGGAACCTTCACATCCATCTGTCGATAACTCCACCCAAATTTTCAATGGTAATAGACCTCACCCATATCATTATAGTGGTCTTTCAGATGCACCCAGTGGTGTAGATGATCCTATGCAACTAGATATATCTAGTTCACCGCGTAACCCATATTCTACACTCAAACCTTCTAACACAACCACACATGCTTCTAAACCACCTAGTGCTACCACATTGAATACTTCAATTGATCATACCATTTCTCAACATCCTACAAATCCTCAACTCGGTCTTCCATTAGTCCCAAGTATGACCTCTTCACAATCTTAGACTGAAATTCAAATTGCTACACTTCCTCCTACTACATTATCCACCATGACTTCCTCCTCTCAATCTGACCCATGGTCATCCCAGAACCTATCTCAGTCCATGGCTTCCACTTTGAGTCAAACTATACCTATTTTTCCATCTACTGGGCTATTGACTTCTACAACAGAGGACAAAACAAATTTGGGTGAAGATGATGTGGTGTATTTAGGAGTTTGTTGCTTCAATAAAAGAAGGACGACAATACTAAAGAAATCCCTAAGAAGTACCACTTTAGGACAAGTTCAAGTTAGACTAGCCCCAAATCAAGTTATTTGGAAGCAAGCTACATATGATCCTCAAAGAGAGGCAATTGAGGTTGTTGCTACTATGGGTGCTTTTGCTGGAGCCAATTTTGATTATGTGACTACTCTGAATGCTACATTGGAAGAGGAAAAGGCCAAAAATTTAGCACTACAGACAGAGAAGGATTCCCATCTACAAAGTTTGGTTAAGTAGGTTGAAGACCTGAAAGATGAACATAATGTTACTCTACAGGATCTTTAGAATCAAATCCAACAACTTGTACAACAAAAGCATATTGCAAAAGAAAAGGTGATAAAGCAAGCTAATGCTTTGGCTGATCTCAAGGTTCAATTAGAACAAATAAAAGAGCACAATGCTTTCTCTGAATTTTTCAAGCTTACTGTTCAAGAGTTCAAAGAAGAAGCTACTTCCTATAACAATAAACGTAAGCAGACCTAGACTCGGTATTTTTTGGGCCTTAATGAAATTCAGGATGATTTTAATGCCTTTGAAATCCTAACTAGAATTTTAGATGACCATGTGGGCACACTTAAGAATATTCTGCAGGTTCTTCCTCGCCTTGATCAAGTGAAGTTAATGAGATGCAGAATTTCAATCAAGTCTTGGGGACTTGTATGCGATAAAGTTACTCAGATGATTGAAAAGGGGTAGAAAATATGTGCTAGGCAATGGATGCTGATAGATAACCATTTGGAGATCATGGAAATGCCAATTTTTGTTGAGTTGGCAGACTCGATACTAGCCAAGTTGAGGCTTGCTGAGGTGGATGATCAGAGGGAACAAACTGCCCAATATATCTGTGATGTTGTCCAACTAGATAATGCTCTTTTCATGTCTTTCATTATGGTTCCTAATCAATTGGAGGTTATAGAGTTTCCTAGATTCTTGGTCTATGATTCATAACAAAGAAATTAAGTCTTATCTATGTACAACACAATTACAATTGGAGCATGCAAATTATCCTAATGTTTCCCAAATGTTGGATGTATATGCTACATCCATATGAGGGAAACTAGATTTTCATCCCTTAGATGTAGGACAATTGGTCTCCTTTTGTGGATCTATGGCCATACTTTTAATGTTATTTATTTTGATCTAGGGGAAAAGAGATAGGGGGAGAAGGGAACAAGTTATGGAATTGTTGATGTAATTTATTGTATCGGTTGTGTTGGAGAAATTTGTCTCTCAGAGACTTGACTGTGATTTCTTGCAAGCTTGTTAATGAAAGATGGATATGGTGTATATTTGGTTTCTACATGGATCAAGGTAAAGTTTTCTTTTTTATGATATTATTCCTTTGTATTCATTAAATTTGTTTGAATCTCAAATGCTAAAGAAAATACGAGCTGAATCTGAATTTTTTCACTATTGATATTTTGTGATTGCACAGAATTAGATGTTTTATGATTATTTATGTTTGCCACATGATCTCTTTAGGATTAATATCACTTTGAGATATTAATTTAAAGTCAATTGATTCCTTTATTTTGTTCATTAGTTTAGATGCTTTGTTTCTATAATATTAAATTGATCTGGTCATTTGATGTTTCAATTTGGCTTTCATCAGTAAGAGTTAGAAAAAACAGGGGGATTTCCCTTGTTGTTTTATCCATTATTATTTTATTATAAGTAATCGAACCTGACATTTAGCTAATTTATTTTAGGAAGTTGTCTCTTTCTGAACTTTAACATCTACCTTTCATTCATGTATTAAGTTTCGTAGGACTAATTTTTACTTCTATTTCAAGTCTCCTTTAAGGAGAAAAAAACACAATAAAGCCAATGAAGGCTTAAATCCGTCAAAGGTGGTTATTTCGAATGACTAGGAAATAGGGGGACTCTTGCGTAGAGTTACTTGATGTTCCTGGATCGGATCATTATCCATAACGTTGACCCCCCAACCCATTCCAACCAACCCAGGGCGTCAATAGGTCCCTATATTATACTCCTTGCACTTAAATTTGCATGAATGGTTTATATTTGATAGTAAGAAAAAATTGACTTAATTTCAACCATCTATCATCGCCTGATTCTCGAACAACATTGTGAACCCAACAGTTTGGCACTTGAGCTACCGTTAGTTAACATAAATGACATCTCTACTGATCTTGGAGGTCTTTCCCAAATTCCACTCCAAACCTAACTAGTTAATCCTATTGATAACCTTAGTTAAGATCTAACTTGTGGCTTTGTTAAAAAACCACATGATTAATAAAACCACAATTTTTCTCAAGAACATTTCATCAAACACTTATTGTGCAAAATATGATTTTCTACTTGCAACTACAGATTTTGTCCGATACAACCCTAGTGTTGTAACCAAGAGCTTTGATACCACTCTATAGTATCCCCATCCATAATTTCTACTATAGGAGGGGGTAAATATGAATGTCATGCTTCCAAATTTCACCCCATGGGAAACATAAACTAAGAAATACATGTGCAGGTGCATGAATATAATACACGGTGGAATTAAAAATCTCTCCATGCACACACGTCATGCATAATCAAACATATTTATCAAAGGAATTAAATAATATCATTTCAAATTCATAGACAAAGAGCATTTACTTATCTTTTAACAAAATATCTAAGCAACTGACTATGTAGGATAAATTTTCCATCCAACCACATGTATCAATTGTAGATACTACCCCTAAGCTAGGCTATGAGGTCACCAGGGTGATTGAAATTCCTATATGATTTTTTTATCTCAGTCCAAAACCCATTTTCTCTCATGCTTAGCAAAACTTGTTGGGTTAATCTTGACTCAATCATAGAGCAAGTTAACCAACTTTAGTTATTGTTGTTATGAACTCATGGTATTGGGAGATCCACCCATGGTATTCTTGTGGTAGAAGCATATAAAGAGGCTAGTCATACTCCATGGTATAATGTTTGGATATCATTGATGGTTGAGGGTTCCCATGGTGGTAGAGCCACAGTTGACCATGCCTTGGTTGGATTTGGCCAAGGGGAATAATGAAGATCTTCTGCTCCTTTTACCCCATTAAGGGGATTCCAAGATAAATGATGGTATCTAGATGTGCATGATGTTATGGTTTTCTTTACTATTATATATTTATGTTGTATATAATAATGTTTATTATGTTCTAGAACCAGGGAAATTTTCAGGGGTGAAATTTCGCCAATTGGCTATTTTTGGGGCATTTTTTCAAAAAAATAAATTCGCTATTTTGTAGTTTTTAGTCTCTAATATTGCCTATATTTACATAAAATATGTTTTTTTTATCATAATATTCGCTAGAATTTACAAGTTTCAGTAGTAAATTGTATATTTCATATTTAATATTTGCCTACCAATCTATATATATGTTTTTTCCAACCCAAAAGAATCGCCTAGAATACTATACTCAAGTATACCTTTATAATCTTTAAAAAAAACCTTGTCTAGAACCAACAAAACTACTCACCTTTGAGTAATTACAATGATCTCACTTAGACATCCCAACCATGGAACTCTCTTCTAATGCCCCATGCAAGACAAGGAAATAATTTCTCTTCACTTCTCTACAGTTCCCTAAAAAAAATCCAACCCCTACAGTGCTTACTAATGTGTGCATAAAGATTCCAACCTACTGTATGCTACTAAAGAACCTCTTGTAAATCAATTCATCGTTTTTCAAGCATCCTATAGTAGCAAATAAACATTGGGTAATTTTTTTAATCTTTCCCAACCTCTATGCTCACCTACAACCATCCTCTTCCCTCTAATGTTTGTAATTTTTCATCCTCGCAATGCTATTTTTTAGTTAATTTCATAGTATAGTAATTGCAAAAGGAGAATACAACATGAAAGTCTACATCATGTAAAAATATTCATGGAGAATGAGTGATAGACTTCAAAGGAGATGATAGGACGGTGAAAATATATCTAACATTATTTCTGACCATAGAGAGAACGACTCTTACAATTTTCATAGAAGTATATTCATTACATGCTTCCATAAGTACATGAGAAGACTTTTCCCACCAACCTCACACATACATTCAATGATTGGATTTAGTAAGTCAAAAGGGAGTAATTGACTCATTTAAGGTACATGGAAACAAATGGATGAGTTCTAAGGCTAACAATTGGAAATACAGGCTTTAATCTCCCATAGGCCCCCTTTCCTCTTCCCTTCTAGTGGAATCAAAGCCCCTCTAGTGCTCTTTGCAAAAACATCTTGGACCATTTTATTAATTTTCCGACATAATATTTACATAGCTTTTGAGTCATCATGACAACCCAACAACATGGCCCATATAGAAATATTACATTATACATGCTTAGTCATTCACTAGTCAAGCCTTGGCACTAGGAATCCATATTAGCATATTTACATCATTTACAGAATCTGATTTAATACATTCCAAAGATCAAAAGTAAGACTATTATAGTTATGAAAACTAATAAACCAACATCTTATAAAAATGATAAGGGGAAGATAGAATGCATGCAAGCTTTTAAAATATAATGCAATGGTTTGATGAAAACCCAAACTTGAAGTTAGACTAAATGGAATTTTATTGGTTGCAAGCCACTATTAACTTTAAACGGTGGTGTAGAGAAGCTTAAAGCTACATTGGTAGCTAAAGATTTTATCCAAAAAGAAAGTATTTTCTATGCAATATCTTATGTTCTTTTTATTCCAAATCAGTGGGATATATATATATAGGGTTGGGAAACATTTTAACTTTGTTTCTAAGTTAAGGAAGTCACTTATGATCTTAAGCAAGCCTTAAAGACTTGGAATAAGAAAATTGCATCTTTTATGAAATGTGTCTTTAGAAAGAATTTATTGTTCTTCTTTTATGTATAGGATTTGGTTGTTAAAGCTTCCAATAATATTGACTGGATAATCATTTGGAAGGAAAAAAAAAAGCATTTAATGAGTGATTTGGGTGAGTTGCTTTATATTTAGGGTGTGCAAGTTGAGAGATAGACAATGGTATATGTATTTCATAGAGAAAATATGCATGGGATATGTTATAAAAATTTTAAATCCCTAATTACAAAGTCCATGCATATATACTCAATTAATACCTATTCAATTTTAATTGTGTGTGAAGGTTACTTGTTATAATAAGAAACTAGATGGAACCTTGTATAAGCAGCTCGTGGGAATCTTTCTTTACTTGACCCATACTAAACCAGACATTTGTTTCAAAATAAGTTTGCTTTTTGGGTTTATATGTAATATTCAAAAGAGAGTTGTGGAATGCATGAAAATTATTTTGATGTATATCATGCGTACCTATGTCGTTAATAATTATATTTGTGTGTTGCATTATATATAATCTACATTAAATTGATTTTGATTTTTGTTTAGGTCTTATCATTTATAATAGAAAAAACCAACATACATTAGGTTTAGAATAATGTTAAATGGATATTAATAAGATATAATGATTAATGTTATTTTTTTCTTTTCTTCTCTAATTATTAATAATATATGGATATATAGAGTGAGTTAATAAGTGTACAAATTCAAGCAGTGGTAAAGATAAGAAGTTGTAAATAGTTGCAAATGAAAAATCATGTGTTTGAATCCCCTGAATTTACCCATTCACCATAATAACACCCCATAAGAAAACAGAATGGACAAATTCAATTTTTTTATAAAACTATTTGTTTTGTAAAAAATTACCTTAAAATTCAAGTGATGGCACCTCCCAACTAAGTCAAACCCACACCTTAATTGATGAACTAGGAAAAATTGACAAAACAAGAGAAATCTGTGTTGCAGCATATCCCTGCCAAAAGGCCTTTGACAAAGCAAGTCGTTGAGACTTAAGGGTTAGCCATTCACCAAGGTTTTCTCTTTCATATATGAATAAGAGATTGGTACTAGGTGCAAGTCCTAGGTCATTTTGACAAAAGAGTAACCCTGACCACAAAAAGCTTAGCTAACCAAGGTTAACTAGTAGTTCGTCAAACCATCTCACCCATGAAAGGAGGCTTCTTGTGATGCTTATGGATTTGAAAGGAAGCACTTTCGAAAGAGAGACCAAATACTTTAGAAGAGAATCACCATGATTGTAAAATTTCTCTTCACGTTCATTGTTTCCCATGCATTTTTTGCCATGCTCTACCACATGAAGTACATGTTGTTTAGAGCATCACCATGATTGTAAAATTTCTCTTCATGTTCATTGTTTCCCATGCATTTTTTGCCATGCTCTGCCACATGAAGTACATGTTGTTTCTCTTCTTTGAAGGCAGAGTGGTGGTGATGATCGCTTTCATTTATTGGATGCTCCTTGAGATAAAAAAGAGTGTTAATTGAGGAGATGGGGATTGCGTGGAAGGAACATTGGTATTGGAAAAGATTCCAAGAGGAAGACAACACAGCCACAAAAATACCATTGGTTGACAAATTTCCAAAGATACATTTTGATTTGAAATCTTGGCACAAAACTCCAAATAATGTAGAGAAATGACTAAGTGTGGTCAAGTGGTTTTGACTAACTAATTGGGATGACATTGGGTGATCAACTTTGATCACATAAACATACTTATTTTATGAAATATTGGTGATGCACTCAACTAACCTAGAAACATAATCCAACATATGAATCACCCACCTCCTCAACATCCTAGTGAATCACCTCCTTAACATCCTAGTGAATTCAGCAAGCCAAGCCACTTCACAACAAGAAAAATGGCAGCTCCATCATTCAGGTGATTACTAAACTTGCCTTAACTGGGTTGTGTGAAACAAAACCAAACTCCTCTAACTCAAGTGTTTAAGTCCAACTCCCTATTTCACAAACCCATGTATTAAGAAAACTCCCCTCATACGCAAGATCAACTTGAATAGGAGGGAATGCAAGTGGTTTGATGTTGCTACAAATAAAGGGTCTACAACTTAATTGCCATGAAAAGAGTTCAAGCCCCCAACTGGCCAATTAGTGATGCACACAAGCACATGTTTTTGGGTTGGCAATCAATATGGCATTCACTTGAATTATGTTGGTGGAGTGGATTCAAGAAATTGGTTTTATGTTTATTATATATCTGTAACAAAAAACCAAAAGAAAAAAGAGGTTAGAGTTTTGCACAATTGCCTTCAAAGCCATGGAAGAACATGCCAAACTGCAAGAAAAAACCATGAGTGAGAGAGTGTCACATGTCCCAAATGTTTACAACGATTATAGTACCATTTTAGGATATTTCTAAAATAATTTGTGGAATTGTAGACTCCAACTACTTAGTATTCTAAACTTGGAGACCACTTGTACATTTGTATTAAAGTAAGATTTATTTTCATGCGAAATGGTTAGCAATAGGAAATATTAGCGAGCATGGAATTGAATATAGGTTTAACAACAAAAATTATTTAGATTTAAAACTGCTTTCATTATTTGTATTTTAATTTTTGCTATAATTTTTAAAAGATTGAACTAAACTATGTATAGAATTCCCTTACTCGTGACATGTTACTTTATGGACTCTAATTAATCAGTACTTGAGGTACGTATTATCTCAAGAACAGGCTCTTTTAACATGGATGTGCAACTTTATCGTAAGCAACTCAAATAAAATGTCATGAATTAATACCTTAGGGTTTATATTTCCTTACTTTATACATATACTTAATTACGACCCTAATATTTAATAGTTGTAAGCTTAATCACATCAGGTCGTAGAGCTTTGAACTATCAGTAGGGATTTACGGCATATAGTAACCTATCCACTGACGAGAATGCTCATGATACGGGCATTGCTCTAATAAGAAAGAAATCTGATATTAACTTGCATTATCGATTGTTACGAAACAGTTGGATAATTGAGCACGTGATAGGTAAGGAGAACCAAAGATGTAGCTATGGTGGACCACCAAAAGCACAGCAACTGGCGATCTATCAATGACAAGCACACAAAATATTTGGCCGTCTTCTCAACCTCTGGTCTCTTCGTACAACCTTCAAGTAATACTTGGAAATAGAACATTGTAGGAGTTGTTAGAGACTAATGTTCTGTTTAAAATTTTTGAGGTGTGAATATACTGTGCAAGAATTACCAGAGAAAGGTAGCGGTAGTAGGTGAGGAGCATCGATAATCCAAAACTTTAAAAATAGTCCATTCCATTGCAACAAATTCTTGTTGCTATGTTTCCTTCCTGATACTAGAAACAAAATGCTTGAATTAATATATGTTTCATTTTCGTAAAAGTTTGATGCGATTACAAATTTAAAAAGCATTTTAATACTGTAATGATCTAAATGCATTTTAATACCATAAATAAAACTACATGGCAACTAACCTACACTGACACCTTATACTTTTATGCGGCATTTCTTCTCTTTCTACAGCAAGGAACACCCCATACATCATCGAATCCATTGATGACCACATACATCTTATAGCAGGGGACAACCATCGTTAGAATATTACAATCAACTATAGAGTTTTATAAGCAGCGACATTCCTTAACTCATACCGACGGGACCAGAGGAGCCAATGAACTAGTCAGAACTTACAGGGAGAGTCATTTTAAACATGTGAAAACCAACTCGTACCCACCTCCTATATTTTATTGATCGGCAGAAAACCAAGGAGGGACCGAACCATTCCTCATTAAATAAAACAACTAGCTAACTACAAGGCCAATCACAACAGAGATACAATAGGAGGAAAAAAATAATCTTTTGAATTTTATAAAAGACTGATTCTCTACAATCCTGATTGCAAGTGTCATGCAGGCGATACCTAGGACTTGTATATGAGTATCATTAGTAAAAGTCCTTTAGACAAGAATCTGTCCAGTAAATGCGTGCTTAAGAAGAGTGTTTTCCACTGAAGCTGATACGAGGCTGTGTACTGCGCCACAACATAACAACAGAAGTTACGAATTAATTATTGAAACATCCACGGACTTTTTCAAAATTCCAGTTCAATTTAAATCGTGCAAAATTCTTGCATCCATTATAATCCAGTTAACTATCAGAAGACATTGTTTTCCTATCGTGTCGGTCAACTGTGTATCAATACAGTCCAACAGATGACTTTGCAACATAGGTTTCTTACACTCTTTTGCTTTAAATTTCTGAAATGTATCCTCGTCTTCATCCTCAATGCACGTATAATCCTGCAGATCAGTAGAAGAAACAAAAGCATTATGAATTGAAATTTCAAACCGCTAATAATAAGCACCAGTCAAAATGTCTCTCAAATTTTTAATATGATTATGTTTTGAAAATTAACAACTTTTCATATAATAAACAAATCACAAATTATATAAAATTCGAATTACTTAACCTATCACATTCACATCAACATAAACATATATAAAAAATTCAAAATCCCATCCCACCGCCCACTGTTTCCATAAGATGGCAATCTTTTGATTCCACCAAGACTTCACAGAAATTATTCAAAGTCGTCAAGGGATACTTTTTAATTCGATGACGACTTCAAAGTCGTCGAGAGATACTTAAAAAATTAAGTCAATAAAGATGGTTGAACTGTGATGATTTTGACATACAATGACATCAATGAGTTTAGAATATTGAAAGCTGGGCTAAAACATAGAAACTTTGTCTATTGATTATTGATTAACCATACGAGATCTCTCCTAAATAGAAGATTTTGAAGGGCAGTCGATTAGATCCATTGGCCATGACAATCCCCACGAATTATACCAATTTCCAGGGAAGAGTTTCTTGCTCCCCGGTCCAGATGGATCAAACTATGAAGCTATTCTACAGAAGTGTAGTTCTCTTGATGATCATTACTCTTCATTCACAGATTTGCAAGGCACAACTGTATACTTGCCACCACAATGCTAACTATACAAAAGGCATCAAGTTTGAAAGCAACCTGAATACAGTCATGAATAGGCTTGTTCAAAACGCGTCCCAAACAGAGTTTAATACTTCTTAGTATGGCCAAAGTCATGACCAAATATATGGCCTCCTCCAATGTCGGGGAGACAGAACTGTAGACCAGTGCTACAACTATTCACTACAAGCAAACACTACCCTTCGAAAAAACTATTCGAATACCGCCGACGATTTAATTTGGTTTGATGACTGCTTCTTACGCTATGAAAACTATAGCTTTTTCAGACAATTGGATGCTGAAGGATGGCTTCTTGCAAATACAGAGAATGTCTCTAGCCCTCATGCCTTTCATCATAATCTTGAGAATTGTACAGTTTATCCAATTAAAAAATCAAAATTTTATATTGTAAAAATTATTAAAATTAATTTTATTTTTCTCAATATTATATTTAATATTAAAAATATTCAAAACATTACAAAACTATTAACAAAATTTTGTTTCAAAATAAAAAACTAATACAAGTGAAAAAGCTTTGACTTCTTAATGAAAAAATACATACCGTGCAATATATACTTTGACAAGGATAATAATAATAATAATCAATAATATATTTATATACGTATAAACTTATATAAAATCCTATTGAATATGCTAATATCCGGATCGTAATCATTATAACTCATTAATATCCACACTTTGATTCATATATTCAAGTTGTGGTATTGCATACCGCTCCTTTATACCCATGGTTTTATTATGTTTTTTCGAGTATATAAATGAATGATCTCCTACCTATCAAAATACAATCAAGCTCTACTTGAATAATAAGGCGGATCTTTTATTGTGTGCTGTTTTTTGTTAGTGGATTGATTCATCGATTTTGTCAAACTGTTCCGTTCAGTTAATAAGAACTAATAATATATTTAGCCAGCAATTGTAGCAAGCGGTAAAGTTGATTGCAGGAAACCCAAATGGGTATGTTAAGGAGTATCAATGTACGCTCGATAATGTTGATGCTCATCATTTTGGAGTGCTGTTCCATTGGTGCCATTGCCAGATCTTTTGATTTCTATTACTTCGTTCAACAGGTATTTCCTGAACATGATATTCAGTTTCAGCGTTATTCTTTATTTTTCTGTAACTATGATGATGGTAATTAATCGCTTGTAAATATAGTGGCCTGGTTCATACTGCGATACTCGTAGAGGATGCTGTTACCCTAAAACGGGAAAGCCTGCTTCCGACTTTTCCATTCATGGCCTCTGGCCCAACTACAACACCGGCAAATGGCCACAGTTCTGTGATTCTTCCAGAAAATTCGATTACTCAAAGGTGATTCTTTTTCGATGTAGAAATAAAATCTAACCTTTACCTTATATGATCATGATCTTAAATATTTATACATATATACTGTGAGAAAATTTGCAGATTTCGGACCTGGAGGAGGAGCTGAACAGGTACTGGGGGTCGTTAAGCTGCCCGAGCAGCGATGGACTTAAATTCTGGGGACACGAGTGGGAGAAACATGGCACTTGCTCTCTGAATCTTGATGAGCATTCATATTTCCAGAAGGCTCTCTCCTTGAGACAGAAAATAGACATTCTCGGGGCTCTTAAAGCAGCAGGTGACCATGATATCTGTAACATTAATTCCCTTTCAGAAACCCAGTGTTTAGATCTGTAACATTAATCAGTAGAGTTTGTTAATTTGCAGGTATAAATCCGGATGGAAGAGAATACAGTTTGAGCGATATGAAAGAAGCCATTAAGCAAAGCAGTGGGCAGCTCCCAGGAATCGATTGCAACACAAGCGATGAGGGAAGTAATCAACTAGTTGAGGTATATGTTTGTGTTAATAAATCCGACGCTTCCACTGTAATCGAATGCCCTATTTACCCCGACAGCAATTGCCCATCCATGCTTGTATTTCCTCCTTTCTAGTGGCTTCTTGCCGTGATGTTTTATGTCTCTGTACAATTCAGTTGCCCCATTTTACTATAATAACAAGGGAAGGTACGTTATCATAGCTCCATTTTGATTCTGAACCTCAAATTTTTAAGTGCTCATAGAGAATAGAGATTGAAAGAAAAAATCTATCACCATTTTCATTAATTTCAGTAAAGGTGTATTAAATTTCAAAACAATGAAATCACTTCACGTTTCACTTTTCACTTTCCACTTACCTAGTGCACATATGTATTTTTAATTACCAAAAACCAACATATTTGCTTGGTGAGAATCCTTGTGCTAATGGGTGAATGCACTGCTCAGATATATAAATCTCCATCCAAATATTGGAAAACTACAAAACTACTTATGCCACGAATTCTTGTAACAATGGCGACGACCCTGTTATTATACAATTGATGGCGTGCCATGTAATGAGTGGACCGGATGCTTTGTAATTATAAAATACATTTACTAAAATTTGCTCACATTCATTTATAATTATAAATTATTGAATTATAATCAGCATAGATTCATCTAAAAGGGATCTACCAAGTGTCCATAGGGATCAAAACTCTTAGAAGTGTAGATTTTTCTTAGACTGAAAAATGTTGATGAAGTATGTAATGCAATATTTATGGTTTTAATTTATCTCATTTATGTAGTTTTATATATATGCAGTTCCAAATATTTTAAATTTGATGTGAGCCATTTTTTATAATATTTTATTATTTTTTATAAAAGGCACTTGTCATTTATAGGATGAGCACGGAAGGAGTTAGGGCTATAAAATGAGCATCTCCAGCACAATCAAAGTATAGAGAAGACATTTCCAAGCATTTCCATTTAACTCGACACTTATAAAAGAGATAATACAATTAAGGCTTTATTGATGTATATTTGTTCATGTTCTTGTTTATTTTATTGTTATAATTAATTTTTAAATTTTCAATATATATCTATTTGTGTAAGGCTTGGGCTATCCTTGATTTTAAGGGATAGTAGGATTTTATATAAATATATAATTTTATATTAATTTTATTATAATTCTCACTTTTAAATATTTTCACATTTTTTTAATATATTAAATATTACATGATGTATAGCTATTAATATATAAAAGCATAATAACATTTATATCAAAATAGGCAATCAATGTTATATTTTTAATAATAAAACTTATTTCTTTTAATCATAAGCTTGAAAATGCTTTGAAGCATGCTTTCAAGATCATTAATGGTAAACTCCTCTTCCCTTACGAAGATTTCAAAGGAGTACGAAACAAGAGTCATGCAATTTTTTTTTCTCAAACAAATATTTGAACTATCTTGTAAATGATTGATTAGGGAATAATTCAACAAGCATGGAAGAGAAGGGATTTTGTAGCATGTTAAGAAGGAGAAGAGAGCAAAATAAATTATAGAAGAAATTAGGGTAATTTCATAAGATAGTACCCAATTAATGGATTACATGTTTCTAAGGTTAACTCTATTTTTAACCATTCTCTCAATTCTTTGATGAGATGAGTAGAGTAGTGAGGGGTGGGGTCCGAGATTTTAGCTTGATCGAAACAAATGAGATGCTTGAAGGTAAATGAATGCTTGACAATCACTGATTTGGAGAGGTGATTATGAAAGCTAACTTCCATATGTTCTTTTAGCCTGGTTTGGATGTATCTTCATGTTTTCCCAAGATAGAATTTTTTGAATGAGCAAGGGATTTGGTAGATTCATTGGGGGAGAAGCATGCCATATTTATCTTTGACATTGAAAAATAATTGTTTATGAGTTTTGTGAGGCTTGAATATGGTTTTGATATTATTTTTGTGTAAAATTTTGGAGATGTGGTTAGTGATGTCACAAATATAAGGAAGGGAGATAAGAGAGGGGGGAGGTTTATCAAGGGATTTCTTGGGTTTAGGAAGGAGGGTTGAATGAAAAGCTCTACTAATTTGGGTTAGGGAGTATCCATTAGCCAGGAAGGATTTAGTTATATGGGTTCTTTCAAGCTGAAGATGTTATAGATAAGAGATGCATATAGCTTTAGAGATTATGTTTTTAAACACCATTGATTTTTGAAAAGGGTGGTGGTGGGATTGGGCACACAAGTATCTATCGATATAGGTTTATTTTTTTGTAAACTCATAGAAACTGACGTAGCAATCCTGGATCCCTGATCTGATAGACACCTGTTAACTGAAAAATAAAATATTTTAAATAATATATATATATATATATATATATATATATAAAGTTTTAATTGGTTATAATATTTTAAATTTTTTTTATAAAGTAGTTCTTTGGGTCTTTCTCATAGGAACCTCAACCAAAGATAAAATAACAAGCTTTCATTAGTTGTTTAGATAACAAAGTTTTGTATTAGACCATAGTTGGAAAGAATTATTATGATTAGTAAATGACTGACCTTATGCCTATATGTATTTATGATGCATAAACCATATCTATGATAATTATTGAACCAAAAATTTGACACTAGAAAACTTGATCTAATATTCAACTTCATCATTGTAAAAGGCGATGTGAGGCACCTCTAGTCTATGAGAGGATTCCTTAGCTTTCACCTTTCCAAAACCTAGAGCTGAGGAAGAACCTGGAAAAATGAACTCTAAAACATAAATGACTTCGAGAATTATGGTTTTCCTTTCAATTACTTGTCTCATCTACTATTGGATTTCATCCATTTGGAGCAAGATTTCATTGTGTTCCCCTTTAATGTCTAGCATAACCTTGACGAGGAGTGACTTCATTTTATAGTAGAGGCCAGTGTGGGTCTTATAGTAAACTTCAATGTAAACTTCAAGGTGTTCATAATAGATAAGGTACACTATGACATGTTAGCAAGAAATCCCAATTGCACATTTTCGACATAGATATGGGTTTTAGAATTGGATTTTGAAAACTGCATTGTGTTTACAATTATTGAAAACTTATAAACAACCTACTTTAAAGGCCAAAATGTCATATTTGATGAGGAGCAAGTAATGAGAAAAAAAATTATATTTTTAATGAAAATAGGAGTAATGTTTAAAATATTGTTTTTCCCAAATTGAATTCCATCATCTCATCTTACTTGTCATGTGTATGAGATTCTAGGACATTGACTGACATGGGCATGATTCATCACCATATGAAGGATTTTAATTTGTCGAAATGGACAATTATTAAAAATAGCACCTAATGCTAGGCACCCGGTGCAGTTGTTTGTTCTTCCTAAAACACAATTTTGAGTTAGCCAAAGATGCAAAATAGTTTCACTAGGCCTAGAGAAGGTTGTATGCACACTCACATCAGTCGAAGTCATCTAAATATTAATGGTGAAATGTTAGAATAATATGCATGCAAACAATGACAAGCATGAGAAAGAGAAATTGTAAGGAAAATAAAAAAAAATGATAATGCAACTAAAACAAGCTTTCATGATTGCAAATTAAAACCAAAAAAACATGCATCATTAAATGTTAATCCACTAAATGAAGCATAGTCTTCAATTAAATTCAATAGATTGAAGTCTAAGGAACCAACACCTAGGTTTAAAAGCTTCACTTAAAAATTAAAGGAGGCTCCCCAAGTTAATTGAGTTGAGGTAAGTTGAGGCCTCAAGAAATGACAACATATTGGACAAAGCTATGAATACGTAAACTACATGTAAATTTCTAAGGTAACCAAAAAAGATACTTAACGATATTACCTTAATCCCCATAGTGGGTCTAATAGAGAGCATTTTCACTAATGAAACCCATATTAATTTGATTCTCAAACTCAAGAACACACCAACTAAAATGAAGGGTAAAACTGATGGATTTTATTGTTTAAAGTGTGATCCCAAGTTTCAAATTAAAACCATGATCATAAAGTTTATTTATATCAAGGGTTTTAGATTCCTCCAAACATACTTTTTCTATTCTCATCAGCTGCTAGTAAGTGTCCATATCCCCCAAAAAGTCATCTAACATCAAAGGATTTTCTTCGTTACTAGAGAGTGTCCATAGCTATGGTAGAGATATATGCATTTCCCCAAATTAATCTAAAATCCCATTCCCATCATTTCTTTTAAATTTTTATTTACAAATTAATGAATGAACGAAGGAGAAACTATTTCAAGTAGGCGGAGATGATACATATTCTTGAGAATTGATTGGTCATGCCTAGGTTATAAATATGTCCTTTTGATGTTTTTTAAGATTTGGATGTCTATCTGGTCTCCTTTCATAGGATCAATTGATATTAGTGTGAGTGAATGGAACCCTTTTAGACAATTGGTTCATTGAATGAAAAGTTTCAATTTCATTTAAAGGGATTTATTCACTTAGAGGGTTCTAATTTCCACCAATAATCTTAGTATTTTAGATAATCTTCTCAAGACTTGTTCATGGTTAAATTCCCCACCCTAGTTATTGTTGGCACTTTGATTCAGTTGTCATTGATGGTTGGAAAGTAGCGACTGAGATTTTAAATACAAGAAAAGAATGTTGTTAGACAAGCTGTGACTTAGCAACTCAGACAAGCTATAACTCAGACAGTTGTGACTCAGACAAACTGTGACTCAGCAACTCAGACAAGCTATAACTCAGACAAGCTATGACTCAGCAACTCAGACAAGCTATAACTCAGACAGTTGTGACTCAGACAAGCTGTGACTCAGACGGCTGAGACTCAGACGGTCGTGACTCAGATAAGAACACAGTGATTCGCGTCTCGATTTGCAAGAAGCTGGAGACTAATCTCGAAAATCTGGGACATGGGTTTTGTGCACAACGGCCTCATTTACTTAAATTATGAGGAAATCGCCAAACAAAGCTACGGTTTGAGCTATACAAGTGGTTCTCTGAACATGTAATTCTCAGATTTACTGTTGCGATCGATTTTTTACAAATTAGCAATTGGTTGAAACAGCTGTGACTCAAACAACCATGACTCAAACAAGTTGAGACTCACAAACATATTTTTAATTAGTCAGTTACAATGTGTAAACTCTGGAATTCAAAGAGACAGTTAAAATGTCAGTTACAGCATGTAAATTCTGGAAGTTAAAGAGACAGCTTCAGTTTTAAAATTGGTATATCTGGAAGTTAAAGAGACCAAGGCATATAACTTCAGCATCTATAAAAAACAATTGATGAGAACAAAATTAACGTGAGATTTGAGAGGATGAAGAGGAGTGGTTGCTGATGAAGTTGTGATTCGAAGAAAACATTTCAAAATAGAAATGTATGGCTCGATTTAATGAAGAACAAAATGCCCAGAAACTCAAGCTGTAGCAGCATAGAACAAAAAAAAATGAAAAGGGTATGTACTGATATATTTGAATAAGTGTGATATAATTGACTGGAAAATTCTTAACAATTCAGAAGAAAAATGTGTGGCTCGATTTAATGAAAAATAGAATGCCCAGAAACCCAAGCTATAGCAGCACAGAACAAAAACTAAAAATGAAAAGAGTATGTATTGATTTATCTGAACCAGTGTGACATAATCGAGGGTGGAAGGGAGGTGCTAGGGAGGATTGTTGTCCTCATATTTCAGTGGGTGCTGAAGAAGAAGAGTTAGTGCTCTTTTACAAGTGGGTGTTGAAGAAGAAGAGTGAGTGCTCTTTTACAAGTGGGTGCTTGTAATTCGAAGGTTGTAGCCTCATTTGAGTATAAGCTCAAAGATGAAAATGATGTATAGAAGTTGAAGCTTTCTTGACATCCTAAGAAGAAGAGGTTTTTTCCCTTTATGGGTTTCCTCATGAAAAATATGTGTCTATGTGTATATTTGTGTGATTGAATGATTATACTGTGCCTATATATTAAATCTACTGCAATGAACTTTCTGTTGTTAAAAGAATGAATGTAAAGGTTCTGATAACACCCTGACTGCTATACGATATCAAGGAAAAGATTTTTAAAAGATTGTTTAAGCTTATTAATTAACTGATTCACCCCCCCCCTCTCAGTTAATTGATACTTTCAATAGTTATAAAGTAGAAATGCATAGAGAGCTTTCATGACTTGTTGAGTTCACCATAAGTGAAGAAAATTAAATAATAATCAAATTTTATTAGATGTAAGATAATCCCTAGACACAAACAATATTCAAGAATTCAAAACAGTTAAAACCAAAAGTTAAGCTTAAATGTGAAAAGCAAGTTGCAAACTCAATAGCATTAATATTGCAAGACATAAATTTTTGGCAAGAAAAGAATACGAATCACAAGTTGTTCATCCCTAAAAATAAAATATATCTCATAAACAAAGACATCATTTAAAAAAACAAAATAAAGACATGTACACCATTTGTCAGAAAAAAATTTCAAACTAATAATTATCATGGGAAGCCAAGAAAAATTCCCTAAATTGTTTCCAAATATAAATAGGTTTGGTTGGTAGTCCCTCATACTATCTTTTAATATGTGGTATGACTATGAGGGAAAATAACCCACATGCTACAATTTTTTGAGGTTATTTAATGATCATAATTTAATCTTGCATGTATGAATATTTATGAATGCAATGGTTTTCCCTTCATCATCAAACTTTGGCAAGGGATTAACTCCCTTTTCATGTAATGGTCTCATAAAACTCAAAACATGATCTCTTGCGAGGATTTGGGGTAAAGCCATGGAAAATAACTATAGTATGAAAATGCACCTCTACATAAGGGAAACTTATCGATGCCCTCCTTCTAGTTCCAATTCTATTGACAAGGAAAAATGACCATCATCCACAATAGGGGTTATCCCTAAAAGAGAGGCACAATTAGACTCTCTCCCATTTGGTATAGGGAAACCCATCTGGATTATGTCTTGAAAATCATTACCAGTTTTAGGGTTTTACCAACTACAACCTGGTCTACCATTTAGGGATTTCAAATGAAATGAATGAAAATGCAGCTAAACTAATGTGCATAATGTAGAAACTAAATACATATGGTCAACATAAATAAATGCAATAAAAAACAAGAAATTAGATTTCTTATCCAAAAATTATATAACTTCAAAGTCACCAATAGCTCACCGAGAATAGTCTACACTTGAAACTCGGAGGTACAGCCTCATATTCAAACTAACCCGTCCTAACCATAACAAAAAATGCATATAATTGATTGGACTAAATACAAGACAATAATTTGGAAACAGTTCATAGAAATATCAATGCATAAACTTCGAATCACAAACAACAAGTTGAAGACATCTTACAAGCAATCCTAAAAGTGATAATTCTAGACTTGAACCAACCAAAACACCAACAAGAAAAAACATGAATAAATACTAGATTGTGATAGTAGTAAACAACAAAATTTACCATTCCCATAGTCTTCCATTACACCAATGATCAACCAGAATAATTTGTAACAAATTCATAACACAACATAAATCTCCAACAACAATATTGGCTAATAATGGCATCTCTCATTAAGAAATAAAGAATAAATGACATCAGAAAGGAAGAGTCGGTAGTGTTTTCTTTCTCTCACATCTAAACAACCACCATTCCAAAGGGAAAAAGGTGTGCCCCAAAAAAACCTTGTCTTGAAAATTTATGTTTATAGAACTTTTTCTATAACTACATTTTCTTGGTTTTGTTTTCATGTGACAATTTAGGGTTTTAGTGAAGAAGATACCCCTTTTTATTTTTAAATGTTACATAAGTTACATTTCATGGGGTCTTCTTTTATATTTACATGTTTTGAATTTAATAAATGTTTCCTTTTTTGAAAGGTCCTCATTAAAGACAATTGGAGACCTAGGGTTTTCGTCTAAAGACCTTTTCAAAATATTTCAAGGATTACAAGCATGAAACTTCACAATGCCCATTGTCTTTCTCGTGATTAATGATAGTTTGTTATGGGATCACAATAGGTGCGTAGGCCTTTTATTGTGGATTTGATGTTGAAAGTGTGTAAAGTTCCTCAGTGTTACCTTGTAATGCTTTGACTACATTACATGTCCAACATCATCTAAACTTGGTCTCTTGTCATTGTAACAACTTCTTTTCAAGTTATACTTTTCATAAGTGGCACTTTTTGTTTCTCGTTACTTTTTCATATGAATAATCAATTCTTAGCATTTTAATGAAAATAGTAAGAATGCATGATAAATACTAAAATACAATATTTTCACCGGTAGTTGGAGTGAGACTTACATGATTGGCATCATTATGAAATGAATGCACCTCGTTGGTTGCTAACATTTGGTGCAAGTTGGATTAAACTATTTATATGAAATTCTAAGATCAAGAAGCCACTTTTTTCACACATGGGTGGATTCAAATGGATTCAAGCTGAGGTCAAAATTATTCTTATCCTTTTAAACGTTTTGTTAAATTTTCATTCCCAGATTTTTTTTGGGAAATATAGAACAAATGCTGAGGAATCTTAAAAATATAGAGTTACAAATTTAGAGATCTTGGTGAGACCTTTCTAATGGTATAAGGCATGCCAAAAATGAAGTTCAAAATTAAAAAAATAAGAGCATTTTCAAAAATCATGCATTTTAGACTTGTAGTGGATTTTCAAAGCCTATCCCTTTAGTGTTGCGATGGATTTTCAAAACTCAACCTTTTAGTGTTATAGTGTATTTTAAAAACGCATACAAGCTAAGCTTTGGAAAATAACTGGTAAAGTTTTCAAACTTCATTCCCATCTTTTTCTTTTGTAAATCTAGAACAAATTTTAAGGAATTGTAAAAACATACAACTACAAAGTTATAGATCTTGGTGAGACCTTTCCAACAGTAAGGCATGCATTTTAGATTTGTGGTGAATTTTAAAAACTTATCACTTTAGTGTGGAAATGGATTTTCAAAACTCGTACAAGATAAGTTTTGGAAAACTATCGATGAAGCTTTAAAACTTCTTCGAAAATTTTAAGGTCAATTTTTCAACATAAAATTTGAAGCCTTTAAGGTCTTTAGAAAAAGGCAAAAACCAAATTGGGCTGAAAAATCTTTGGATAAGCAAAAGACATGAGCATGATTGTTACCTCCATTAGCATAAGGATAATGCTATATTTGAGCTTATATACTATTGTGAGTCACATCCTTTAATCAATATGTGATTAATTTTTGTATAAAAAAATATTTACGTCACACAAATTTTAGATTTGGATACTCTACTTTTATATATAAAAATATATATATGTAGTAAAACCATTCCAAATAACATAAATATTAGATGTATTTAACTTAATGAAATATGAAAAAAACTAAAACGAAAATTTAAAAATAAATAAATAATGTTTTTATTCAATTTACCATTTTATAAAAATAATATTGAATAACTAAATAAAAACAATAAAACTGGTTCTATTTCATAAAAATGCTATTAAATAACTAATTTGAATTTAGTATAAAAATTTATAAATACTATATAATTATTAAACGAACATATTGTAAACATAAGTTATTTCTTATAAAATAATAAGTGAAGCACTTAGTTCTTTTATTTTGAGTTCTTTTATTTTAATAGTCCATCTTGATAAGGTTAATGAGAGGAGGATACATCGTCATAGTTGGTTGGTAGGTAATGGTACATAAGTATGATGGTTTATTGAAAATTTCTTATAAAACACAAAACCCTTAGATCAGGGTGAAGCATCGAATTATTTTATTTTATTATAATATTTGATTTTCATAAGGTTAATGGGATATGAGATATGTGAATTCGGATGAATTTATTTAACATACTTTTCTATATTTAATGAAGGTAAATATGATGGTTTGAAGTAAAACTTTGTTGAGAGTGGAAAATTTGAAGCCATATACCCACTTCAACAATTTTCTTTGTAGAAAATTTTAGAATAATAAATCAATAACTTTACAACTCCGTAGAAAGCAAGTCAATATTAATTACAGTGACGAAATTAAAATCACATCATTGAATAACCCACTACGAATTTTCAACAATTTTTATAAAACACCAAGTTATTTTGTTATAATAATCCATGTTGATAATATTAAAGAGAAAAAGATACATCCTCAAGGTTAATTAGTCAAGGTAGGTAAGTATGATGGTTTGTTGAAAATTTCTTATAAGACAAAAGACCCATAGATCGTGAAGGAGCGCTGAGTTATTTTGGTTACTTTATTATAATAGTCATGTAAATTTGGATGTTCTTAGTCAAGGTACCTATGGATGGTCACTGAAGGTAAGTATGATGGTTTGTTGAAAAATCAAGTTGTTGTTTTGAAAGTGGAAAAACTGGAACCATGTACCCACTACCCACTTTTTATGTGCAATTCAAACCATCTTCTTCTGAAATTTCTCTACAATTTGATTGACTTGTTACAATGACAAGTCAATAATTTTACCATCTTCATTGTGGAAATTGGCATGTTACAATGACAGGTCAATAAACTTACCACACCACAAAAACTAAGTCAAGACTAGTTAATGTTAATTCTTCACCATCATCGAATAGCCACACATCCACTACGAATTTTCTGCTTTTGTTTTGTTGAATAACTTGTCAATTCTCGATCGTTCTGGGTTGAAGATTTTCATATGTAACTTTCGACTGAGATAGGTCCGCAGACTGACTGAGTCGACACCAGGCAATAAGTTAGCCTCTTGTCTGTCTCTTCGTAGAAACTAAGTGAAGACTAATCAATACCAGTGAAGCCTCTTGTCTGTCTCTTCATAGTGACTAAGTGAAGACTATTCAATAACAGTGAAAGAGGGTGTGCCCTTCTTATGTAATGCATGATAGAATTACACTTTAGATGTGAATATGTATATTTAGGTTTATAAAAAAATATATAAAAAATATTTTAGTTTATATGTGATAATTGATAGTTAAAAAGGTTTGAAATGCAGATAGCTGAGATATTTATAATAAACTTATTTAATTTATCAAGTTCACCTACCACAACTTACTTAAGTGGTTATACAATGTATATTTTGTAGATACTGCTTGGCTTTTTATTGTGTAATCTCTGGTGCTTTCCGAACATGTAATTTGATTTCCATAATTGTGTCATTTTGCATTGATTTTCTTCTTTTCCGATGTAACTTAATCTACAGTGATCTATCAGCTTATGGGACCTATCAGCTTATAATCAAGATTTTAAAATTATCATTTCGAGTTGGTAGATTGTAGCGACTTAAGGATTGACTTAGATCATCTTTACTTGGAATCGACAAAGACTTGATTGCCTTTGGATTAGACAGTAGACTGAACAAAAGCTCCGTAGATAACTAACCAAAACTCTGCGAAACCATCTAATAACTAACCAAATTTCAGGTGATGGGTTCTCTAATATGACATATCTTTGACACTCCATGGAATTACAAAAAAATCTATGACAAATCCTGTGTGATGGGCATACCAAGGAATATAGCTTAAATAAAAACTTCCAAACAATTGCAACTAATAGTTTGAACAAAGTTTGCCAAGCGACAAAGTTGACTGCCTACTAAGAAACAGTGTTATTAGGTTAAGTAGATGCGTAAATCTTAAAAAAACATGGAAACCAATGCAATAACATTGGTAGAAAGCAAACAAAACAAGTAAACTGCTCCGGGTCGCGGAGTCAAATCTGACGTGTCAAGATTTTTCCTGGTCACTTAATCTGAATGGAAAGTTTGGGTGTGAGTTCACTGCTAAACTTAATAAATTTAATTAGTTTTAAGGGTTAGCTCAATTGGTAAGACGTACAAACACTCTCTCAGTACGAGGGGAGGTCAAACGAAAATGCTTGAAGACCCTTCCCCTCATACCTCAGAAAAGTCCCTCTGAGTCCTTTATTAAGGCGTTATTTAATCGGTATCGGAGCAGATAGGTAGAGAGCTTTTGGGAATGCAATAAGACTTAAAAAGCACTCTTGTCAGTTTCTCTGTAACGACTAAGTTCCTTGAAACTGCAGCGACTTAGATTTGAAGTGTGCTAGAGCGGTTGGATGTTTTCGTCCAACGATTCTCCCACACTTCTTCCAAGAACGCTAAACTTAATCACCAGTGAAGCAAGTGTGCGAAGGCGTTGGATGTTTTCGTCCAACGATTCTCCCACACTTTCTCGAAGAACGCAAAAAGTTTCACTGGTGTTTAATGTTCACCCTCACGGCTTAGCTTAATGTTCGCTCAGCTCACTAGTCTGCTGAGTTTCAACTGAGTCTCCCAAGCGAGTACTCAAGTTAATCAATATCAAAATATAAAAATCTCTCAACCTTATTTTCAACGTGATATTATTTTTCTCTGATTTAAATGTAATATAATATTTATGAATTAATATTTCCAAGTTAATTATCAATTATAAATATTTTTTATTAATCTAGTATGTTTGCACCAAATCCATATTCACACAAACTTATATCTTACATTTTACAAATTTTTATTTTTATAAAGATCTTCCTCAAATTTCTTGCTTGTTATAGGGATAGGTGTTTATAGCTTAGAATTTAGGTGGACTACCATCTATGCTTTTCCTAGATTAAAAGAGGATAGGAGGACAAGTGTATTGTCTAGATTGATTTCATGGTAAATAAGGTAACATGTAGCTAAAAGATAGATAATAAGTGATTAGACTTAAGTACGGAGAACAAGTAAAATATAACTTGTTCATAACACTTAATTTGCGACCTATAGATATTCATCTGCCACAAATTAAGTGGTTATATCACAGTAAAGTGATAAAATATTCCAATGAAAAATGAAATGCGTGTACCTCTCTTATTTCTTATTTCTTAAAACATTATTGTAATATCAATGGAGCTTGACTTCTTTGGTTTAACAAGCAAGTATAAGTCCATGCTAATCATGAAAACCTGGGAAGGAAATTCATATAGAGAAGTTGACTATGAAAGATAATGTGAGTATTTTATTGAAATACATTAATATTAGAGTGTTGGAAGTCTTAAATCTTTTTTCTAGGTTTAACATGTCATATATAAGAATATAAAATCTCCCATTTTCAAATTTTAAAAAAAATATAAACATATACATTTAGCTAAGTTATTTGTCTAAACTTATGAGCATTCTATCTATATTTTATTATCAATAATTTAAAAGATTAGAGGTCTAGGATCAAATCAGAAAAATCAAGTGGATACACATCTCATTTGATACTGTCTTGGAAGGGTCCAATGGTGAATGTGACTACACAATGTTTATTAATGAGCAAATGAGGACCTTGTTGTTGTATCCAACTAAGATTACATGGGAGGGGATGCGGGGTTATGGGAATATGTAGGATAAAGTCGTGGCATTTGAGGTTTTTCTTACTATTATTGTTGAGTATGATAATGCCTAGTTAGACTTTAATCTAACACATATGAGTGAAAAGGAAGTTGGGAGATTGAATGGCATTGCCTTCAATTAGGAGGAAGAGAGATGGGTATGTTGTGGTAGGGTTTGGTAAGGGAATGGTTTTTCAGTTGATGGAAGGGTTTTTGATGAGTCCAAAATATACATGTTTTTGACAATGTTATGAAGTATGAACATATGTTCTGTTTTTGCTACATAAGGAATTATATGGCCATTATTCGATTAGATAGAAAATAATTTTAGTTAAGATTAGATATCAACTAATTTGATTTGAGAATGTAAACTAATTTGTTTTGAGAATGTAAATCAATTTGTTATGAATATTTTGATTAGGTTGTTTCCACCTAACATGGAACTATACTCACTCCTTACTTTGTTAAATTATTTCCAATTAATGTGAAACTAAATTCTATTTTAGCACTTGGATCATATTTTCTATGCAAGTAGTTGTGGAGTTTGTTGTATTAATCTCTCTTTAAAAGGAGAATATTTAGTGTGTTGTAGGAAGATGAGGAAAAAAGAAATATCTATGACCTATATTTTCTCTCTTAAATCGTATTTTTATTCCACCTACTTGTGGAGTTTGTTGTATTGATCTCTCTTTAAAAGGACTCTTTAAAAGGAGAAGACTTAGTGTGTTGTAGGAAGAAGGAGGAGGAGAGAGTTAGAGGAAGATCATATATTGAAAACATTTATGATAATAATAAAATTCTCTTTTCTATTTCTATTATTATTTGTTTTTAGTTTAATATGATTTATTTTATCTTAATGTAAATTAGTAATCAAGGAGGTCATGTAGATCTCCTTTATAATCAAGGAAGGTCTCCTTTATATGCATAAAAGGGAGATTTCCGTGACCCATTAGAGTAGGAGTAGATTAGATGTATTTTAATTCCTTTTAAAATTATTATATGTGTGTTTATTTAATTATGCTAGCATGATTTATTTTTTGTCAAAGTGTGGTGTATTTTTTTTGGCAATGGCATTTTCAAATCATAGATTAGTCTTTATTGGATCTTGTCAACAACAGAAGTTATGATTTATGGAAAAAAGAAGTTCCTAAATCATGCAAGGATTTGATGTCTTTGTGACAATAGGGTTCTAATTAGCATGATTGGTGTTTAAGTACATGGATCATTGCCAAGAGTGATTAAAGCTAGCTTTCGATTTACGAAGTGTGGTTTTTAATAATGCCATTTAATTTCCTAGATAGTGATGCAATTTACTTTCCATAGAGTCATATTAGAAAACTAGTGAAATTAAAGAACCTAGAGCCTACATATATAGTGCAAAACATGTCACAAGTTCTTCATGACCTAGGGTTGACAAATTAATGCATGAACTCTTTGATTACTCTTGCTTCATAATAGTGAAGTAATTAAATAACCTGTTATTTCGGTGTCATTGCCGGGGAGATGTTAAAGGCCCAAGAATAATTCTTTCACTGGTTTTTAGGAAAATCACATGGTACAGGGATGCGCAAAGAGGAATTGTTTACTACCCTCTTTGTGAGAGCTCATATGTAGTGTTATGCATTTAAATTCGGTCATATAGATGCATGAGTTAAATTAAAAATCGCTAAAGAATATTGTTTGGTGTAGTAAGAGACAAATTAAATATCCTTAAAGAATATTTTGTTCATAGCTTTGCAAACCACAATTCTTGAGTTTTAGGCATGCACATAGAAATTGACTTACAATGAGTTGTTCATTTATAACAATGTGTGATATGGGTTAAAGAGAGATTTTGTAAATGGGAGAATCACATTGGAATAGACACACCCACAAAACATCTAAAAAACCCAGATCACATTTTAGGAGAAAACATTATTTATCAGATTCTTGTGGCATGTTGGCCTAGTGAATTGATTGAAAACAAAGTTGGGACAACCATATTTTGAGAGACCATATGAGCGTATATTAAAAACCCATTTCTATCCAAACTATATCTGTAAATATAGTTCATAAACCAATTTGAATAACGAATGAAAAAGATATGACCAAAACATTAACTAAATGTAAAGTAGGACATTTGGGAATTGAGTTGGGACAATCAATTTTTGGGAGACTAAATGAATAGACATTTCAAACCTGTTTCTAGGGTATATTATATTATGAATCTAGTTTATAACCCAAATTGAAATACTTCATTTCAATATCGTATGATAAATTTATGCCCTAATTACTAATTGGCTATCCTAAATTTGCAATGCTAAAACTTTGTTTCCTAGATTTTTCATAGGTATATTTGACCCATCAATTCTTTATGTTTGTAAAACTTCTATATATTGGATATTCCTACATAAATATAATTTCATCTCCAATTGGAAACTATTCAATCGATCATCAAACGAAAAATTCACACTCAAAATAGTGATTGTTGGTCTAGATTGAAAATAAAAAACAACTCTATCATGTATGATGTTTGTCGACATGTTTGACACATAATTTTATGGAATTTTCAAAAAATATTTATTCTGGAGATATCCCTTTGAATATAATTTAATATTTCTTTTGAATCACTCCAATCATATTTCAAATAAAAATTTTATCATCGAAACACTGCCGAGTAATCTATGCTAGCCACCACTCCTCAACAAGAAAACATATGTCTTTTTTTATGTATCATTTTTAGATATTAGTCACATATGCATTACTTGAAATCATTATTGATGTTTACTGGAAGAATAAATTCCATACACATATCTTCTTTTGTGATTTCACCTTTTATTGTAAACAAGTGCTACTTTTTTGCAGGTCAAAGAAGGATCATAGAAGTCAATCCATGGACGAATGATTTTTGAAGACCAATTTTCATGAAAAGGGAATGTCACCAAGACATACAAACAAATAAAGTGCACTATCATGTATTGATGAGTCCTTGCTACATATCTTTATCACTTGCAGCTACTCCTCTTCCACTGCTTGCTATGAAAGAAATCCAACTAATGACCAATAACACCAAGACATTTCATAAGGTTGCAGATGAACAAATACATGAAAAATCAAGAATTGATGTGAAAATGAATTGAAGATGAGTGCTATAGAAGTCAATACAAGTGCTAAAAAATCCAATAGAAATGAGCTACAAAAGTCAAAAAATAGTGTTATAGAAGCAAGAACATCAAGGGTGCATCATTCATCAGCATTATCCATCATTCTCATTCATAAAACATACCATTCTTGTGAAAGATACCTTCAAGAAGACCTAATATTCTCTAATGTTGTAGAACTATGGTCTGCTAATGCATTTTCTTCTCCCTAGCTCAAATATAATTAGAAGAAAAGTGCATGGTGAAGTCAATAAAGTTCCACTTGCTTATGTGTTTAACTTTGAAAGAAAATAATTTCCTTGGAATTGAAATTATGTAACAACTACTACCAAATCACAATTTGCTCCTACTTCTTTCATCCACAAAACCCCCATAGCTTCCTAGTCCACCCATTCCTAACCCACCCAATAAAGTAACTTGATTAACTTACAATGTTGAGATACCTTTCCAATTTCAATGTTGAATTAAGATTTCCACAAGGTTGTTTCTACATGCTTGTTACTAATCTTGTCTAGTTTGGTCATATTTAACAATGTGCTCCAAATATTGCAACATGTTTCTATTCTTAGTAGTGCTTCATAGATCAACCATTGCTACAAAAGAAACATAAATATAAATGTTTTAAGGATGATATTGGTGTTTCTACACAAGAACCTGTGCCAATAATCCATGTGGTTGTCACACAAAAACTAACTACAAGATTGTTGAAGATGCTCACAAGGGAAAAATAAATAGGAGTTGTCACACAAGAACTAGAACCTACCATCCATGAGTTTTCCACACAAAAACCAACCTCCAAAGTAACTTATGTTCCCACACAAGAACCAACAGTAAATAAATCAGTTGAAGAAATTCCCCAGGAGACAAAGGATGCTACCTACCCGACAATAAATTGTAGAAAAACAAGTTGTTGTAGAAGTAGACTTCCCTCAAAGATTCAATGAAGATATCTTAGAACCAAGTGGAAATTTTGCTGATGGTCCTTTACAAAAAAATTCAAATATTTTTTCTCTTTTCCATGGGAACTTGTGAAGGACTTGCTATAGAAGATCATATACTTGCTGCAAATTTTATGGAATTCTTAGGTAGGTAGAGGTATGCTTCTTCTTTCTAATTGTTTGTTAGGTTCATTAAATGTTATGGATTTGTATTTGAAAACTCACCTAAGCTTATTTTCTTTCTACTTCCTCACCATTTTCTCTTTATTCCAAGGACATAAAAATTCTTTAGTTTGGGGGTGGGGGGACACAATCACCTATCATGACCATGCCATCACCACTCTTGTTC
Source organism: Larix kaempferi (assembly GCA_027924585.1). Lineage (NCBI taxonomy): Eukaryota > Viridiplantae > Streptophyta > Pinopsida > Pinales > Pinaceae > Larix > Larix kaempferi. Next base: position 22,452,007 of record BSBM01000502.1, read on the forward strand.
AATTAATCACCACTCGTGTTTAATCCAAAACCTTCATTACTCCATTTAAGCAATGTCATATCATCTTAATCTACTTACATAATTCAAGTGATCCATTCTGACACCCCTCTTGGATATCCAACAAAGAAAAGGACTAGAAGTTGCTCAAGGAAAGAGATTGTTGTTTTTCCACTAGAAGCAATAGCAGAAAAATAAATAGTTGACATGGACAAGCCAAATAAACTATTGGAAAAGTGGAATATGATGCTACTACGCAAGAACCTACAATAGAAGAAGGTAAAATACATTCATGCATAAGATTATGTTGTCATACAACATGGAGGAAAACACATTCAAAGAATTCATGAAAGCTACAACAACATTTTGGCATGGATTTTGAGGAGGATATGGAAGCTAGGAGGAGTGGATTTGAGCAAATTTTAACAATGGTATTGTTTGTGCTACCTCTTGCTAAGAGTGTAAAAAGGAATATGGAAAGTGCATTCATCTCTTTTTTTTAAGACTATAACAATTTGAGTGATCGATTCTCATCTCCTCATGAATAGTGGAATAAAACTACTTATGTATGGAAAAAATGTAATGCAAGTGATATCAACATTAGTTTTCAATTTAAGCCCCAAGGGGTAGAAAATTGCTTGGAGCTTCTGAGTCCGAGACCAAAGTAGTCGAGGTTGGAGGTTCAATTCTCTGGGTCCTTTGGGTTTAGGATCCCAAACTTGGAGCCGACAAGGTGATTCCCCTTTGGGTGGGACCCTTGAGAATTATTACTGTGGATGTAGTGAGCTCTCCATCTTCCGGGGTTGTGAACCACATGAAAAAAAACATCAATTTTCAGTTTGGCATTTTTGGAGATGATATGACTAGTGGGATTGTCTCTTTAAAAATTATTGAAAAATATTCCTATTGCTTATGGTGGGGCTTAAGGAATCTAATGTCTCTATGACATAATTTAATCACAAGCACTTACATTGAAGAAACATTGTTTTATATTCTCATTGCAAATATTGGTTTGGTATTATTTGCAAATCTAGTTTGGTATTGTTTTCAAAATTGCATATTATGATCCAATTGATGAGTTATTCATATCACAAGATTTGTGCACTAGGTATTGAATATTTTTGGTGTAAGGAAGCATCGAATTGTTCTTCACAGTGACTTTGTTCAACTTTCTGTAGTCAATGCATAACCTGAGTGTTCCATCTTACTTTTTCACAAATAGAATAGGTGCTCCCCACGGGGACACACTTGGCCTGATATATTTATTTTCCAACAACTCTTGTAACTGCATTTTCAATTCTAGCAATTCTGGTGTAATCATTTTGTAGGGTGCCTTGGACACTAGCGCAGCTCCCAACATAAGGTCAATTGTAAAATCAATGTCTCTCTATGGAGGAAGTACCGGAATCTCATCAGGAAAAACATCCCTGAATTCTTGCAATACATGATAGTCCTCGAACTTAGGAGTTTCATTTTTCGTTGCCTCTAAAACATGGGCTGCATACAATTGACAACCCTTCCTATAGAACTTCTTCAGTTGTGTGGCTTAAACCTGTCTAACAGAAATCGCCTTTGGAATGCCTTTTACAACCCTTGGGTTTCCTTCTTCGTCCATGCATTCAAATGTCTTGTTGTAGCAGTCAAGTTTAACCTTGTCTGCTTCTAACCAATCCATTCCAATGAGAATATCATAGGAACCAAGTGGAAAAATATTTAGATTTGCATAAGTGAATAGCCCATCCATATCTAATGGACATTTCTCTACAATTTCACTAACTTTTCTCTTGGTTCTAGTGGATAGTTGAACTAACCATGATTTACTATGCTTCAATTTTCTTAAAAGCACAAATCTCAATAATTTTAGGACTGACATAACTGTGAGTAGATCCAGGGTCAATCAAAATAGAAACAGATTGCTTAGCAATCTTACCTTCAACTTCAACCACAGTTGACTGATGATCTTCCTAGCGGTCGTTTCATGCTGCATAGATTCTAGGGATTGTCCTCGCCACTTGACCCACGGTTTCAACTCCTTGGATGTTGTGAACTTGATTTACATTCCCATTTCGATGTGGATGGTTCCTAAGCATGTGGTCCCCTCCACATCCCCAGCATTGAATTGGTTCTCTTGGCTTGTATCCCATCATCCTAGTTGGCTTAGTCACAACCTGTGATGGATTCCTTTGCTGATTTCTTAGATGAGGAGGTTTGAAACCCTTCCTCCTTTGGTCAAACTTCTCATTTTTCTTGTCCTTCCATGCCTTATGGAAATCAGGTTTGCTTTTGTTTTGATCATAGCAATACTTGGCATTCCTTATTTCCTCCTCTAGAGTTCGAGGCTCATCAAATTCAATCCTATCTTTATATGATTGAGGTAGCCCACTTAGAAAACGCTATATTTTCACCTTATCATCTCGAATATACCTGACATACCTCAACAACTCTAAGAATTTATTTGCATATTATTCCATGGTCAATTGTCCCAATTTCAGCTCATGGAATTCTTTGATATTATCATCATAGTACCTATCAGAGAGGTACTTCTGCTTGAAGTATTTTTTGAACTGCTTCCACACAATCTTTCTTTCATTGATCTTCTTCACTTGCTTGATGTGATCCCACCATATAGATGCTCTTCCATTTAAGTTGAATATGGATACCCTTGCCTTCATATTTCTAGAGTAGTCTTGGACTTGGAAATACTTTATCATCCCAAGAAGCCAAGCTTCAGCTTCTTAACCGGACTTTACCTCTCCATCAAATGTAGGAGGTTTTTCCTTCTTAAATTCCCCATGTGAACTGTTCTTGTAATGCCTCTTCCTCTTACTCTTGTGAGATGAAGAGCTTGAACCCTCAATGGATTTTTCAGAGTCAGATGACCCACTAGGAGAGATTTCTGGAGTATATGTTATGTCTCTAGAAACTCTTCTTGAGCTATTGGACCTCTTGCAACAATTTCTCCTTGAACTACTCTGACTCCTTTCTGGATTTGCCGATTAATGCCCAGAATTAATTTTTCTTTGGATGTCTGTCAAACTCTGCAGCATAGCTGCATTCAACTGATTTTGTTCTTCCTAAGATTTAATCATCCTTTCATTATCTTCCCTACAACTTTGCAACTCCACCCTTAGGCTCCTCATGGTGGCTGTAATATCTGGGGAGTCTCTTGATTTCTTCTCCCATTAGATTTTGTTTCAGCATTCTCAACTTGTATGTTATTCCCCATGGCATATGTCTCAAGCTCATAGGGATCTTGTGCATCATCCATGATGTTGATCTTCTTGTCCCAACCAAGACCAAAATTTTTCAACTGCACTATCTGGAATGTTGCCTTTGATGTGACTATGATTCTGAAAAATGTGTTTATAAAAACAATTGTTAGCTACATTATATTCTCAGAAATTCATAATTATTTGCATGTGTATGGGAAAATCCTATATTGACAACTTTCTCAAATCATAGACTTTTCTCACAATCAACGACTGTCTCAAGGGGACTACAGGGGTTAAGGGGGATTGCCCCCTTGTGGCTACCGGGTCGAGGCCAACGCCCTCATTTTTTTTTGTAAACCTTTTAATTTTGCGCAATCTGGCGCATAAGTTCAATAGAAATTTTCAATTTTTGGCGCCTGAAGTTCATCCTAGAAAACTGTTCAAATTTCTTGTTTCGGGGGACTTGTCGTTTTTCCTCCGACCTGTTTCAGAGCAACTTCCTAGTTTACGTTGATTGGCTCAAATCACCCTTTTCTTCCAAACGTTTCGGCGAGTTTCCATTTTCTTGCTGATCGGTGGACTCACCCTTTTCCGCCGACTGTTTCGACGCGACTCGGTCTTTGTCACCGATCGATGCAACTCACGATCTTGTGCCGACCATTTCGGCGAGTTTCAAAGTTCTCTCCGATCGGCAAAGTCACCTTTTTACGCCGACCATTTCGAAGCAAAACTCGCAAATTTTCGCCGATCTATTTCGGAGCAAAACTTGTGATTTTTCGCCGACCCATTTTGGCGGAACTCATGATTTGTCGCCAACCTGTTTTGGCGGAACTCATGATTCGGTGCCAACCTGTTTCGGAGAAAAACTTGCAATTTTTCACCAATCTGTTTCGGAGCAAAACCCGCGATTTTTCACCAACTCGTTTCGGAGAAAAACTCGCAATTTTTCACTGATCTGTTTCAGAGCAAAACCCATGATTTTTTGCCGACCCATTTCAGTGGAACTCGTGATTCGTCGCCGACCTATTTCAGAGAAAAAGTTGCAATTTAGCACTGACACAGACTTAGACAAAATTTGAAAAAAACTTAGAAAAATTTGAAATTGTTCTTTCTCTTCTAATGGCATATGGTGATCAGGAAGGGGTCTTCCATTTGTAACTACTCAACTTAGCCCATTTAGGCCCAATGTTGTAACCTGTGGCTCTGATACCACATTGTCACATCCCCTCTCATCGATCTAGTGCAATGGAGAGAATGTGACGCTAAGGCTGGGCATCTAGCCGCATGATTATTAACAAATTCACTGAATATAAAAAGACATATGCAGATGTATATATATGCAAGAAATACAACGGAAGTAAATTCTATTACACATCTATCATACATTCAACATATTCATACTAGTCATCAATTAAAGACATTGCAGAATTAACACAAGAGAATACTTATCTTGAAGCGAAGTAGTTCTGAGCAACTGGCTATGCAACTGCAACGTTCCACCCAACCATAGGCTAGTTGTGCTCATCAATCTCTCAACACAACTACCACCCCCGAGCTGGGCATGATTTCTACAAGGAAAAAGGGAACAACAGACTCACACATAGCCAAATATACATCAAAATCATCCAAGCCAATCCACAGTTGGGTTTATCAAGCTGTTAAGGCAATGGAAGGGAATGAATTGCTAAGCTAGTGAGCTCAACCACAGAGCTATGGATACCTCTGCAAGATCTATCTAGCTTGGTCTCCATAATACCTACACACCCAACACTGAAAGTAGTCCCTTCACTGCTACACAGTCCCTCGAGCCATACCTTTCATTTTAGTGCTCTTCAAGGTGTGCATAGAAGAGTAGCCATCCCTTTTGATCTTTCTATGAGGTTACTCTCTCCACTAGATTTATCAAGCCAACTCTAATCCTCTTCCAATCCTAATTTCTTACTCACAAGTTCAAACCAAAATAGGGGTACACATAACAGCAAAACACAAGTGTTGGGAATGAAGAAAAACGTTTTGATAGTGGGTTGTCCAAAATGGGGTTTCCATGAGTTTACAAAATCGTGGCAATCAAAAACAAAATGTTAGATGGGGAATCAACCCTGGGAGAGAAAATCGATTTTAGAAAACGTTTATGGGAATTCAAGGGGCAAAAATGGCCTCTATAAACCCTCAAATCGTGACTCTCTTCCTCCCAGCCACTATGCAACAAAAAAATGAGTTCCCAGCTATGGAAAATGAAGGAAAACTGATGGAAAACGTGAAGGAAAATGCCCCAACTAGCTCAGACTACATGAGGGAGCAAAGACCATGGGTGGAGAATGGATTGGGCATAATTCCGTGGTGTTTTCTTGCCCAAGAAGCCAAAATACGGTTTCCCAAATTGATGGCTTTCCCATACACGAAATTGGTTGTGATACCTCTCCATTCCCAAGGGATTAACTACCTCAACCAACTCTTGGAAGAATTAAATGATTAGGTGCATAAGTCAAATGGGTAGTTGAGGGTTTATGGGTTTTCTTAATGACACTTGGGTTGACACTATTGTCTCAAGGGTTTGAATAATTTCCCTCCCCATTCATTGTAAAAATCATGCCCCCATCTCTTGTTGCATTGCATAGCTAGTTGTGGGTATTTCATTAAAATTCATATTTACATCATGTCTTAATTTCTATTGTGCGTGGCTAGCACGAGAACCATATCCATCGATTCTTAATTGCCGATACATAAAACGCTAAATCGATGGTGGGGCCTTGGCCTTGAGCTCCTCACCATGATTTAATAATGATATTTACATCATTTACAATTTTAATGCAATGGGATCAAAATCGGGATATTACACTGTGAGTGTTGGAGGGGACAAATTTGCTGAGGGACTATTTAGTAGAAATCGAGAAGAGATTTGATTACAGAAATATAGATGTTATCCATCATCTCTTATTCACAAGTTTCAACTGCAAAGTGGTGACTAAATTATAATTCCTCCTCTAGCTCTTGATCGACTAGCATCTCCACACATAGACTATTCAATTCTTTTTTAGCTTCATAATGATAATCTTGGCCTGCAACATAGGTGAGATCACAATATGAACTACTTGAATTTATTGTCGAGGGAATGATCTATATGCCATACTAGATGATGCAAAATATGTTTTCAAAAGATGTTATACAGTGAAAGTGAGAAATGTCACCCTTCCAAAAGGGACAAATGTTAAACTGCAACCCCATACAAAGGATTGTCTTGACATGTCTAATCAAAATTCCCTGGAAAACCATTTTTTCAATTCAAGGTATATCTTTTGTAAACTGTGAATGTGCCATTGTTTCTTGATTTTATTGATTTTCTTGACATGTCTAATCAAGATATACCCATTCGGAATTGTTTCTTTGAGGCTGAAACACAGCTGTCTAATTTACTATTTATTTCTCAATTTTGATGCCCTGCTCTTCTACTGCCTCTTGCAGGAAAACAGGTCAAGTATTCTACCAATTGCATTGGAATGAATAATGCCAATATATGTGATGATTTGTTCTTGATGAGCTTTAAGATTTTGCTTTGTACAATGTGCATTGAGAATGAAAAATATTCCTTCCACATGAAAATTAGTCATTTTAATGAATTTTTCACCCATATGTCTCCTCCCCTGTTGCAAATGGAATATTGTTCTTTCTAGATACACTTCGTACTTCACTTACCAAAGGATTCATGACAAGCCCCTGAACAATATGTTTAGAATTGAATATTCTCAGGTGGATTCTCTACACTGTTCTTAGTGTTCCAATGTCACTTCCAAACTGGATCTTGAAATATTGAGGTTGCGTGTACCAATACTGTAAGTTGAAACTGCCTTTGGGGTTGATCTAGTTGGTTGCAATTTGTAATGTCCCAAGAGAATGGGTTTTTGAAATGAATGCACAATAGCAAGTGATTTAAATATTCTTTTTTATTTTGTCTTCCAATGATAAATATGCTACACAAACAGTGAACACCCAACAATAAATTTAGCTTGATTGACTTGATATATTGTAATGGTTTATATGGCTCAAACTTTGATCCATTTGAATCACTCGGACTCGTTATTGATATTGTATGAGATTGGTTAGACATCATTTCCTAGATATTTTTTTGTGTAGTGTTTCAATGGAAAAATAAGTGGATGAATTATTCCAAACCTTTTTTACAAACCTTGAAGGATGTAAAAGAGAAAGTGCACTTCCTACTTTCAATGATCCCAAAGGTGATCTATAACATGTCTTTAATATGTCCAATGTTTCTAACTCCAATTTAAAAAAAGAGAGCATTCCTCCACAATAAGATCATCTCACAAGTAATATCCTTCAAAATCAAATTCCAACTAAACAAGTTTAATACTGGAAGAACTTACAGAGGCTTTGTAGTAGGCAAACACAAAGTTATGTGTAATTTAATCACTACTCAATAAACCTTACATTCAACCAACAAAATTAACATAAAAAGGTTGATGCTTGAAACTATACTTTTCCTAAGTATATAATAAAGTAAATTGATGTCTTCAAGTCATACATTGTGAAATTAGTCAAATGCAAATCAACAAAAGAAGCATGCATTTGAATGATAGATTTATTCTATTTGTCATTAGAAGCTAAATTATGTTGGAGGATGGTGAAAGAACTACCACACCTATGGATCAAGGTCTTAAGGAAAATGTATACTAACAATGTCCCAATGAAACTTATTAAAATTAACAAAATTACCATGGGGTTCAAACATCCAAAATGTAATAGTCATAGTGAAAAATCTTATAGATAATTATAATTTAAGAAATCCATGGTATTTTTTAAGATAAGTTTTGGTACAAGTCATTGTGAGTCTATCCTCCATAGAGAAACATCCCTAGCTAGGGGGTAATGGAGGTTTTATATCTATCAATAGGAAGAAATTAAAAGACTACTATAGCCTTAATTTATTGAGGGAAATGGAAAACCAAGCATGGAGACCAAATGAAAAAAAATGGATCGGATTAGTTAATTCCTTTGCAACCTCAAGAAGCTATAATTCAAAGTTAACAATTATATGAGAGAAACATCATGCATATGGAAGTACATGGAACTTTTACAGCTCAGATCTGCAGATTAGCATCTAGATAGAAGATGGGGTACAATTTGAGAGTTGCAGCTAGTTTGAGGAGTGCATTAACTTGTGGATCATCCAGATATGCTTGTCTCAAGGCATGGGGGATTCACTTGAAGGCAATATAATATCACATTCATTCATATTGCGGTATTAAATATTCATGAAAACCTAAAAATTATATTACTTATATATTAAGGGGAAAAGGTTTTTATTTATTTAATGTAACAATACAAAAATACTTTGGGGTCTTTTTTATAGGGCGAGCTGACAAATATCCGCCAAATGGAGATGGAAGGATCACGACCAGATGAGAAATCAGGTTGAGGCAAGGCTCGAGCTTACCAGTATGCAGGGAAATCGCGTCTTGAGGCATGCTTGAGGCTAGGGGTTTCATGGTGAAGTGGGTTTCCAATCGATCATAGTCGAGAAACAGTGGTCATTGACAGCTAATTGTTACTGATAGCACTCAGCCAGTTGTTACCAATAGCCTTGGGAGGCTCTAAGCCTCCAGGGCTTGTTATAGGCCCTCGATAGGCCTTGAGGGCTTGAATACACAACCACTCGTGCCTATTACAGGCCTTGGGAGGTTTAGTCAGCCTCCTAGAGATTGTTACAGGCCCTGGGGGCTTGGATACCTAGTCCACAACAGGATTAGTCAGCGATTGGGGAACTGCAACATGCAATCTAAATGTTGTACTATGTGCATTGGCTCTAGTGACATACAAGAAATGATCTCCTATCTCTTCATTAGACCATTAGATGTTGCAAATCATAATGATATGTGGTTGAGTAATTGCATTGTGGGTGAAGTAATGTGCATCCACAATATGCATTGAAAGAAGAAAGGTGCATTGTAGAATGCATGTGGGGTCGTAAGAGGGGTATCATATCAATATACTAGGTAGAAATATAAAAGGGTATAAAAAATGTTAATGAAAAAATTGATACATACAATATCTAGTGAAAATATGGGTTTTTTTAAATTGGGAAGGCATATTGGGAGGGGGTTAAAAAAACGATTTTGGAAGGTTTTTTCCAATATTTAGTGAAATTAGGGGTATTGTTTCATATGCCACAAACGAACGTGTTATGATAGCAATTTATTGAGTGAATCCCCCGTGTCTCAAGGATGAGACAATGGTTTGTGTTGGGGGCATGTTGGTACCCTAGTATGCAAAATGATGTAAAGGGGGGTATTAGAATATATTGTAAAAGGGGAAAATAACAAGACTTAAAGAAATGTAATGACTTACCTTCTTAGGGTTAGGGTTTATGACTCATTTTGGGTTCATGAGCCTTTATAAGGATTCCTCAGGAAGAGAGAAAGGAATATAGTGAGATATAGAGAGATTGAAGACTCAGCTAGCTTTGGATTGAGCTTGAGGCTAGGGTTTTCATCAAGTTTTGCCTCCATGTCGCCATGGTAGGGAGGGCTTTGCGTACATTCATTCAACATCAATAAGGGATCCAGATTTATTTTATGTTAATTATGTGCATTGTTATCTCTTTGTTAGTTTGGTGAACTTAGTTTATTATCCTTTCCAATCATCTTGGGTTTCAGTTTATGCTTGCAGATTTATAAATCAAGGTAGATATATCCTCACGTAGATCTATGGAACTACTGTCCAAGAAAGCCAACATAGTCTTTCAACTCTAGGCTTTCAAAGTCTCTTCTCAAATTTTGCAGTTTCATTGTCTTCACCTTCATGATGCATTGATTGTTTCTCTACAAGATATCCCAGACGGTTTTATAAAACCTCGTAAGAGAAATCTTAGGGAAGATGGTTTCATCCAAATCACTTTTCTTGGTTTTGTTTTCTTTTAACTGATTTCTTTGGTTATTCGTCATGGCATGTTTAGTTGTTTCATTTGCTGGTGCTCTATACCCACGAGATACATAATCCCAAATGTCCCAAGCCTTTAGCAAAGTCATCATTTTGATCATCCACTCTTCATAGTTCTTCCTTGTGAGAGGGAGAATATGGGAAAAGGTTTGGCTACTTGAAGCCATCTTCTTCTTCCAAAAACTTGGGTTTTGCTAAAAAAATACCTTTTAAAAGGGTGTCACTCCCTTATGCTTGCTTGCTTGCAACTGAAATGAAAAACAATTAATGCGCACTGTCTCGAGATATTATCGACCCCCCTAAACTATTTAGTTGTGATAGTTGCTTCTCTACCACTCCCTAAATGTCTGTAAGATAACAATAGTGCTCTTAGTATGTTATCGCTCCCTCAAAACTCTAAGACAACAACCCTATCACACCTCAGAACATTATTACGCAACGATAGCCCTATCTCTATCACTCCGGTACCATTGTGTGACAGCAATAGCCCTTCTTCTGCCTCTTTTTTAGAGATTCTCTTTGCAAGTTGTTGAATCTTGCTTCCATAGTCGTTCACTTGATGGCGAAGGAGGATTCTAGCTTGCTCTGTAGTATGCTATCTTTTTTTGGAAGATTCTTAAGCCTGCTATGATACCATGTGAAGTTTCAAAGCAAAGGAAAAGCAATACACACCAAAACCTATGGAGTGTCCCTAACTCTTCTCAATATTAATCTCTAAATATAGGAAAATTATACAAAAATTGGATTTTGAGAAGTCTTCTCTGTTGATAGGTCTTCTCCACTAAATTCAGTAATAAATGCATAACCAACTAACTACTCTTGACTACGTCAAATACTAATTCATAATGTCTAATGGGAGTAATTAGGATATTCAACTATCGTGGCCCTACCTTCACCAACAAATTTTGACAGGAGTTGTTTGAACTATAGCACACCCAATTGAAATGAGCATGACCTATTACCCCCAAATAGAGGTGGTCAATAAGTGGTTGAAAAATTTGGGACGTTTTGTATCGAACTGATAGAGCCATTGGCAGGGTATTTTTTAAGGATTCTTATATTATACTTAAGTATAGTATTCCAGGCGATTATTTTGGATTGAAAAAAACATATATATAGATAGGTAGGCGAATATGAAATTTGAAACATACAATTTACTACTGAAATGTGTAAATTTTGGCGAATATTATGATAAAAAACATATTTTATGTAAATATAGGCGATATTAGAGACTAAAAATGACCAAATAGCAAATTTATTTTTGAAAAAAAAACCCAAAAAATAGCCAATTGGGGAAATTTCGCCCTTAAAAATTACCCTGGCCATTGGGTCTAATAGTTACCCATTACAGAATAGTGGTATAATACCAGTTATCATGGTGCTACCAAAATGCCACCCTATGCCGTTTTCTACATACAAAAAAGTACCTCATCTATGGCCTCATAATTATCATGCACATCCAAGGTTTGAGTAGACATCACTCTTAAAACACGAGAACAATTTAGTTTTGATTCAAAATCAGATGACTTAAATTGTTCTAAATGCTACATTGACTAAGGGGATTAGGCCTTTCTCTACTTCCTTCCCCATAAGTAGACATCTTTCAAGGAGAAGAGCCAATAAAAGCTAACACCCAAGTCTTATGGCCCTTATCATACACTTAAGTGAACTAAATATATAAAAGCATCATTTGCACTAATGAATTGTCCAAAACATCTTGATATAGAAGAATGATATACAGCCCCAAAATGCCACCTCAAAACTAACTACGATTTTAGAGCACATCAAATTCCATATACTCTCTAACCTTAAAGAAGACATTGTCTCGGAAGCGTTTGATCCTAACCTCTCTAGTTATAAGTACTTGAGTTGTTCGAAATTAGTTAATCATATATTAATGTCATCATCTTTCAACAACGCTTAGTTATAAGTACTTGAGTTCCAAGGAAAAAAGTACTTGAGTTGTTCGAAATTAGTTAATCATATATTAATGTCATCATCTTTCAACAACGCTAAGGAGAAGGAGAGTAGCATTGCCAACCCACCTACAAGTGATTATTACGTTTATGTTAATTGATTGGCATTTCCCCTATAAACTTGACACGTTACGATATGCGTCTCGGGTGTTTTACTGTACGACAACGAAGAAGTCTAAGGATTCCATCACAACCAACCATGTCACGTGGCAGTGGTATTAACTGGAACGAAATCCTCACCAAGCAGAATATGCCATGTGATGTAATCCAGGTGTGCAAACAGAAATAGGGACGAGATTTCCCTTCAAGCTCTTTGCTTTGGCGTACATTAAATCAAAACAAATTGAATACGCAGATCAATTCATGCAGGTCACGCCACAGTTTTCGTGTGGCCTTCCTCACACGGTTGACTCATTATAAATTGATTCGTGAACATTATCCATTATAACATTAACCAGCAAAGTTATTTGCAGAAGATCAATGCACTTTGGATAATCATGTTGCTTACTTTTGGGTGTTCCAATCGTCCCATTGCGGCCAAATCTTTTGATTTCTATTATTTTGTTCAACAGGTGCTTTATTTATTCTACGCAATCATTTGAAGCTTCGTTTCTTCCTGCGCATGTTGATGGTTGGAATATGTGGTAATTAATTGCTTAATACAGTGGCCTGGTTCATATTGCAATACCAGTAGACGATGTTGTTACCCTCGCACAGGAAAGCCTGCTTCGGCCTTTTCCATTCATGGCCTCTGGCCCAACTACAACAACGGGAAATGGCCACAATTTTGTGATTCTTCCAGGGAATTCAATTTCTCACAGGTACCACTAATTTTATCTATTCTCTTAACCTACTACTGGTAGGTTCATGAGACAAAATATAACGATTACCTTATATGATTATGGCCGAAAATTTTGCAGATTTCAGATCTGGAGGAGGAGCTGAACAGTTATTGGTGGTCGTTAAGTTGTCCAAGCAGCGATGGGCAGAAATTCTGGGGACAACAGTGGGAGAAGCATGGCACTTGCTCTCTGAATCTTGATGAGCATTCATACTTTGAGAAGGCTCTCTCCCTGAGACAAAAAATAGACATTCTTGGGGCTCTTAAAGCAGCAGGTAATCATATATCACGAGGCCATGACAGCCAAATTAATTGTTTCTGGCAAAATCAGCATTTAGATGTCGAATTTTAATTTGTAGTATGTTTGCAGGTATTAAACCGGACGGAGGCGAATACAGTTTGAGAGATATCAAAGAAGCCATTAGGCAAAGCACTGGGCAGCTCCCAGGAATCAATTTCAACACGAGCGATGAGGGAAAGCATCAACTGTTTGAGGTGTATGTATGCGTTGATAAATCCGACGCTTCCACGGTGATTGAATGCCCGATTTACCCACACAGGAATTGCCCGTCCATGCTTCTTTTTCCTCCTTTTGGAGACGACGATGACGAAAACATTAATAAAGGAACAGACTACGAGCCGTAGCTATCGGCGGCGAACATGAATCCTTTCCACTGTTCATCTTTACCATTGGAATATACAATGATTTTTATTCTTTTCATGATTATTATTAAAAAAAAATTTATAATATGTAAAATTGGATTATAGGTTCAACATTAATGTAAACATTGGAATATACAATGATTTTTATTCTTTTTATGAATTGGGTACAATAAAATTAACACCGGATGCTCCACTTGAGTTCTCTAGCATGGCACTAAACAACAATTTTGGGAGATTAGAGAGCTAACAACTCTCTAAGGAAAGTTTGCATGATTGCAGTGTGTTTGGTGGAATGTCTTCTATTGTTGTTTGATCAAGTGCTGAAATAAATGAAGTGCGAGCAGTTGTGCTTTCAACTGTGTCACCCACATACTCACAGTCCACGATGGAAAAGCTTCTCTTGGAAAGCGTTCTGGAGCTGAAAGGACTCGTTCCAAGATCAGAACGGGTGCTTGTGAAAGCGATCAGCATAGAGGATGGAGTGTTCCTAAGACCTATTTCTGATACTCTTGGCCTTGGACGAGAGGTTCAACCCTCCTTATGGTCAACATACACCATGAATGATTTCACTGCTTTGGACAAAGTCTTCAAATACTTTCTTGTTTATGGATCTTCCATCTCACTATTATCGATGGCTTGAACATTGAGATCTCTCTTGTAATCAGAGAGAGGCATGGAAAAGTATATAATCAGATTTATCAATGACATTGTTCCTGTGATCAAGTAGAGACCCTAGAAACTATACATGCTTAACCTACTTCTGAATCTGTGCAAGCAATTTCATTGAGCCACTTGGATTGAATCTCTAACATCTCTTTATCCTCAGAAAGAGACAGAACAATCATGGAAATATTGGAGATCAATGGAGAGCCCTTGGGAAAAACATGTGCAGAAGTCCTGATCATGAAATAATAGACAGGGAAGAAGTGAAATGCATTGGAGTTTAGCCAAATTATGGAGGATTTGAAGGAACTTACAAAGCCCAAGCCCCTAGTCCTATGGATTGGTTCAACCATTTTCCAACCATTTTATTTTTGCATTGTGAAGCTAGAAAAATGCAAATATAAGGAATCTTGTCAAATATGGCATCAACACCTCCATTCTTTGGGCCCTTTGAGAGAGTCTCTCTAGCTTCCTCTAGTGTTAAATATGTTCTAAGATTTTCTTTGACTATGCTAAACTTCTCTTACAAGTATTCACCTACAAAAGAACCATTCTGATACCTTGTTGGTTCTCCAGTGGCCTTGAGAGATTCAACATCTTTAACAATTGGATTCAATTTTTGCCCTACGAGGATAGACATCAAACTGGCCATATAGCTAGAAGTTAAAATCAAATCTACAAATAGCTAACTTACAAGCACCAATCGAGACAAATTGCTCGCTCACTTCTCCCATGTAGTACAGTATATAGGTAAGGAGATAAAAACATCATATAAAGACATGTAAATGGTAACATTTTGCTTTATCAGTTTTCAAACCAAAAGGAAAAACAAAGCGTTTCCAGTCAAAGTTGTTGTCTTAGTTTTCCTCTAAACTCGGGATTTACCCTATGCTCGAATAGCCATATTACAAATCTTGTGAATATATGCGTACATTAAAAGGACGCATGAACGCCATTTGCTCCACCTTCCTTGCTATACCATCACTAGACTCGATTCTACGAATGGTTGTGTGAAATCGACATATTGGCTTCGATCTACTAAAATTGTAGTATTGCCCAAAACTACATTAAAATTCTGCAAAGGAAGTTCGAGATCGGTATAATAGGAGTTGAATTATTGCTAATAAGAATAATTAAAAATATAGAAGGTACCTTGAGATAAACTTGATAGACAAGGTCCGTATAGTTATTGTAGCTGGAGGCAATGAGATCATATGTCAACGAATATTTTAGTCGACTCATAACCACGTCAAAAAAATATGTACAAAACCAGTGACTCTGCTTTGGTTAGTAACTCTGTCAAATGCCACACCAACATACTCAACGAACCCCTTTTCTATTGGGAACCGCAATCTATAGAAATAAGTGACTTTTCTTTGGTTAGTAACTCTATCGAATGCCACAATAAAGTCAGCGTACCCCTTTTTAATTGGGAACTGCAATTTTCATCTCCTTAGCACTTAATGGTTATACCTAACCACTAGGTACTTCTGCAGGCCGACCAGGCCAAATGACAATTCCAAGTTTGTTGACCATTCAAAGGAAGTTTCTATACATTAATGTTTGGATTTTTTTTTTAGTTTTTGGTTAATTTTTTAATTTTGATTTGCATAGTATGTCACCAATCAAATTTGAAAGAAATTCATATAGAAATTAAATAAATAAGAAAAAAAAAACAAAATTATAGTTTCACTTTATGCATGTTCAAAAAATAAATGTTATTATACAAAAATAATTGAATTAAAAAAAACAATACTCTCTACCTATGGTTGGGATTAAAAATCCAAATCCAACAACAAATTATTCATATTTATAAATGCATGTTACAAGGAAAGTAAGCATTTTAATTTAGGTATAGACAATGCCAAAAAATTCTTTTTCACAAATAGTATATTTGCAAGTAAATGTAGGAATTACAAATTTTAAAAACTAAAAGATGAAAGGCTTTCACTATTCAACTAATATTTTGTGCTTCCATGTCACAATATAAATTTAAAGGTGAGCTTATATTTGTGGAATGATGAAAAATGTTATTTTTCTACCAAATAGGGAGGAATATGGTTTTGTTTGTAGATTATGCACCCTTGCCATTCTCTTTTCCATGAATTCCACTTCTTACTCTTAACTTTGGTAGTCTCTTACATTGGAGGGTTTTTCTTCGATACTTGAATTTTGACAAATTCTATTAGTCCCATCTATATGATGAATCTCTCTTAATGCTTACTTCAAACTTGTGCAATTTCCCTTCAAACCTCTTTGCTTAAGCATCCAAGTGGTTTAGAAAGAATTCCATGTGAAATCTAGATCCCCAACCTTCTCCCAGAGGAAGGATAAATGTGGGGATGCGTGAGTGGAAAGGGTACAACCAAAAGCAAAGCAATCAGGGGGAATGCTAGCAAAGACTATGAACTATGGTCCATAGATAAACTCTTATGAGAGGATGCCTCTTTTTAAATTTTAGGTATTTAGAAAAAGTCTATCCCACTATGATAGACATAGGAGAACATGAATGAAGTTCATCATCCATTGAAGTGGCATTGGCCATGATCTCCGCGAGCAGGTCAATCGATTTTCAGTGCCTGATGAATGCCCTGAGTGGTCAAATTCTTCGATTTCACAATGAATTCCCATCATAATGGGTAATTGATACTCATTAAATCATTTAACAATCCACCAATGAGAGTAGATTATCTGCCTCAGTTTTAAATGCAGGTCACTTGAATGGTTGATATGTAATCAAAGAAAAATATCAAGGCCATAGTTTTGGTATTTGATTCCTTTGACCAAATAAACCTTGCCATCTTTCTTTTCTCCTAAAATTATTTTCAAGCAATTGACCTCGCTTTCAACTCTTTTTTATTTCTAGATAAAATCAATCTGCACCTCAATTCCCATCAACTTCTCTTCTATGTCCTTGCAATTCCCTAGCACACAGCTCTAGAGTTGATAAAAAAGGAATTTCAGTGATCACACATGTTAACACCTAAGTTTTGTCTGCCTACCTTGTCATTAGCCCCATCACATCTATACATCATTACCACATTCCATTTCCATTATTTTTACCTTGGTAAAATAAAAAACCAAAGTCTCACATAAAATGGCCATTTTACAAAATTAATTTGTTCAATTATTTAAAAAATGTACAACTTATGCCCTGAGTTATTTTTTGGATGTTTCTCATTTTTATCACTTAAAAAAAAAGAAACCTGGCATGACACCTATGATAGCCCAATTTGTAAAAATGATAAAAAAGTGAAAGTCACAAAATCAAAGGAAAAATCTAAAAACTAAAAAAATCAAAGCCTTATCCTTATCCTAGATCTATCTATCGTGCCTATAAATGAACCATCAAGGTTCATCACTCAACAACCATTCTTCATACATTACTCAAGCTGTTACTCTGCGAAAATATCCCTGAGACCAGAACTCCCTTTGTGTTCCATTCTCAACCTTCTAGAGATTGTGTATGTGACGCATGGCTGGAGAACCGTGGATTGCAAGGAGACCAAGCGAACCCTCCCTCGGACAGCTGCCAGGGCCTCTCGTATTGTAACTCATAGGTGATATTAAATCCTTGTAAATTTCATTTTTTACATAATGAAAGAGAAATTTTTTTTTTCTATCTGTTTGCTTAATAAAAAGTGCAAAAAAGATTAATTTAGATTTATTTTAGTACAGTTTTCATGTTTGATTAGTTTAGTTGTTTAATTTATGTTTTGTTTATTTTCTTTTCCATTGAGACTCTACTAAGTTTAGCACAACCCTTGGTAGGTGCATCTTTTCACGTGCTGGTGTGAAAACACCAGCAACAGTTTTTTGCGACCATACTGGGGACGATATCAATCGTTCTCCAGTTGTGCTTGACCATCCTTTCCGGCCATTGATTCAGTTTTATTGCTATTGCCTAAGTGATTAGAGTCCTAAAACCAACATAAATCTACCCTTGTTGATCAAGCTGAGCCTTTTTTTTCCATATATCCTCTTTGCAATATTTATGTCCGTCCAAAAAATCACTGAAAATTGCAAATTTTTAAACTAAGATATCTTTTCCTCCTAGACTCAGATTTGCGCGATTTGTTTTTCAAACCATGTATTTTTTCGAGGGGAATTCAAATATGTAATATGTTTCTGTAAATTATGCATAAAAATTTACACAAATATATCTTGGTTTCGACCCCCTTTTTGTTAAATAAAAAAAATAAAAAAGTGTAAGAAATAGTTTTTGTTTTTATTTATTTTTCCTTGCAATCATTTGCTTGCTATAGTGGTCTTCATGTTAATATTTTTCATTTCTTGCAGCGAAGAAAAAGCCTTATTTTTAATATTTTCTACTTCTTTAGTTCTATCAAATATTTTTATGCTTTGAATGATAAATGCTTAGTTGTATCCTTTCTACTTTGAAATGATGTTTTCACAAACAAAAAAATTTGTACTTAGTTTTGGAAGTTCATTTCTTTTAAGCATTTAATTTCTTAGCTAGTGTACACACCACCGATGCACACACTCACTCCCTAAATAAAACTGTACACACCACCAGTGCACACACTCACTCCCTAAATAAAACTATCTCTTGGTTCATGCCGCCAGTGAAGCCTTAAAATTAACCTTAACTCAACAAATATTAACCTCACTTGAGGACCAAAAAGAATTTAGTGGTTAGATTCGAACATTGGGGTTAGGCATCCAACAACACCCCCTTTGTCATATACATTTGAAACATGGTTGTTGTATTTTAGGGAGCCAAAATCCCTTAGTATTTATTGGTATGGTTGACACCGATTTGTCGGAGGGCAAGTAGCAAGATTGGTTCTAGAAGTCTATACAGAATTTCGCTCTCCACTCTGCACTGAAGGACACCAACTCATTTTTCTCGTTGTGCATGATGGCTCCCATACTGGGTGCGCAGAAACCAAAGATATGAATCCACGAGAAACATTTTCGGACATACCATGAACGGGGTAGCCTAGTAGTCATTCTTCTAAGGATCTTTTACTCGGGATCCCTCTCGGTAGGGGGATATCCCTTAGCCAGTTGGTTCTCCATTTCGTATTGCCTTAATGCGTATTTCATCACCCGGTAGGGGATACGATTTGCGTGAGCTTCCATCTTTTAGTTAGATGTTTCCACGCTCCTATACCCCCTAGGTTAGTGAATCTTTTTATTTGCTAGGAGTGATTCTTGTTGGTATTCTGACCATGTTTTTTTCGCTCCCTTGTCGTAGCACATTATTGCAGCAGGTGTTTTGAGCTTGTTGTTGGCCTAAGTGCCATTTTTATAAAATATAATTCATTTGCATCATAGTCTTTGTTTTGGAGTTTTGGAACAGATTCCATTACAAGCTAATATCGTGGTTTAAGAATTCACCTTGAATATTTGCTAAGATACAGTATGTGGCATACATTAGGATGACGAAAAGTATTTTATATTTGAGTGGCTTCATACAATTGAAATGCTTTCTTGCTGGCATTTCTAGGCCTTTTCCCAAAGCCTTGCATACATTTCTGGGCCTTTTCCCAAAGCCTTGCGAGCATTTCTAGGCCTTACTAAATAAAGGTGAGTTCATTAATTTTTTTATGATTTCTTGCATTTCCTTTCATTTTCATTGGATTAGTATAATCTCGTAATTCTTTTATGGTTATGGTGTTTAGCAATTTTGAAGTATACCCTATGGATCTAGTATATGATAAATGTTAATTATCTATAAATGAGGGAATTAAATCCCAGTTTCTTTACCAACGTAGATCCTATGTGAAATTACTTATGTAGATTTTTGTGGTTAGACATCTTTGGGGTCTCTTCAAACAGTTCCAAAAGTTAGAAGGAGCTCTAGGCTTATTATGGTAGTTTTTTGTGCAATCAATGTGTTTTGAAAAATAAATTGGATTTTAAGCATGGTTGTCTTTGCATATTATTGTCTTTTCTTAGAATTACAAATGATGCAATCTGGGTGTTCATATTCTCCTCTCCACAAATCTAAAAGGGTTCTAGCTCAATGGAAAAGCACCTGCCTTACAAGCAGGAGGTTGGTGGTTCGATTCCTCCATGCCCTATTGATATTGCAATATTGGTATTTTTAATAAAATGTATTTTATTATGATTTACTATGTCTATAGAGGGGGTTTCAAACCGTCTTTGTATGTTTCTACGAGGGGGGTTCTAAACCGCCTTCATATGTCACTATGAGGGGGTTTCGAAGCCACCTTCATATGTCACTACGAGGGGGGTTTTAAATTGCCCTTGTATGTTGCAACGAGGGGGGTTCGAAATTGCCCTTGTATGTTACAACGAGGGGGATTTAGAACAACCCTTGTAGGTACCTACAAGGGGGGTTTGTAACCGCCCCCAAAGGTTTGTAATAAGGACTTTTAGGGGGGGGTTTGAACCGCCCCTATAGGTGTCTACGAGGTGGGTTTACAACTGCCCCTAAAAGTCACTTTTTGGGGGGGTGTGGAGGGAGAACCACCCACAAGGGGGGTTCCAAACTACCCCTATAGGATTATACAAGGGAGGTTCACAACCGCCCCGATAGGCCTCTACGAGGGGGGTTTGAAACCGCCCCTATAGTGCTCTATGAGGGGGTTTCCAAACCGCCCATGTAGGTTTGTATGAGGGGACTTATGAAGGGGGTTCACAACTGCCCTCGTAGGTCTCTATGAAGGGGGTTCAAAACTGCCCCCGTAGGTCTCTATGAAGGGGTCTATGAGGGGGGTTTAAAAACGCCTCCGTATACCTCTACAAGGGGGTCACAAACTGCCCCCAAAAGTCACTTTTGAGGCGGTTCCAATCTCATAAAAAACCGCCCTTAAAGGGAAATTTTTTTAACATCGATGTCTTTAGGGGCGGTTTTGCCAACCGCCCCCCCCCCCCCCTAAGGTCACTTTTGGGGGCGGAAGACAACCCCCCGCAAAGGCCAAAAATGTAGTAGTGTCTTGTACTTGACTCCAAATTAGAATAATATTAACACTCGTACTTGGCTCTAAATTCCAATACTTATTATATGGGTGACAACTAAACATTATGCTTAACTTATGAAAATATAACAATGTTAGAAGCACCACTCCTATAGCCATTCAAATTTGATAACCCCTCTTTCTCAAAGCCAAACCTTAAACAATAAAAAGATTCTATTTATCCAAGGAAACTAGTACCCAAACCCAATTTATACATGTCAATGCACAGCCAAATTGATTAAATGTTGTACCCTAGTTGTAAAACATTAAATGTCCCTTACATTTTACTTCTTGCAAAATATTATCTTGACCATAAATACGGTTCATCCTGTGAGCTAGGTATTTCTCCCACACACAACTTACAGTGTGGGTCTGAATTTGTTCTGCTTGCGCTCCGATGGTGGTCGTCCTCTGGTTGCAGTATGAGTGTAATGACGCATGGAAAATCCGCACATATCTACTGATTTTAATAATTCAACAATATCCCTGACAAGGATAATTTTAAGGGCGAAATTTAGCCCATGGGCTATTTTTCAATGTTTTTTTCCATAAAAAGATTCACCAATTTGCATTTTTTGAAGCCCCATTTCGCTCAATTTTGATGGGGTAAACTTTTTTCATTCTAAAAATCGCCAAATTATTATATAAACTATATAAAATACTTATAAACTGAAATAATTTTAGAAAAATATCGCCAAATATTTTATAGTTGACATTTTAAGAATTGGTAAGATTCGCCAAGGTTTATACACTTTTAAATAAGTATGGGTCCTTAAAATTATCCCTGATCCTTGGGCCTTTCCAATACAAGTGTAAATTTTCTGGAGACATGTTCACTGTTGGGATTGCGGAAAACAATTTTTTTATAGTGAATAAAAACATGCAACATGTAGTGGAATCCATTGTTTTAAAATAAAAATGCAAATGTAATCAGACTGTATAAAATGGGATTACCTTTTCTCTGCATACATATGCAAGTAGATCCGTAAACCTGTTCTTCTTTAACTTCTTTTTATTGCTAATTGATATCATTTTTAATACTGTCTTGTACATCCATGAACACTAAAAATGGCTTCTACTGTTCATTATGGCTCATAATTTTTTTGCTTTTCAAAGGAAAAATGTAACTCATATTCGGGAAATTTCTCTCCTCATATCCTCCATTTCAATACTATATCAATCTTACCATGAAAATGGCTTTTCCGAGATGCTATACAATTTGATCTTAACAGACAGTGCAAACAAGTTTCACAAAATATATAATGTTGTTCAAGATCCAGGCAATTTCATAGAACTTTGTCCACTTTACACAGAAACCCGAGTTTAAACTGTGACCTAGGCATTTGCTCTTCAGACTTCGGTTCAGTTGGATACGAGATCAAATCCAAGGAGATACCTAATGTTTCTATGACTTCCACCACTGACACCCCTGAATACCACCACCAAGAATTTGTGAGTTTCAGCTCTACCAAACAGTTTGCATAGGATTTTGATTCCAAATAAAATAATGAGGAGGGCTTAGATTATAGCTCTCAAAACCAGTATTCTGAAATCAATGGGCCAGTTTCTGAAATAGTAGGAGATGTTGTTGAACCAAAGCAAGCTGATTCAATCTGCGTAAATAGGTCATCTAATAATACATGTATAGAACAAATTGCATATGAGCCAAATATGAAGGAAAATAATAGGGAAATGAACGAAGATGAAATCAACAGCAGAAAGGAAGGGGGAGAGACAATGTCTCATGTATCTTTCATCATTGTTCCTCTCCTTACCATATTGGATCATATCAATGTCGTTGTAAGGGCCTTTCACTCCTTATGTATCTTTTAATTTTAGCTAAAACATACAATATTGTGTTTTCCCCATTCAGTTATAAAAACGAATTTTCATTTTATATATGAACACTCATATTGCAAGATAGATGACATTCAAATGGGCTAATAAGCTTTATTATATGTATTATAGAGTGAAAGAGGTGTTGCCATTGCTATTTTTTGGTTTTGAACTATGAATGGCTAATTTTACAGATCAATTTTAGTTTTTGAGAGGCTGGAATGGTCATTGATTGGTTAGATGAAATTTTATTTGTTCCTGCATTGGTGTAGCTTGCATATCCAGAGGAGAAAATTTTATCCAGTGGGAATTCTACTCCATGCCCCAACACAAATGTGGAATTAAATGAGCCGACACTTGAAAAATCATATTCTACCAAAATTATGGAGAAACGTTGTAATCCCATGAGTTCTATGCTCGTATAAACCGTGGCCAAAGGACATATTGTGGATCAGGTTACATCCCTTAAAAACAAGGTCTCCAAGGTATGGATTGATGGATTCATTCAAATTCAATTTTATCAAATTGTGATAGATTAATTGGATAATTATGTAAAGGTATTTATTTACTGTGGTCCATGTGCAACTGAGTGAGGATTTAGAGCGAATAATACCCTCTACTCTGTCCAGTTCAATAGGAGGAGACACAATAAATGTTAATATGAAGGGATTGAATACAAATACTGGGTTGAACGTTTTTTAGGAATACAAGCACCAGCTCCTTCCTGAGGAGGAATTTTTCTGAAAAGGCATTCATGAAAACATTTCCATGCCCAGGCCTCCTCATTTACAACTTGACATATCCAAGGTTCATAGATCAAGGATCAATATTATATTTGATGTTTAGATGAATTAAAATTACTTTTGCAAAATATGATTTAATTGGTGGTTTATATTGGATACTTTAAGTTGATAAATATTCTTCTCTTCAGTCTAATATCTTTCTACATGGAGAGAAAAAAGATGAAAATGTTCTTGCCGAATGAAAGAATATTGGTGAAAACGTACAGAAAGAGATGATGTATGGAGAATTAGAAACAAAATCGAATAAGAACATTGCAACCACATCAACATGAGTAAATAAAAATATATATTCAGCAAAGATGAGAATAAAAGTCTTGCTAAAAGTGTAACAAGAAAGCTCAGGCACCTCCTCTTGGGATGCATATGCTCGCATTCTCATGAAGAATAGCGTAGTATAACTTCTTATTGCCCATCAAAATGAATTAGAATACATAGGAAAAGGCATGTGTAGTATGATTGTAGAATAAAGTCCTCTTTTCTGCAAGGAAAAAATATTATGCAAGTCTGTATATATCAGTTTGTCTTATCATAAGATGGATCCATGGACATGCTAAGGATAAAACAAATCTTTTGCTTTCCTCTTCCTCTTCCTCGGTTGTATACAATTCTTCTTAATTTAAGTACATAGCTTCCTCATTTATGTACATGTTTTTCTTAATTAAAGGTTATGTTAAATCTACCATTATTTCACTAGGTTTAACACCTATACACAGTCCTGTACATCCTTGACCACTCAAAATTGTTGAAAACTGTTAAAAGAATAATACAAATAGAATCCTTTCCAGCATGAACCTCTTCGCATAATCCATGATAAAGGATCCCTCATTAAAGCACCGAAGCCTAAGCAATTTACTTTCGTGTAACCTAAATATTATGTTGCATTAAACATCCAACCAACCTAAGCAAACATATTTACTATAAATAAATAAATACGCCATGGAAATTACTTTGTGGTGGTCCAGATATCAAACAGGGAAAGAAAATTACTTAATTGTAGATGTAAGTTTTATGAGAATTTCAACCCACCCGGTTTCAATGTCAAAATTTCAACGTTTAATGCCCAACCTAGTTTTCATGTTGGCTGGAAATTGCACAATATTTCCAGACAAATAAAACACTATTGAAACTCACTTTTAATGACATAAAATTAAATGATAAATGCACACCATAAATTTTAGACTCAGATATTTTTGGCAAACTTGCCCAGGAAAAACCCACAAGGGGAAAACCTGTTTGGAGAGAGAGATTATTGTTTCTTCAGCAAAATATAAAACAACAATTACAGTAGAAAATACAACTTATCTCCACCGCAATAAATGCACCCAGAAGCTTCCTCAATTTTTGAGCTTGTTGCTCGATTTTTGTTCCAACTACATAAACTCAATTTTTGTGCCTGCTGCTCGATTTATGGGCCAATTGCAGAAACTCATTTTCTGTTCTTGCTGCTCGATTTCTGTGTCAACTCCAGAAACTCGATTTCTGTACTTGCTGCTCGATTTCTGTGCCAACTACAGAAACTCGAAATCTGTGCAAAAATTACAGCCTCGGTTTCTGTGCCAGTGATCTTGGGATTCACACCCAGGGATCCTCCTCAAAACTCGAGCCCATAATAACTATTGTACGGCCTCCTTGGGATGTGTGTTGATTCTAAATCTCTTTGCCCACCTCAATGTTTGTGCTGTGCATAAATGCTCAAAAAATGGTGCCTCAAAATTCATGCCCTCCCTCTTGCTGCTCACGCTGCTCTCTCTTCACTCTCTTCTCAAAAGTGAGTCTCTTTTTCCTTTTCCTTGCTTTTTTATTGAAAACCTAGGTAAGTGAGGGGCTATCTAATCCAATGGCTGATATTAGCTCAGATGGGTGGATGAGATTAAATGCTCTCATTTAAATCTCATAAAAATTCAATTCACTCACTAACTTAAATTTATCAAAAGTGACTTTAATCACTAAAGTCACATTAAATGCTCATCTCAAGTCATTTAACGCAAGGGTCACTTTATTTCCCCCTCTTAAGTGACTTACGAAAAGGTCACCTAGGGGAACACTTTCCTAGGTACAAAAAATCAACACCCCCTCTTACCGAGGAAGGTGTTATGCACCACTCCCAACTTGTCTCTGAAGAAGACAAACTTGCCCCTCCCCAAATATTTCGTCAGAATATTTGCAATCTGCTCATCAGTGGAAATGTACTGTAACCCCACAACTCCTCTCTGAACATAGTATCAGATGAAGGGGTATATGATCTCTATATGCTTATACCTATCATGGAAAATTGGATTCTCAGAGAGTTGGATGCAACTCTGATTGTCACAGTAAATCACCATAGGTCTCAGCTCCGGATCAAATAAATCAACCAACAACTTACGAAGTCATAGTGCCTCGCAAGTAGCCTGACTGGCTGCCATATACTCAGCCTCTTCAGAACTCAAAGCAACAGACTTTTGCTTCCGACTAAACCACGACACTGCTGCCGAGCCCAAACTGAAACAACAACCGGAAGTGCTCTTCCGATCCATCACACTGCTTGTCTAGTCTGAATATGTGAAACCAACCAAACTGAATCCACCCAAACCCATGTAATCCAAACCAAAATCCACTACCCCTGCAAGGTATCTCAACACATGTTTCACGGAGATCCAATGCACTCTCCTAGGCTCCACCATGAACTGACTGAGAGTGTTCACCGCAAAACATAAGTCTGGCTTGGTGTTGACCAGATACATCAAAGACCCAATGAGCTGACGATATAAAGTAGGATATACCAACTCTCCCTCAGAAGCATGAAGCTGCTTCCAGTTGGTAATCATAGGTGTGGACATGGGCCTGCAATCATCCATCTGAAATATCCTCAGAATATCAGTAGCATACTTTCCTTGTCCCAGGAAAATATGACCAGGCTCCTACCAAACCTCCATCCCAAAATAATAGTGCATACTCAGCAACAAGATCTCTCTTGTAATGCGCAATGAGACGCTCCTCCCCAATGATAAACAAATCATCAACATATAATAAAAGAATGAAAGGATCTCCACCAAGCACAATGTAGTAAAGGTTGGGATCAGCCTCACTCTTCTGAAAACCCATCGATGTCAAATACGCATCAATCCTGGAGCACGGGGGCTTCACTCAATAAACCGCTATCATAGCACATTCATTCGTGGCATATGAAACAATACCCCTAATTTCACTAAATATTGGAAAATACCTTCCAAAATCGTTTGTTTTTAACCCCCTCCCAATATGCCTCCCAATTTAAAAAAAAACCTATTTTCACTAGATATTGTATGTATCAATATTTTCATTAACATTTTTTATACCCCTTTATATTTCTACCTAGTATATTGATATGATACCCCTCTTATGACCCCACATGCATTCTACAATGCACCTTGCTTCTTTAGATGTATATTTTGGATGCACATTACTTCACCCACAATACAATTACTCAACCACATATCAATATGATTTGCAACATCTAATTGTCTAGTGAAGAGATAGGAGATCACTTCTTGTATGTCACTAGAGCCAATGCACATAGTACAACATTTAGATTGCATGTTATAGTTCCCCAATTGCTGACTAAGTCTGTTGTGGGATAGGTATCCAAGCCACTAGGGCTTGTAACAAGCTCTAGGAGGCTTACTAAACCTCCCAAGGCCTATAATAGGCATGAGTGGTTGGGTATTCAAGCCCCCAAGGCCTATCGAGGTCCTATAACACGCCCTGGAGGCTTAGATCCTCCCAAGGCTATTGGTAACAATTGGCTATCAATGACCACTGTCTCTCGACTATGATCGACTGGAAACCCACTTCACCACGAAACCCCCTAGCCTCAAGCATGCCTCAAGACGCGATTTCCCTGCATACTGGTAAGCCCAAGCCTTGCCTCAACCCGATTTCACATCCGGTCTTGATCTTGCCATCGCCATTTGGCGGATATTTGTCAGCCTGCCCATATAAAAAAGACCCCAAAGTATTTTTGTATTGTTACATTAAATAAAAAACCCTTTGCCCCTTAATATATAAGCAATATAATTTTTAGGTTTTCATGAATATTTAATACCGCAATATGAATGAACATGGTATTATATTGCCTTCTAGTGAAGCCCCCGTGTCCTAGAGTACCAAGTTCTAGGAGCTTGCTTCAGTCCATACAATGCTTTCCTCAGACTGCACACATGAGAATCTCTCCCATGAATCTCAAATCCCTGTGGCTGCTCCAAGTAAACGTCCTCATGTAGAAGACCATTGAGAAATGCAGTCTTCACATCCATCTGGTGGATCTTCCAACCCATCTCTGCTACTATAGAAATCACTGCCCCGATGGAAGAATAACGAGCAACCGACACAAAGGTCTCATCATAATAAACTCCCTCTATCTGTGAAAACCCTCGTGCCATGAACCGAGCCTTGAAATTCTCCACACTGCCATCTGCAGCATGCTTTACCTTGTAAAGCCACTTGGAAGTCACAACAGACTTCCCCTCTGGTCTCGGTACAATCTCCCATGCATCATTCTTCATGATGGAATGGTACTCTTCCATCATGGCATCTCTCCAAACCTGATGCTGAGAGGCCTCCTCAAAAGTAGAAGGCTCTGACTCACGAAGACTAGCAACTAATGTTGAACCCAATCTGTCAGGAATCACAACTATCCGAATGGGATCCTGGGGCCTGCCAAATGCCTCTGCTTCCTCCAAGGTGTCACAAAGCCATTTAGGCTTCCTCTTCCTTGAAGGCTCCTCCCAAACTGGTCTCTCCTCATCTGAAGAACTGCCATAAGCAGATGGTCCTGCAACCTGTGGACCAGTAGCCCATGAACTAGTCATTGGTGAACCTGTAACCTGAGAACCAAAAACTGACCCTGAAGTACCTATTGGATGAACCATTGAACCTGTAGAACCTATGCCTGTAACCTGTGGCCCAGTCACTCCAGAAACCTGTGAACCTGTGATCTGCACTGAAGATTCCTGTGTCACCTGAGGTGTGGAAGCTGGTGGCTCCCCATGCTCCAACTCTCTAGACTTCCTGAAGGCTCTCTCCTCCTCAAATCTCACTTCCAAGCTCACAACAACCTTCTTCTGGCTAGGAAGATAAATGCGATAAGCCTTCAAAGTCTCATCATAGCCCACAAATATGCCTCTCTCTGCAGTGGGATCAAACTTTGTCCTCTTCTCAGAAGGGACATGAGAGTAAGTGGAACAACCAAGTATGCGAAAATGGCCAACCTCAGGCTTCTTTCCTGTGAACATCTCCCCAATAGTCTTCCTCCCCAAGGCATGGTGGGGACTCCTATTTTGCAAATAAATTGCAGTACTACAAGCCTCTACCCAAAGAAAGAAAGGAAGACTTTGATCATGAAGCATAGCTCTCATTGCTCCCACAATAACCCTGTTCTTCCTTTCCGCTACTCCATTCTGCTCAGGAGTGTAAGGAACTGTCAACTGTCTCTGTATGCTCTCATGTCTGCAAAACTCATTGAAATAATTGGAGGTATACTCACCCCCATTGTCCGATCTCAGGACCCAAATCCTCCTCCCTATCTGATTCTCGACAAGAGCTTTGAACTCTTAGAAGATCCTCAAGACTAAAGGTGACTTCTTGCTCCTCAGTAAGTAGATCCAGGTCTTCCTGGAATAGTCATCGATGAAAGAGACATAATACTTAAATCTAGTCAAGGAAACTAATGACATAGGACCACATATATCTATATGGATCAAATCAAGCACCCCTGTTGATCTGCTATCACTGCTCGGAAAAGAAGTCTTGGTGTACTTTCCCAAAGCACACCCCCTGCAAACATCACTCTGCTCTGTGCTGAACTCTGGTAAACCTGTAACCATACTCCTCAACAATCTCAAAGCTGGGTGATGCAATTGGGCCATCCTCCGATGCCATAGCTCACATATCTCACTGTTGTTGCTATGTGCCAAAGCATGCTGAGGATGAAACACGAGCTTGTATAGTTTCCCACATCTAACCCCAATGTCCATGGAGGTATATAGTCCTGTAGTCTTGGGGAATACCTGCACACATCCATCCAAGAAACAAACCCTAAGACCCCTATCCTCAATAGTGGAAACTGATACCAAGTTCTTTTTCATCCCAGGGACAAACAACACATCCCTCAAAATCATAGGACTCATGGACTCCCTCTGAAAATTAATGGTCCCATGACCAACTGCTTTGACAATGGTGTCATCTCCCAGTACAACCTCCACATCTGCACCTATCTGTGAAAGCTTAGAGAACATCTCTTGAGCACATGTCATGTGACTCGAAGCTCCGCTATCAATATACCAAGTGCTAGTGGTGGAAGCACCCATATGATGACTAGTCAACACAAAATACTCCATCTCAGTATCCAAATCAATGTTGGTAATACTATAGGCTCTCTCTCTCTCAACATGTCCAGCACAAAGAGAAAACTCTCTCTAAAATCTCTTTCCAAAATCATCAACTTCCGCTGAGGCTGCTGTTTGTTTCTTCTTATTCTTCTTTAGACACTATGAAGCATAGTTCCCAAATCCCTAACAAGCAAAGCACTTGACTTTGCTCAAATATTTCTTTTTCCCACCTTGTTGCTGCTGCTGCTACTTGGCCCCACCCTGCTTGGGGCTCTTCTTCTTCTTCTTTCCCTTTGCAGTCAATGCAAAATTCTCCTCATCCTCCATACCCTGTGAAGAGATTCCCTGTACAAGACCTATCCTGGTCTCCTCCTGTACAAAATCATCCCACAGTCTATCCCAAGAAGGTAAGTTCTCCCTGCTCACTATGGCCTGCACAAAAGAACTCCAATGCTTGGAAGCCCCATTCACTGTTGTCCGCACAATCTCAGAGTAAAAAACTACCTCCCCAACTGCTGCTAGCTCATCTCTAACCTAAGATATCCTGGTAAGGTAAGATGCCACTCCCTCTCCACCATTCATCTTTATACCCTTCAACTTCTCTCTTAGAACCATCTTCTGGTTCTCATTAGTGCTGTAACATCCCATATTTTCGTAAAAATTTAAAACTTTTAAAAACATCCATTAATATTAAAAACACAATGCAGAAGTAATAAATATTTATCAATCAATATTAAATAACAAAATCATTAATGCAGAAAACAACTTAACTTTTGTGTCGTTTTAACTAATGACAGTTTAAAATAGTGACACGTCATACTTCTATAATGATTAAGATACTAAATTATCTTTGTTGTAATGTTTCTTTTAAGACAGAGTTCTTTTGAGTGGGTACTAACGACTTGTTTTCTTAATGATGATGAAAGGGGTCCCTCGAGGTGCCCCGAGGCTTACTTAGCTATGTTAGCTAAAACATTTGTACCCGTCCTTCATGCGTAGATCCACAGGTAAGAGAAAAAGCGACCGAACAAGTGATAAGAGTATTTAAAAATTCCAATGGTCGTCAATGTTTATAAAGAAATCTATGTGACTCTTTGTTGTAGGTATGGATCTCTTATCTGTTCTAAAATATGATGTTTTAAACATGAAAACAACTTGACTCATTAGCATAGTTTTTAATTGATACTTCTCTCGGAAATGAATATGTCAATAAAATGGTTTTTGTCTAAAGCTTGTTATGATATAGGCTAGAATACAAAATTAGACATTATGAT
This sequence comes from Larix kaempferi, assembly GCA_027924585.1. NCBI lineage: Eukaryota > Viridiplantae > Streptophyta > Pinopsida > Pinales > Pinaceae > Larix > Larix kaempferi. The sequence continues at coordinate 22,483,523 of BSBM01000502.1, forward strand.
GACACTTCTACTATCTTTTTTTTAATCGTCAATGTACTATGCATCGATATAGAGATGCATGACTTTGTGTAGGCTTTGAATCTATACAAAAATACCATATGAAAAGTTATGATGCATTTAGACCTTTAATTTAACTCTATTTGAAGTTTTGGTAACAATTTAAACTATATGAAAAGAAAACATATATATACGATCCTAACTAGAGAATACAATTTGGATTAATATGTCCAATATGAATTCTAGGCAACGCTCATACGAGAAGTATATGAGTTAATTGATGGTGCAAGCTATGAAGGTTTGTGAATGTATAATATATTCCAAAGTCAACCGATACAATAAAATCACACCTTTGATATTTATTTAAAACAATGGATTTTTATGTATTGCATTAATGTTGAGGTGGTGATTTGGTAGGTGTTGCCATCGTAATGAGTATTGAGTACAGAGGGGTTGTATCACGATGCCAATCCTGGTATTGGTATTGAAGTCTCTTGACAGGGGTAGTTAATGGAAGCATGAGTGTAAGCCACCGTGGAGAAAGATATGTGAAGGAGCTTGTTAAACAAATGATTCGAGTCTTACCTGTAACTATCCTTACCCATTGATCCGTTGATATGGCACTTCGTGGTTGTAACATTTAATAGAGCAATAAATGTGGTGGTTGTCCATACTCCAATATGCCCGGTTGGAAATGATATCCACCGTTGATTTATGAAATCTTGAGATTGTAATGAGAAACCCTATTTGCATACTACAACAACTTTGAATTGTGTTTCTCGGCATTCATTTTGCTGGGTTAAGATTCAGAAAGGAGGCCGACAGGCCGAGGGGTTTTAGGGTTTGTTAATGTTTGTTCTCTGTATTCGAACCCGTGACCTCTGTGAGTTCATCCTGCAACTGATAGTTCTGTGTTTAAGAAGCCGAGCTATGGTTTTGTAATGTCACGATGATTCATGTGTTGAAGGGTTTGAGTCTGCAACTTATTTCACTGTAAGAATTTGAGTGGTGTTCGTCTAGGGTCTCTATTGAGCAATGGTGCTGGTTTTTGAACCTCTGTAAGTAGTAATCGTTGTTGTTTCTCAGAACTGGGCATCTCGTTTTCTGGGCTGGACATTGGCTTTGTCCATCTTTTCCTACAGGAAGTCTTCTTGATGCAAAGGTAAGAATCCTTCTTACCCATTTCTTGGTTTTACAAACCTACATACATAATGTGGAACCTTGTTTTAATCAATGCGTTGTTCTTGTGGCAGGTTAGCTTTCGTCAAAGAAACATTCTCTTGGAGATGAAGGGGGAGTTCTGCGTGTTCACCGGTAAGGTTTGGTGGTTTCCTTACCTCGTTGGACATCCTGTCAGTTGAAGTCTGTGAAAGATGTTTGACACAGTTCTGGGTATTTGAATCTCGACATGTTTTTTGTTCAAGAACTTTGTATACTATGCTCTTAGCTCCACTATCGTGCTGGATAGTAGTTTGATGCAGTGTCTATTGTAAGAGTTTAATGAATAAATGACTCGTCTTAGGTATTGTAACTCTATGGAGTAAACCTTCGTCATTTGGTTGTTACAATGGTTTAAAACTACTAGGTTTACTGTATAATTTTGATATTCTCAAACGTTGATGATAATATATAAAAAAAACAGTGTTTACAATGACAAATGTTATGATAGTGAATTCGTCTTCTGTAAACGAATAGATGTACTGTGGTTTTTCAACAAAACAACAATGTATTAAAGTGTTAATTTTTTAGTAGTTGAATGTTGACCGATAGCTTATGGCTTGTTGTACTTAAATGCATGCACATCGTTTTTGTTGTTGGATAATCGTGATTTAGAAAATAGTTGAAGTAGTTTATACTGTAGAAGTTTGTTGTGAAGGTTTTGCCTTCACATTCTAGTTTTCGTTTACAATGGACACCCTACCTACGTCCTTCAATTTGTCATCGGCCTATGCTAGGGTTTGTCCAACTGTTACTTTCGGCTATATAATTAAAAGATGTATAAATACCTTTTGTAAATAGAAGTGTTTAAGACCAAGAATGGGAAAGTATCCTACTAAATGAAATTTACAGTAATGTAGTAGTCTCGAATGCTAGTTAGGGTTTATAATGTAAAGGGTTTTGATGCTATTGAAATAAATGATTGATACATGAATCAACAGGAAAATAGTGAAGAATTACAGTACATGTAAAGATAAGAATGCTATTTAAAGATCAATTCTAGCAGCTGTTGAAATCATTGGAATCACTATCACTGGAAAACATGATATATATGATTTTAATTGCATTTGTTTGTCATATCGAATAAAAATAAAACAATTATAGTTACAATGGAAATGCTCTATGACAAAATGAAATGTATTTACTTATGACCAATTTTGTATGGAATGAATTTGCAGCTATCATATTTTTGCAAAATTCCTGTACTATGAAAATTTGAAATGTTTAATACTGAACGCATTTGCTTGCTATTTGAATAGGATAGAGATAAAGAAAAGTTACAATGTATTTGTACAGGAAATAACAATGTATGTTTTTAATGAAAACAATGGAATATTCTATACTGTAATGGTTACTGTAATTACTACTATTATTTTAGCTATAGGGCAGAAAATGAAATACCACTTCAACCACTATACTTATCTATCAAATCAATTGGCAGTATGCCTATCTTTTCATTTATACTTAATTTGCCTCTCTACACTAGATTACGATGCATAAAACAACATGTGGAAAAATGTAGAGATTGGATTTTCAATTCAGAATATCATTAAACTTTGACATTCAAACTTGAAATAAAATTAGAAATCAATTCTTCTTCAAAACAGAGATTACTAAATTTTATTTTACTAAACAGAACTATTAACTGAAATAAAATAGGAAACAGTAAAACCTGGATAGATCTGTAAGGAACAAATAGCCCAAGAAGACTATTCCACCCAACCAATTCCTGAAGACAGTCAAGTACTTGCCTTAGCACCCCCGAGCCTGTTCACTGAACCACCAGGAGGAAGAAACTTAGGAATTTTAGGATCTCCACTTGCAGTAGCACTAACCGTGGAATCTTCAAGAACTAGCAGTCCAAAAGACCCGCACCATCACCTCTGGTTCTTCTTAGCAATAGTATGCAGACTTATAATTGCACTCACAACTAGCCTCCCTATTCGAATCTCTCAGTGATCACATAATGCACATGAGGAAATATTTCTACAGAAAATATTGTGTAAGAGCTACCTGCTCAATCCGAATTTGCCTTATGTAGGTTGCCTAGGCCTTTTCAGTTGTTACTGGGTCATTAAATGAGCTACCTGCCCACTCCCACCACCTGGGGGATAATGCCACATTTTTAGGGGTAGTTGTCCCATAACCAACAGCTAGTGGTGAAGTGCAATTGTTGCCATCTGTCCCATACCTTCCAACAACTTCCATTCCTCGTGGTGGGTCAGTGAACACTCATTTAACAGTCCCCTTGGGTGTTTGCCTCCTAATTAATTTATTTAAATAATAATAATCAGTAATTACATTCATCCTTGATCAAAATTGATCATAATTACAAAACTTTGTAATTAAATTTAACATAAAGTATTTTGCTAATAAAATAATAATTTCAGAAATTTGGGTAGGTGACAAGTGCTCTGGTATAAACTAGTCAAGGCTTCCCACATTTTAAATGCACGGTCCTTACCTGAAATGTGGGGAATGATGTGGTCTTTAACTGCATCAAGAATAATTCTCCTAGCCTTATAGTCTTTCTTGTTGAAGGCAGACAATGCTGTTGCATCTGTAGCAACGAGAATCTGAATAGGGTTGATTGTAGTATTGTTTACCACTTCATGCCATAACTCATTCTCTTCCAAAATCAACATTATCCTAGCTTTCCATGGAACAAAATTCCCTGTCCCTTCTAGCTTATACTCCAACCTAAGTCCTGTAGCCATCTCAACAAGGTGTTGCCCACTGACAAAAGAAAAATACTGAGTTCTGGAAATTTCTGTCTGTCTCCAATAAATTAATTTTTCTGCCCACCAAGCTCTGATACCATGTAAGTTTTCTGAGAATTTCAACCCACCTGGTTTCAATGTCAAAATTTAAACGTTTAATGCCCAACTTAGTTTTCATGTTGGCTGGAAATTGCACAATATTTTTAGAAAAATAAAACACTGCTGAAACTCACTTTTAATGACAGAAAATCAAATGATAAATGCACACCATAAATTTTAGACTCAGAGATTTTTGGCCAACTTGCCCAAGAAAAACCCACAAGGGGAAAAACCTGTTTGGAGAGAGAGATTATTATTTATTCAACAAAATATAGAACATCAATTACAGTAGAAAATACAACTTATCTCCACCGCAATAAATGCACCCAGAAGCTTCCTCGATTTCTGTGCCTGTTGCTCGATTTCTGTGCCAACTGCAGAAACTTGTTTTCTGTGCTCACTACTCGATTTCTGTGTCAACTACAAAAACTTGATTTCTGTGCCTACTACTCGATTTCTATTCCAACTACAGAAACTCGAAATCTGTGCAGAATTTACAACCTCGGTTTCTGTGCCAGTGATCTCGGGATTCACGCCCAGGGGTCCTCCTCAAAACTCGATCCCACAATAACTATTTTACAACCTCCTCGGGATGCGTGCTGATTCTAAATCTCTTTACCCACCTTGATTTCTGTGTTGTGCATAAATACTCAGAAAATGGTGCCTCAATTCGTGCCCTCCCTCTTGCTGCTCACGCTACTCTCTCTTCACTCTCTTCTCAAAAGTGAGTCTCTTTTTCCTTTTCCTTGATTTTTGATTGAAACCCTAGGTAAGTGAGGGCCAATCTAATCTAATGGCTGAGATTAGATCGGATGGGTGGATGGGATTAAATGCTCTCATTTAAATCTCATAAAAATTAAATTCACTCACTCACTTAAATTTATCAAAAGTGACTTTAATCACTAAAGTCACATTAAATGCTCATCTCAAGTCATTTAATGCAAGGGTCACTTTATTTCCCCCTCTTAAGCGACTTAGGCAAAAGTCACCTAGGGGAACACTTTCCTAGGTATAAAAAATCAACAGTAGAACCAATGAATTTGCTTTACTCTTCATATCTTCAGACTCAAACAACCTCCGGAATTGAATTCAAAATTAGAAACAAATTATCGTAGCTATTCTTACCTTTTTCTCTTCCATCTTGTTGTAACCGAATATGGTGATCTTCTCCTAAGTAGCTTGGCTGCTCAAACCCTCTTTGTTGCATATTAGATTCTCAAAAACCTCCTCGATGGGAATGTCTTTCGACAAGAAATGCATAAAATCGTTTCCAAGTAATGCATATTCATGTGGATCCCATTGAGCTAATACGATCTGTAGGAGATGTGTTTCAAGGAACCAAGTTCAAATATGCAACCGATGGACCCTTTGCCAACAAATAAAATCATCTCCTACTCACTTAACATTATAAGTCTCGGCGTTGGGCTCAATCATTTGAACAACTCCAAGGATTGGATCTTTTGATTGATTAAGAACTTATATTAAGTTATCCTTCTTGACTACATAATTTTCAGGGAACTTCATAACGTTAATCTCCAAAAGGGATTTTATTTTGTTCTCCAACCTCGAAACTGAGATCCAAACTCCACTCTAGTTTGATTCCATTAGACTCCACTCTAGCACCATTTTTGTCATCATGTTCGATCCAACAACCTTATCATTTAAATGCTATGATCCAGCTTCTTTGTGGCAGTCTAATCTTATTATATCACAACTGAACATTGTAGGAGATTCTACACACTTATGGTCCTTCTCATCATATATTTTCTACTATTCTCCTTTGAATTTATAATAAAATAATCATAAATCACCTACCATGCAACAAACTTTGATTAGATCATTCTGTGCATAATAAACTGGGTTCGAATTAACATACATATTTTATTAAAGGAGATTAAATGGTTTAAGAAAAATGTTGCATGCGGTCTATTCAGAGATGTCTTATCAAAGTAATAACCCATATCACTTATTAAGTAAAGTTGACTGGGCGTTGAATTCAACGTCTACTGTCATGTTGGCATGCATTAGATTCAAGTCTTGGCGAAAAGACTCTTTGGTAAATAAAAACAATTTTAATTCTTTCAGGACAGAGTTGACTGAGAAGTATAATTTTTAAAAAGTACTAGCCTCGAAAAACATGATACAATACTCAAACTGGGATTTGCAAGCTCTTCCTGGATCTTTGATATATATTCTTTTAGAACTTGTGAACGATCATTCATAAAATAGACCCATTTTCCTCACTTTTATGATATAAACAATGTCAAGCGCCTTGAGCAGTGTGGATGTTCAAAACCATCACATCGTCGTTTTGCTACTAAATAGCATGCACGGAATTGAGACAGGCTCGATGCCCGTGCCTGGGTGTAAGGCACCTTGAGTAGTGTGGATGTTCAAAACCATCACATTGTTATTTTTGCTACTAAAAAGTGTGCACATAATCGAGATAGATTGGACGCCCGTGCTTGGTAGTAATTCTGGACAAAAATTAAGGTATCCTACCATGTCGGTACTCTGCAGAACATGATGTCATCCTGCCGCTACCCTCGAAAGGAAAAAAACGAGAATGACATCAATGTTTTGGAGTCAATTAAAATTGAAAAAAAAATTAGTAATTAGATTTAATATAATATATTTAACACTATAATCAAACTATAACTTACGGAAAAGAATTTAGTTTATTGACCCAAATTAATAGGTACTCCACAAAACATACATGATTCCCTTCAAAACGAAACATACATCAATGTTTTGCAGTCAATTACAATTGAAAAAAATATTTTTTTAATAATTAGATTTAATATAATATATTTAACACTATAATCAAACTATAACTTGCAACAAAAAAAAGAATTTAGTTTATTAACCCAAATTAATAGGTACTCCACAAACATACATGATTCCCTTAAAAACATAACAAAGAAAATTATGAGAACCAAAGGGGACAAACGAAAGAAAATTACGAGAACTTTGGTTGGATCTCAAGTGAAAGTAGAGGCCTATTTCCTCTATAAATCGTTTTACTAAATCTGCGCCACTCCCCGCGGCAAGAAATTACCTTATATATCAATTTGATTAAATAAACTATCTTTATGTGCACATGATTTATTGTGATTAATAACCCTGAACGATCCAGTACTCAATTATTTATTATAATAATCCAGTCACTTCTTTGTTTTATTTGCTAAAAAAAACTATTAACCATTTAAGATGCGCATCTATCTAAATTGAGATTCTTCAAGTTGTGGGGATTGCCGACAACATTTTTAGCAAATGAATAAAATAATCTAAATCGCATTAAAACACAGACACACCCTGTTGCTTTTGATTAAGAAATGTCTCTTAAAAAAATATGAATTCGTTGACATACGTATCTTTGAAGCCCTTATATATTATAATTAAGTGAAAGTTTTATTGCATTGAGTGAAATGAGGTGCTTTATAGTCCAGTATGGTGGAGATCTTGTAATGTGATGTAACGTTTCTAAGTGAAAGTTTTATTGCATTGAGTGAAACGCGATGCTTTATAGTCCAGTTTGGTGGAGATGTTGTAACGTGATGTAACCTTTCTAACAAAAAAACATTTGTAATAAAATTATTAAAAAAAAATTAAAAAAATTCATGTCGGCTCATAAAATAAAATATTATGGAAAGTATTTAAAGAAAATCCATGTTGATTCATAGAATAAAATATTATGAAAAGTAACTAAAATATAGATGTTCGTTTATAAAATAAAACTTAAAACTTAAACTCGGATCTATCAATCAAGAGAGATCAAATTTCTTTAGTTTAACATTTAAAAAAGAAATACACCTCAAGAAATTGGATCTCTCTGGGTACTTGATAGATATGGGTTTAAGATGGATCTATAGTAATTTAAGAAAATTGAGAGGTATCTAGAAATGGTATAATTTAATAAATTATAGTTGTCAATACTGTAAGTGTGTTGTAAGTGTATTTTTAATGATAAATATTAACTAGTAAACAAAAGTATTTTTATGTTTTATTTTAAATAGCAATATATAAAAGAAGTATAAAAATTGCATGATTAATGTAACTTGAGTAATATCAAATTTCCAATCCTATTGATAACATTTTATATTTATTGAGATTAAAATCAAAATCAAAGGTTACCACTAACCACATTTAATGTATGCTGCAACGCTCAGAGGAGGGACCAGTGGACACGCCAATGCCAACTAGTTTCTCAATTATTCAAAACGAAACTTGCGTTTACGTGCTTTCTTGAAAGCTTGAGAAACAATAACTGTGCATGAAATAAACAATAGTACTGTGCATGAAGATCATGACTGAAACATGGCGTTACCCATATGAATTTATAGTACTTCAAAATAATTAAAAAAATTCATGTCTACTCATAAAATAAAATATTATGGAAAGTATTTAAAAATAAATAAAAACTTAAAACCGAGATTTATCAATTAAAAGAGATCAAATTGCTTGAATTTAAATTTAAAAAAGAAATACACCTCAAGAAATTGGATCCCTCTCTGATAGACACGGGTTTAAGATAGATCTATACTAATATAGTACATTGAGAAAATAGAAATTTGTGATAATTATAATTAACTTAAATAGTAATGAGATAAATCCTTAAAATTTGTGGATAAAAAAGTTTGTAATATTTGTAATATAAAAAATGTTAAAGATGATTTTTTTTTTATTTCCCTTTATGATATGTTCAACATATATTTACATTAAATCATAATCTTAAGATCTTGTTCCAATTTTCTCTTAGGTAGGTGAAAGATTTTTTTCAAAGTTGTAATTTGGCATACTTATTTTTACACTTTTTTAATTTATAATAATAATTTTTATGCAGAAAATATAAATTTAATGTGGATATACTTATATTTTATAATGATCATTTTTATTATTATTGATGATCTAAGTAGTTTTAAATTTAGTAAATTAAATGAAATAAAAATTGAAATTATATAAATTTACTAGGCCTGACACTTAACTTGGTTTTCTTCTTATAGAGTAATAACTTCATATCTCTGGAAAATTTCTACACTTAATAGATTTATAATTAAGATATATACTTATAATTAAAAAATATTAAAAATAATAATAAAATCCAATTTATAATATTAAATAAAAAAAATTAATAAAAAAACACTATGAGTAACTAAATATATCCTAGAGGTACCATGAAAATCTTGATATACAAAAAGAAAGTTTAATATTCTTTTGTATTGGAGGAAATCTGCATAGATTTCCTAAAGCAAAACCTCTTGTACACTTATTACTGATTGGGTTTACCTAGTCATTGTTTATAATTATTAGAGGATGATTTTATTTATTCCTATATCTATTTGGTAATAAAATTGTGAGTTTTTTTGAACTTCCTGAAAATGAACCTCCTTAAAGTTTGAAACTTGTTAAGAAACAACTATTCAACAATTAAAAAAATGAACAATCAGATTGCGACCCGCCATGGAACCTCCGTGGAAGGATATGCTACAAAGAATTTGGCTCTTTGAAATGACAAGGATCAATATCACCCATCGCTCAGCTGATCTAGGGTTTCTTAAAAGGTGTCGTGACAACAACATCGTTCCTTGCTTCGCTAGGTTAAACCACCATCTCATTCATATGGCTCTCTCGAAGGATCTTTGCATAGATTGTCTTGAAGATTCAAAAGTTGTAGCAACAATCTCGCACTGTTCCAAGAGAAAAATATGAGAGGTCCTAGAAATTGAAATTTTCTAGAATTACTCGATGATGGTTTAATTCTAAAAGAAGTTTGGAAAGCTATTTTCTACCTATTAAAGCATAATAATAATAAATAACATTTTTAACACTAACTTTATTCTCATTGATTGGGTTAACCTATATATAATTATTAGGGAGTAATTATTATTAATTATTATTTATTCCGATATCTACTTGACAATAAAATTGTGAACTTTTTGAACCTAGTGAAGATGAACTTTCTTTAGGGTTCGAAACTTGTTGAGAAACAACAGATATTTCCTCCAATATAACATAAATTACACCTGTGTGCATCATTTTCAATAAAGAATCAAGATTTCCATTCTCATTTTCAATAGATCTTTGCTAAATTACAATTGTGCATCATAATTACATTCAAGGGGGCATATTTGAAATCAAAAATAGATATTTCATTATTATTTTGGGTATTTATTTTCACTGATGTGGATAATGTTAGAATATGTAATAATGATTGTGTGGTATTGTTGGTAAAATATCATAAAATGCATAAAATAACTCTAATATTATAAAATAGAGTTATCCCACATGCATCATATAATTGAATATTTCATAACCGTTCTTTTTTTTTTCCCAAGAAAAAAGCGTAATTTTATTCATCAAAGGTGAAAAATTACATTCTGTATATGTGTATAGCATGCGTTTATCCATTGCAGGACGATACATTAGTAACAAAAGATTCCAGTATAGCAGCCCATTGAGTTCCATCAAAAACCACTAAATGGCCAAAAGCTACAGTAATAAAACCATCATATCAAAATATGACAAAAAACAATAACGACAGGTGGTTCCTCGAGCCTCCTGTTTTCCAGAAAAACCTAGTCTATAGAGTATGAAAGGGCGCAACCTTTCATCAGTAACCAAAAAATAAAAATAAAACACATCCATAGTACCATTTATGGGCACCGAAGGAATAAATGATGACAAGTTTCCTCGTTTGCTTTGCATAGAGTGCACCACCCCGGCCCCGTCCTATTCTTCATAACCGTTCTTTATATAAGAGAGGTGGAAATATATTTATCCCACATGTGTTGTAAATATTCCATACCTCTAGATATATAATAGAGGAAGAAGACCCTTTTGAGTATGTTGTGATATATTGTGAAATCACACATCACATGTTGTGTATATAGTTTGTACACACAAGATTATGGCATGATGTGAAGATTGAGATTCATGCATATGTGGAGATTCCTTGTATTGTAAGATGAATATTCCTAGAGAACAATATTCTAACAGATAAACCCCATACTCAAAATATTCTCCTAGACCACTAGGTGAGTAACTTGGTTGGGTACTTTAGCGACTCGAAAAATGGAGATATTTCCATATGGATATTTGTTGTTTGACCTTGCATCATTTTTATTTTTATTTTTATTTTATGTAGTAGAGATGCTTGTAGATTTGGAGGTTTGACATCATACTTTTACGATGGTTATGAGACATTGCAAGTGTTAATAATGTCTAATGATGTTGAGAAACTTGGATCATAACTAGTAGGCTATACCTTTCAAAGGAATAAGGAGAAACTTGAAGGAGTTTTAAGAGGGTATTTTCATTGATGTTTTTAATTGTACGGTAAGACTTAAGATGGTGCGTTCGAGTATAAGGATTAAGTAATGTTTCTAATTAAATTATAATTAGATAATAAAGTTGTAACAATGTAATGGTAGAAGAACTACCTCACCTATTGCATAAAAGGGATCAACTCCATTGTATCAAATGACTTCATTGCAATAAACAGTATAGATTTTACATGAGTCCATTAAAGTCAAATGCTTATCATGTATGCACTTGTTGTCTTGGTTGTCTAGGAAACTAACTTAATTTAATATATATCTTTTTTTAATTTTAAATGTGAACCTACATAATATATTTTTTATATTAATTTTTGTTTTAAGTGGACATATGTATAGACATGACACATCTCACCCATCATTAATAAAACCATCATATATCCATCTTAACTTTGTATCTACTAAGTGCTCAAATCGATCAATTCCCTTGAGGTGCAAGTCTTTTTTAGAGTGAAAAACTTGAGGATAAGTTTACACCGTAAGGGATCTAATCCTTATTTTTTTACTTAATTAATTAATTATATATATATATATATATAAAGTAAATACCTTACCCACCTTGACTTTAGAAAGTGCTTTTTATTGATACAATATCAAATAAAAACTAAAAAAAAAATAATTAAGGAAAAAATACACATGTGTACAAAAGAAGTATGATAATAATGGAAAAAAATGACATAGATCGCTTCTTAATGTCACTAAGAAAATAGAAGTAAAATAATATAGAATTAAAATGAATCCAAATAATTAATAAACCAACATACGCTTATCTTAAACCTGGATCTATTAAGCACCAAGAGGGATCCAATTTCTTGATACATGTAAAAAATTTAAGATAAACAAATTCAAATATTAGTCATGATGGCTCAATTAGCATAATATATATTTAATTTCATTAAAACATATATAAAAAATTTCAAGCATAGAGATTGAATGACAGAGAAATTAATAGTTAAATTAAATAATAAAATATTAAAAATATATTAAATTAGAAAAGAAAATGTTGAAATTTATATTTTAGTTGAGTAAAATTGAAGTATGACACTAATAAAATAAAATTAATGCCCATTCTCAATTTGATTAAGAGGCGAGGATAAATTAATTAATTAATTAATTAAAATTTAGAGAAAACAAATTTAATAATAAAGTTAGATTTGATGGTATGAGTGGGCCTAATGGCTAAGAATATGTGTTTCCTCTTAAGAGGTCATAGAATCGAATCCAGGGTAGGCTATGTACACCTCTATAGACTTTAGCATAACCTTAAAAATATATCATCATTATTATTATTATTATATCAATAAAAGATAAAGTTATAATTATTGGGAATAAAAGAAATACCTTTTCAGGTTTAATGATGATGGTTAAGTCCACTCAGACCAACTTGGTCTATCAGACCTCATCGAATGTGGGTGTATGCTGGGCAATATAAAAGAAAGTGACTTTCATCCTCAACTCTCAAAAGTGAGAATTACAATTTCATAAGTATGATTCTTGATTCTATCAAATGTCAATTTGAATTTTGTAGATCTAAATAGTGATTCCAAACATGTCAATTTTATTGTTTTATCTCAAATCTTACTTGCATTTGAACAATGTACAATCGAATGGTTATTTGATTCTTCATTTTTTACAGATTATACACCACACTCGCAATGCAATTATTGTGAGCATGTCATGTTTCAAATTAGTTTGTTGCATATCCTCAACATTAAAATAGTTAACATGTCCACCATAGTAATATTATGCATTGATAAACAAAAATAACATAACTTGTTGATGTTTGTATTTAAACACTTTCGATATAATTCTTTGAGACTCTTTGATGCTCATATTGACTATCTCGGAGACATTATTTTTTAAAAATTCCACACCTTAATTACAAATATGAAAACCTATTCAATATTGTAAAATATGTATACACAAAATTCCCAACACAAATCATGTCGGAAAGGGAGCCTTTGAATCCCAAAAATATTACTTGGAAATGTTAGTTGTTAATTAAATCCATCGAACCTATTATATAAAAATTAAATCAAGAAATCAACCAAATTAAAACATTCAAAGATGAGGATATGAATATGACATAATAGTAAGGAATACAAAAAAAATTACAACCAAAACTTGAATAGAAAACGACAATGTGTACAATGAATCTCAACACTGCTTCTATTCCACATTACCCTACTTATACATATAGAAACGAAATAACTGAAATATAGATATGCAGAGTTGTAAACCCCTCACATCCTATTCAAAGTTCCTTCTATCAATTGTAAAGAGGAGATACAAAATCTGCGAAAAGTCCCCTCGAAGATGAAGGAGGGACCAAACATGATTATCGTGCACTGCATCCATACACGCCCACACACAGATCCTAACATTTAAGGTCACCCACTCATTTCCATGACAGTCGAACTCAACATGTCGTTTCTTCCCTGTGAATTTAGTACCATCAATATTTGCACATGCTCCCACTTGACATCATCCACGAAGTCCATGGTAGATGAGCCGAGACATCATATCAGTGGATGGATGCAGGACAACCGCCTCATGGAAAAAACGTAGGACATGACACACGCGAACAAGGGAGGGTGGATTCATTTCAGGGAGGGTGGATTCATGGAAATGAAATGGAATCTCAGCAGCTCAAACAAGCAGAAATTGAAGTTGAGTTTTCACCCAAGCCATTTGATCCACAGGAACACTCTCGAACTTCAGTCTAATCAAGAATGTGACTGAGATTGTTTTGCTTCCTTCCCAACCACATGATCCCTTTCCATCTTAGACTATAAGTTGATCAGGTTCTCATCACTAAGTAGTGTTATGAAATGTTTTCTTAAATTTACTTCTATTCCATTTGTCAAAATATATTGTTAGTCATAGAATCTTAGAGAACTGTTGGCAGGTATTGAGGATGTTTAGAACAATAGTATTTCTCTTTTGTTTTGTTCAACTACGATGGAGTGATGGCTGCGGGCCAAGTTTTGATGTAAATTTTGGGCTACTACGGTACTACCCCCGCGCTTTAATATAATAAACTTAAGCATTGTTGTAAAAAAAGCAATATGACAATCATTGTTGTAATTATCATAATTGTAGATGTTTAATAGAATAAAAATCAAGTCACAACTTTCAATGCAATCGAGGGTTGTGCAGTTGTACAAAATTGGTAGTTCATTTTTCAACTTCCTTGCATTATTACAGATACTATAAATTGGTGATATTGTGGAAGAGTTATTCACAAAATCCATATCAAAAAAGAGACAAAAGAGAGCGATTGAAGTGAAATCCAAAACAATGACAAAATCTGTATTGAAATCCACCATTTTATTTATTGAGCAAGATACAAGGTTTCCAAAAAAACAAGAGTTCCTTCAAGAATTTCTTCAGAAAATTTGTTTGGATTTGTTCTTTTCAATGTAACTATTGTCCTTCACTCAAACTGAAAAGAAGTATGACTGAACAGTTCTCAACATAAAATTCCTATCCTTTAGATTTGTTGTTTTCAATATATAAAGCTCATTCTTCATTGTAATTGATGATATTACATTTAATGATGAATATTATTATTTAAGGATGAATTCTATACTGAAACAACAAATCAAATCAAATTCCTTTGGATCTGTTGTTTTCAATGTATATATCATCCTTCACTATAAATAAAGATGATATATTTAAGAATGAGCTCTATATTGAAACAATAAATCAAAAACAATTTTAGTAAGAGATATTACTATTCAATGCTTTTCTTCACATGGAAAAGAAAAGCATGACTATAAAAATCACCATCTTGAACTTTTATACCATAGAATCAATGAAATGAAAGACATAAACACATTTTTTTCATGAAATGAAAGACATAAACACATTTTTTTCATGGAAATTAGGGTGCATAAAAGAAAGCATGGCAAAGACAAACATCGATAAACTAAATATAATAATAAAAAACATAAACACTAAAAGCTAAAGTCAATGCTTGCCATGACATTCTAACCTCGTAAACAAATGTGCATCGAATGTTAACACTTGCAAAGCAAATTTGGCATGGTTATATAGTGTTAGGCTTTGCCTCATCCAAGTGTTTGGAATCTTCCAATCCATGCAAGCAACTTGTTCACCTGCCACGATCTTATTGAAATACTATACACAATTGTTACTTGTCTTGGTAAACAATTAATCCAAATTATTTAATCATTTTTCTTACATACATGTGGAGAGTTTGTATCCTTCTCCGATTAGTGGGACCATACCAGGAAGGAACATATTGTTTCATACTCTAATAATGGTAGCAATGGAAATGGAGATATGGAAAAAGACTAAGGCCTCGACTAAACTTAAATGGTTCCCATAAACTATTGCATACTTCTAGATTTGTTGTTTGAAGGAAATGCCACCATTCTGAAATTGAAATGCCTAGTGAAAAATCTAAATCCAAATCCAAATCGAGGCATTAAGAAACAGAAGGAAAGTAGAAAAAATTCATTATATTTGATATTTGAGGCCTTACACGTTTTTCATCTAGAATTCCTTCTCCTCCAGAGGTAAAATTGATGTCGCTGAAAATGGTGTCGAGGTTCATCCCTTATGCAGTCAAGAAAATAAAAGGGAGCGGATGACCTACAAATCCAAGCTCTTGTGGTTCATTTAAAGGCACACTATTAATAAGTTATATTGTTTCAATAGAAACCCACCCTTCAAAAAAAATAAAAGAAGCAATATAGTTTGACAATAAAAAAAATCAGGATGAGTGAGGCAGTGCTTATCTAGAAAATCTGTAGAATTGCAACCATTGTTGAATCTACTAGTAGCTTTACCGCCCAGATAGTCGAATCCATTCGGAGGGAAACTTACTTTAACAAGGGACAATCATATATGGTTATTGTTGCAGACATCTACCAGAGAGTCTCCAAATACAAACAAGGTCAGCACCAACGATTCTATTGCATGAACAATCTCATTCAGAGTCTTTTTTGGCTGCGATGGACGAGTAAAATATGTATTATTTATGCAAATCTCCTTTATGGTGCTGTATTTGTTTACAAATAACTTCGGCGTACAAGTGGGTTTGAGGCACTGGGGGTTATTCTAAGCCTTGTATCATTTTGGTCACTAGAGAGCAAGGGTTTATATCAAAGTCAGTGATAGAGATAGTTCGGGCGGTTGGAGGAATTGCATACTAAATTAGCTGTATATTTTTCATATTATGAACTTGATCTTTCCTGGTTTCTTTTCTTTAATATTATTAGATAGGGTTTATATTATCAAAGACTTAATATATAAACTATTAAATTTGAAATTTATGAACATGATACCTTCCTGAGACAGGTTAACTCGACATCTAGATGAAGAATAACAATAGAATTGTTCCCGTTGAAGAATTATAGCAACAACATCAATATATGAAAACCACAAAAGCCTTGGACCTATTCCTTAATAACAAGAAGCTGCTCTAGCTGCTACAAACAAAAACTGCTCAAGCTATTCCAGAAGAATAAGAGGATGCTCCAAACTTTCTCCATAAGAATTACAATAGAATTTGCTCAATAGGTCACCAACGTTGCTCTAGAGGTCTCCAACATAGACTATGAAATGAAATTGCAAACATGTATATAATTTGATGGGTTTCCAAGGCGGTGAATAGTTTTTAGGGCAGCGAAAAGCATCACAATAAATAGATAGGTGATAATACATGCATTACATTGAAGAACTAAATTATGCAATTGTAGTATATAACTCTGAATCATGAACATGTAAGAAAGCTTAGTCTTATTAGTTACAGTTATGAATGCAATATATCAAAATCTACCATGTTTTACTATGTTTACTAAAGTTAATAATTTGCAATATATATATATTAATTGGTATTTTTTTTATAAATATTAACCCGGCTGGGAGCAAATACAGTTTGAAGCCAATAAACAAAGCACTGGGAAACTCCCAGGATTTAATTCCAATAGAAGGGATGATGGAACCAATCAACTACTTGAGGTGTATGTATGTGCTGATAAATCTAATGCTTGCACTTTTATCTAATGCCAGATTTGTACCCACACAACAATTGCCTATCCATGGCTGTATTTCATCCTTTGCGGATATGATTAGGAGGTCCAAGGCGCTTCCACCAACCAAAAACATTTATGCAACTGAATATAGGGCTAGAAAAACAACATTTGTTTGGCTGGTTCATTTTTATCATTAATATTTTGATTTTAGCAAGAGTTTTTGGATGGTTCATTTTTATCATTAATATTTTGATTTTAGCAAAGAGTTTTTACAAGTGTTTCACTGGCCATTGCATTCTAGTGCATGTTGTAAACGATTCAATTAGACACAAAGGTTACGTTTGCATGAAGTTACAAGATTCCCCCTTCCAAAATGCAAGTTTGTACTTTGTTTAAAAAATCTAATTATTAATATGTTAGAAATAAAAATTTGTTGATTTAGTTTAAATAGTGAAAATCAATAACCCTCGTGTAGACTAGTTGGTGATAGGATGCATTGTTGAGGAACTCCTTGCGATGTCACGGGTTCAAACCTTGAATAGCTTGTGCATCTATGTAGGGGCAGTGTGGGTGCACCTAAGAGTATAATAGAACTAATGCTATAGTAGCATGAATAGACCCTTGTTGTTTGAATTTAAATAGTGAAAGGGGACAATTTTAAAGTATAAATAATTGTCATATTTGAGCAAGAGAGTTGAAGATGAAAAATTGTCTCTTAAAATGTCTTACCTACACTCACATTTAAATTGAAATTTCAAAATATTTATTATAATGCCAACTTTCTTAAGTTTTTAACTCATGAAAGGTATGGCGATTTAAAAATGCCTTTATTAAATATTTTCAAAGACAATAACCAAAATTAGTTTCAATGAATAGTAAGAAAAATCATTAATATGTGTGTGTGGATGATTTCATAAACATGATGTGTTTATAACTTTTTCCAAAATTGTAATTTTGGATAGTTTAATAAATGTAATATATGTTTAGAATTTTTTCCAATGTTGCAATTTTTTAAAAGTTATTTTCTCAAGAAAAAAATACAGATGGCCTTTTTATTCTATAATGATATTTATTTTCATATTGGCGGTATCAAAAGAAGTGAGTGTAGTTTTCAATTTAATTTAATATTAATAAATTAAATTGAAGTTTCCAAGGTACTAGGAGAATTTAACATTTAAAAAGTGGTCACCAAAGAGGATGAGCTAGTGGTGTGTCTCAATCAATATTTGAAAGAGCTTCAACTGATTATAGAGCTTAGAGATCCCTCCCCTAAAGTACTTGTCCCATCAACTAGTGCCCCTATCTAGACATTGAGGGTACAATGAAGTGAAAGGTGGCTCCTAGGACAATTCCAAGGAACCTAGAGTGGCTTTGTATGGAGAGGGAGTTGATATTCCCCCTCATTATTCATATTCTATGATTCCCAAGTTGTTGGATTTTGATGAATTTAATTTTTTTTTTTATAGTGGATAATACATAATATTTTGAAGGATTCATGCATTTGGAGACTAGGGGGTGATTCTATTTTCACTCCATTGATGCTTAATGAAGCAATGCTCAACCAATTGTGTTCTGTAAAATAGGAGGCTAAAGGGATTTATTTGAATTCCTACTAAGGGTTGGGACTAATGTATGTATGAATTTTATTTAATTATGATGTTATAGTTTTACATGCGTTACAATTTTGTATTTGGAGTATTGTCGATAGTGTTTTTGATGTTCGACCATTGTGGGCATATTTCAACCCTGATGAATGTGACCAAACCCATTACCCTCTATAGTTGGAGGGTGAATCCATGACTATGGATAACACTTTTCAATGGAATGTAGTGATGAAAATTTGATATTTTTCACATTCTTTATATTGAAGATGTCGAAACTCATATAAGACTTGTGAATTTTGATGTATAGTAAAAAACAAATTTGTAGGGAATTGTGTTGTCTTTATAACAATATTAAAAAAATATTAGTGGCATTTAATGTGTCAAAATTTCATGAAATTAAATAATTTTCCTTACAAATTTATGAAAAAGTTAACACGCGAGTTTTTTCCCCGTTAAATAATTTAATAATCAGTACATAAATATATTAGATCTCATGTTATTTTAAACTATATTTTTTATTATTTTTTGAAGTTGACCCATTAATATTTGAATCATCATTTATACACCTTGTGTTCCTGTCAACATTTTTCCAACTATTTACATCATTTGAAAAACGAAAAAATACCACTTTGAAGAGGAAATATTCACGAGGATTCCACTTTTTTTAATAATTTTTTGGTTTCGTATTGTTTATGCTATTGATTTTTCTTTGAGCACCTTTGAAATCATGGGAAAATAATTTAGAATAAGTTTTAAAATAAATTAAATAAAAACTATAACATTAAATTGAAAGTGTGAAAATGATATGCCATTCAATAGAGGATACATTGAGGAATCTTTTGTCCTTAACTCCACAATCTAAGATGAAAGATATGAAGGGGTTTCACCCTCCAGAATTTGTAGCCATAGAAAATATTAGAGAAACCAGGTTAGAATTTTACAAATTAAGTGCTTGGTTGAGCTATATAGTTTGATCAATCCCTTAAAAAATATCAATTTATATTTTTACAAGAATTTCAAATTAGCTTTATCAAGGGTTAAGTCAACCCTTGATTAAATCCACAATCTAAGACGAAATATATGAAGGGGTTTCACCCTCCAGAAGTTGTAGCCGTAGAAAATATTAGAGAAATTGGGTTATAATTATACAAATTAAGTGCTTGGTTGAGCCATATATTTTGATCAATACCTTAAAAAATATCAATCCACATTTTTACAAGAATTTCAAATTAGCTTTATCGAGGGTTAAGTCAAACCTTGATTGATGGCTTCTACCATCCAACAGATCGATCGATCAAGCATTAGGCTTGACCAAGATAGTAAGCTCTAAGGAACTACTATAAACACACCATAACCCATAGGTCACGTGTTTAGGAGCTCAATCAACTTATGGATCATGTTTGAGCTTTTGGAAACACACTCCAAAAAAATATGTTAATTATAAGAAAGAGTAGTGGGAAGAAGAGCTTGATCGACCTATGGGGCCCAATTGAGCTCCTTGAAACATGGAAAAGGACTTGAAAATAAATGAACTATAGAATGCATTGGATTCTTGGTAGTGTATTGTATCTAGGGCACCCCTCACCTTAGGTTCCATAGCCCAAAGCTTGTTTTATTCATCAATTTGGAAAACTAGGGTTTTTTGCAAGAAGAGGTATTGCACAATTTGGATTTATGGGTCCAATTTTGGAAATATTTCCCCAATATCATGTGGATAGCATGGTCACATATGCATTCCTCAAATAAACTTGTAACAACTTATGGAACTCGAAAATGCTACTCCATTAGGTTTTTATGCCACGAGACAAATTTTCCAAGTGTCCGTGAATGAGTTTGGGAGGCAACTTGCAACTTGACATAAAATGAAAACCAATACTCAGAACGACGATAGAGGATTACAATTGGGGTATCCTTCACCCATGGGTCCCATGGCTCAAAGCTTGTTGAATTTGTTGATTTGGAAAACTAGGGTTTTGCTTAGTAAGAGGCAATGCACATTTTGGATTTATGGGTACAATTTTGGAAATATTGCCCCGAGAGTGTATATTAGCATAGTCACATAGGCCTTTCCCAAGAAAATTTGTATCAAATTATGACACTTGAAAAACCTACTCCATTAATTTTTTATGCCATATGCAAATTTTCCAAGAGTCCTCGAATGAGTTTTGGATGCAACTTACAACTAGACATAAAATGAAAATCGAGACTCGAATTAATGAATCATCAAATATATTGGATTTGGAAATGGATTACATTTGGGGAACCCCTCACTCATGGATACCATAGCTCATATCTTGTTTAATTCACCAATTTGGAAAACTAGGGTTTTGCTCAATAAGAGGCACTGCACAATTTGGATTCAAGGGTCCAATTTTGGAAATCCTTCATCAAAAGCATGTGGACAATGTGGTCACTTACACATTTCTAAAATAAGATTGTAGCAACTTATAAAAATGCTACTTCGTCTATTTTTATGCCACGGGACAAATTGGCCAAGAGTTTCCAAATGACTTTAGGAGGCAACTTGCAATTTGACATAAAATGAAAAATGTGACTTACATCAATGTACCACTAACTTTGTTAGATTTATGGTAGTGAAATGAAGCTAGGGAACCCCTCACCCCTTGGTTCCATAGCTCATATATTGTTTTATTCATTGATTTGGAGAACTAGGGCTTTGCTCAATAAGAAGTACATGTTCTAATAGGTTACCAAGCATCTTGTTGAGAACTTGAGGATGCAATTATAGGATACATTGAAATTAAATTACACATATAAATCAAAGAAAAAAAACTCAGCCTAATGATGACTTTTTAAAATGTATCTATGAACAAATTTGGGGAGGATGATGACATGATTTTGGATGTGATGTTGAAGTGTGTATGTGGTTGATCAAGATTAAGGTATCCTTTTGCGTACAAGGAATACATAAAAATGATAATCTATTTAAGATAGTATAATTTTATTAGTTTCCAACAAATGACCACACCAATAATCAATGGAACTTAGAAGTATTGTAACCTAGTGCAAGTGCATAGTGGGAGTACACAAAAAATTCTTAACACTAAATTACACAAAAAACACAATTTTTCTAAAGTGATAAAAACTATTAATTATAAATAATACATGTATCTAGTACCCATGTCAAGCACACTATGCTATAACATGTATCGAAAATGGCTACTCATCCAAACACAAACATGGATCCTTTAATCTTTATTTAGTATTGTATATGTCACAAATGGTATATGAGATAAGGTTATGAAGTTCCTTTATGAAAATGTTCCCTTTAGTATGTATCAAGCATAGTGGACACACACACACATGCACATGCGCCCACACACACACACACACACACACACACACACATACTTGAATGAGAACACACACACACACATACTTGAACGAGAAATTTTCAAATTATTGAGCATGTCATGGTAGTGTCTAAAGACATCATGTTATTTTTTTCTTCTGCATGTGATATCTCTAGATTTTTTGTAGAACCTTGGACTTCAACGGGATGGTATAATTAGTATCATCATACATTGCATTGAAAATATCAATTTGTAGACATATCATAATTGAAATTGCATTAGAAATAAATCAATGAACATAACTCTTAAATAACATACCTCATCTATTAGCATACCTCAACATGTCAACATGTCTTTTATCATAAAACCAAACCCTCTAGATCATATATGATACTGATGGTCTCCATTAGTTTCTCATTCTCAACACCTGGTTTCTCGTGCTCAACATCTAGTAGGAAGCATCTAATCCTGAATGAGTTTATTTTGGGAATCATTTGTAACTAAAGGTTTGTACCAATGATTAGGTTCGTTAAGTGATACACACTTTCACTTCATTTGTGATCCATAAAAACAAATCTACCCCTATTTCTTGCATTGTTTTCTTATGTCAATTATTATCCTTTAACAACCATCAGACCAACTGGGAAGTGGTTGTTTTCATCATTAGTTATGGGTATATTGAGGGTTTGCTTTCCCTGTAGACAACATTTTAACCAATAATCCCCACCCAATTCATTACATTTTGTGAAACCAATGCATATATGTGCCGTGCAAAATATAATGCACAGTTCTAACAATATAGACCATTAATGTCTTTAAAACATTTAAGATGAGAATAGGTACATGTGATTAAAATTTTGGATTCGAGATAAGGTTGTATCATACCAAGTTGTACAATATTTGAGACATGATCAAAATATGGAGAAATAGATGATTGGTCTGCCTCCAATGGGTTTAATTTAACAATTGTATGTTTATCAAGTGAACATGATACGTGATCCCATGCATCAATCCAATTTTATGATTCATTTCCATATCAGTGACCATCGCTACATGGGCAGTAGAATTAACAAGCGAGTTCTTGGGTCCATATTTCAAATACAAGGTTGTTGGAGCTTTGAACTGTGTGAAAACCAAAAGTCTCAGAAACAGTGTTTCATTCCCATGCATGTAAATAATGTGCCTTGGACACCTCCCCAAAAAATATCTGCACTTGTATTTTCCTTATTGATTCCACTCACACTCTTAATCCCTTTCCCATTATTGATGTGCACCACATGACTATATATCGAGCATCTCAAATAAGGGAATTTATAGATAACTTCAATTCCTCCATATGGAGGCCTATTTTGACACATGTTCCAACTCTGTCATGCTCTCCTTTACCATGGTTAGTCTCAAAAATAGTTCCACAAGGGTGACACCTTGTATTTTTTGTGTAATGAACACAACCATTGAAATATGTGGGAATTTCTAACTCTAACCAACACATCCATCAGAACAAATCCAATGTTGCTCCATTTGTATATTTCTCTCCTTCAACTTATCATAGAAAAAGTGGAAGCAATGGAGTACATCATGGTAGTATTAGCACCTATAATCACTTGTGTAGAATTTATATTCATTCAATATCTCTCGTTTCTCTTCACTACTATCTGGACCATGTCTATATGTGATATGGACCATTAAGGAAACCTAATCAGAATGACAATATTGACTTTGAATCTCATTTTTGGGTTGAGGGTGTAGTTCTCAGAAAAATAAACCACTGGAAGTATATTACTATGGAGAAATGTATCTCTACAAATTCTAAATTATGGGGACATGCTAAACATATTTTTGTGTCTTTTAAAAAAAAATCCTTGATGAAATGGATGACTTGTACTTTGTGGAAATTTTTTATCTTGACATAAGTTATGTTTATAAGTAAACTTTGAAAGAAAATTGAAATGAAAAATTAGACATAGTAACTAGTCTTGGATATCACCAACTATATCTTTTTTCTTTCTTTCCCAAATCCTATACCATAAGTGATGTATTTGAAGATTTTAATGTCTATCACCATTTTCCAAAAATTGTGATCTTCACTCTGATAAATGCAGTAGCTCAATAAAGCCATTACACCACACCTAGAGCATGTCCCATCTAAAAACGTTTTTGCATAACATGTTGTCCCCTATGGATTATTACACATGATGATATGAATGAGGTCTTTTGATGAATTTGGTGGAATTATCTTTGGAAAATCATGCACATAGTTAGTATTCAAATCACAACGAATATATACAAATGTGTCATAATAATAAGCATATTCTATGTGGTATCTAAAATAACAAATGTTATAGAGTGTGTTTATTCAAACATACGAAGGCTTGCATTTCTCAAAATATCAAGTTTTCCTAGATTCAATTCCATGTGTTCATTCTTGAATCTCTCATATAGTTATGTTAATGTTTTGTTAACAAGGTGTTTAATGTGTGGTCCGCGACCCTTAGAACCCCTTCTCAGTTTTAGTATATCCTTCTATTTTGAAGAAGGCCTAGTGTTGTCATGCTAAAAACTCTACACTAGTCCCTTAATTGCATTAATTAATTTCATTCCAAGATGCAACGACCTACCAATGAAGTCCCAAAAATCTGTTTGAATGGCTTTGTCAAGATGTTCTCTTCTAATACAATACTTACATAGGTTCTTGACATACAACTTAACAAGTTTGGATATAGGATTTAGAAAATGAAGATTTATTGTGTTCTTATTTACAATTTCTTGTGACAATAAACAATAAATCACATTATGATATTTTCCCGCAGAGGTGTAGCTCAACCGGCGATTTGCTTGATATGAAGGAAATGTTGTAAATGGAGGTCATGAGTTCAAATCACCCCGGCTTACCCATGCCTCATGCTTGCAGGCTGTGTAGGTGTACCTAGGTATATAGTTGTAGTGGACGGGATTGGATCCCTAGACCCCCTGTCACGCGAGTACCAACCCCTTCCTAGTTTTTGATTCCCCTAGTTACAAAAAAAAAACCACGTTATGATATTTCAAATGGGTTTTCTTATCAATTGTGTTAAAAGCATCTGCTAGGATTTTGAAAATGTGACTACTCGGGCTAGAGATTTTTATTACCTTAATGCCTAACTATTTTCTAACAACAAGAAAAGACATAGATTTTAACAAAGATAAAAAATAACCTACATTTGTCTCCATCCCATTTTGAATCAAAGTATTTATTAATTTTTTTTGAGTCTGATAAGCAATAGTCCATTTAGATAATTCACATTTAAGGTAACTAAGGATACTTTCATCCACTTGGATACATTTCATAGTTATTTGATGCACTAGGTTAAATTGAGGTAAGGGAGTTGCATCTATAACATGGAACACAACACTGGGAGGATATGACAATTCAATAGGAGCTTGTGGACCTTCATTACCTTGATGGTAGCTAAATGGTGATGGTTGGACATCTTCATGGGAGGTCTCAAGAACATTTACTTGTTCAATAGTAGGTTGGACCAAGGAACATCTTCATTAGAATGTTCTACATTGACCGAATCTCCAATTTCACAAACTGTATAACCACAATAGGTGAGAATTTCCCAAGCATCCCCATCCACTTGATTTTTAAATGGTGGTATATTTGTTTGAAACTAAATTGATGTCGAAATTGAAACATCCCTTGATGAACATATAAGATTTAATTTTAAACTAGTGCCATGAGGTTTTTTTTATCCATTGTTGTGGAAAATGAGGTTCGTTCTGTTGAATGTTTACACTTATCCTATCATGAGTTGGTAGAAAGACTTGTGACATGATCTATTGTGATTGGAATTGAAGCATTGCTTGTTCAATTCCTTTGATTCACCATGTCTTCTCTTGATTTTTCACTAATTTCTTGGTTAATTTTAGGAGGCTTATTGTTTCTTGTTGATTTTCTTATTCTATTATGTATGTTTCCCATTCTCACAGTAATCGATGTTGATAAGTTTTTTGGGGTGCTCTTTCAACCATAAACTTAAGATAAAAGACAATTATAATCAATGTTTGACCAACAGTTTGTTGTAGAACTATTATTTTAAACATAGTTTCGATAGAAAGGATGTTTGGGTGGGACTAGAAGTAGTTTTAAAAGAATATATCATGTGTACATTTTCTAATACATGAATTATAAATCATGCGAACGATTTTTTATCCATGGCTGATAAATTGTGCACATGATTTGTAAGCCTTGAATTATAAATTGTAAATACAATTTTTAATTCATGGATTACAAATCGCACTCATGATTTTTATGCCCAAAGAATGTGTACGTGATGTTTCAACCTGGCCTGTGTGTCAAATTGGTTGCTAGGTTCAGGGTTGGATGGAACTAGTTTTTATAAACATGCACGTTATTGATTTCCATAAAATGAGCGGGTTTTGTAAAAATCCAATTGCATCTAAAAGTTCCACCAACTTTGTGCACTCACTCATAATCAAACAATTCTCTTTTAAAGAGTGCAGATCTTAATATGTAGAAGTGTAATGTGTAAATGTTTTTAATGGTAAGGTGATAAGAAAGTTCTAGAAAACAAAATACATATGTATTTTAAAATTCCGATATATGTGAGGATAAAAATAAATTAAAAATAGTAAGCAATATCTTTTTCTTTTAACTATATATTTGGAATCCGCATAGTTTGATCTATAAGTGTGTATATTTTCATCGATGTTGGATTTTTGTAGCTTGTTTAAAAATAAAATGAAAAATAGAGATATCGAGAGACATTTAGAAAAATGGAGGTTTTATTTTTTTGCAATCCAAACCATTAGGTTTCTCATTATGAACCTAAATCTAAAGAAACCAAGTTAGCAAACATGTAGTTTGGAATTCTCAATCCTTATTAAAAAATAAATTTAATGTAGACACATGCATTATAAGAACACATATGTCTTCTAAAAGTCATGCACATTCCTAAAATGTGCACATGCTATTATGAGTAAAAAATCACAAGTTTATATTATTGGTCCCCATTTTCCTAATGCGCATGGTATTGTAGAAGATAGCCCTTATGCCCAATTCCTATGATAGCTTAGTTCATGGAAATTAATCCCAACAAGATTTGTTTAGGGCATAAGGCCCTTGTTTTCCTCCCCTAGCCATGATTGGGGCCCTAAGACCAAATATATTGTGAAAACCATACTAATAGTACACATATTCATAGTCATAGGCTTTGTTCATGACTATTGAGCACAATAAATATCTGATTAGGAACTAAGGCCCTTATTTTCCTCCTTTAGCCATGTTACATGCCCTGGTTCCCATATGTGTTGTGAAAAAACTTGTAATGGTTCCTTTAGAGCACATTTTGAGAAAATTGCTACAACATAAGCATTTGTATTACTATCATTTATATTCTTCAAAAGCATGCAATTTACAAATTCAAGGGTAGGGAATATGCAGCGTAATGCTCATTATTCTTTAATATCACTACGAAGATAGATTTAAAATAATATTAAAGTAAAATGAATCTAAATCTAATAAATAATGGAGGAGATTAAGATGTCAATGATACGGTGATCTGTTGGTGGGGATGGATGGATTTCATTCCATCCACCCAGGTTCCATTTGGTCGGCAACTAAGAAGGGGTTGTACTCGTGTGATACCAAATCGCACATGGGACACAGGTAAGTCGGGGTGATTTGAACTTGTGACCTCCATTTACAAAATTTCCTTCATATCAAGCAATGCAGGTTGAGCTACACCGATGTTATATATTATTTGAAATACATTTAGATAAACTTACAAGAGAGTTTCTATTTTTGTATAAAAATTATAAAATTTTGAACACAAGCATAATTAAAAAAATCACAAATTTTCAATTAATAAGATAGATAGATAGATAGATAGATATTTAACTGAAACTGGTAATTTATTGAAAGAGTCACCAATTGGGTCATGGCCTAATCAACCTTGAATACAATAATTCAAGCATCGAATTAAACTCATTACAACATTTCTTATTTTAACAAAATTCAAGACTACAGAATCGGGCTCCACTTAAGTTCTTCATCATTAATGCTGAAAACACCTTGGGCCAGAAGGCAGGCCAAGTTAGCCTTTCCATCTACTTCCTTATTCGATCCACATAGAGTATGAAAAAAGAGGGATGAGGAGAAGCCTTGCAGCACATACCGCAAAATTTGTAATGTCTTGTTGAGAGTTGGGTTGCTGAAGAGGTCATTCAAATTTAGGTTCTTGATCAGAATTTCAGAATCGCCAAACACTTGTATTTCTTTAATTCCATTTCCTTGAGCAATCTGATAGGATTTTAAAAGACCCAGGATTTCTACGTGGTTGTTGGTTCTTTTCCCTAAACACCAGCTGAAGCTATCGACTTGGTTTCCATCTGGCGAGTATATAACTCCGCCTGCTCCTGCAATCCCGAGATTGCCTTTAGAGCCACCATAAAAAAATATAGCTTTACCCTAATACTTCCACCAATCTTGAAAATCCGTGTCCTTATCTCTTAAGCGCCATCTTGGCTGGATGGAGGGTTGCTCAGTGTTCTTTTTTCTATCTCGAAAAATATAAGTGCCCAACCATTTCTTTTCTTCAGGGAGGAACTCAATTTGATTCTTGAAGGAATGATTTGCCACTATTTCGAGAAGTAATGCTTTTACTTTGATAGCCACCTTCAGGGGATGTTGCGGATTGCTATTGAAGATTATGTTGTTACTGGCAAGCCATACGTTCCAGCACACAAATTTGGGGATGGCCTGCCATATTCTACTCCATAGAGACTTGTTGTTGATTGCATGAGGATAACACAATTTCGAGGAGGAGAAGAGAGCAACTATGGTAAGCTGCGATGGAGTGTTAACATTGAGGCCATGAAGGGAGGAGGTCCAAACTTCCTGAGCGAAGCTGCAATTAACAAATAGGTGATCTGCACTTTCAAGGGCGTTGTAGCACAAGGAGCATCTATGAGGGCCTATCAAACCTCATTTTAAAAGGTTCTCTCCAGTGAGCACTCGATTGTGCATTAGAGTCCAGAAGAAGAAGTTGATTTTGAGAAGACTTAGTGGATCCCAAACTTGCTTCCAGAAGGACACTGGATGTAAAGACGGTTGCTTTGATTGGAGAATGGAAAAACCCTGCGCAACAGTATGGAAACCGTTTTGTCCCCACCCCCACCTGTCCGTCGATTTTAGATGTACCGATACCATGCCTGTGAGCGCTAATAAAAGGATTTTGTTTTTAGCTTGAAGCTGATCTGGGAGTCGAGAAAGGTTCCAGGCTTACCAATTCTCGGACTCATCCCATGTAGAAATATCAGCAAGAGAAAGGAATCCATGCTGTTTAATCCAGGATTGGGCTTCAGGAAAGTCTTCCGAGCTGTCCAGAGGCGCTTTTCCCATGATTTTGTCAAGCCACAACAAGGTGTGTTTCCCATTGCTAGGGATGCAGAACAGGTGTTGTTGAAAGAATTCTAGCCCCCTGCGACAGAGATTCCAGATTAAAGTCCCTTTGGAGATGGTTTGAACCTGTAAATTATGCAGAGAAGCGCCTTTGAGATATTTTTTTCTCAAAAATTGGCTAGCGGGGTGTCTGCTATGAGAGAAGATATTCCAGAGGATTTTTCCACCAATGGCGATGTTGTCCAGCCCCAGATCTCTTAATTGCATCCCTCCTTCTGAGATAGGGTGTTTGACTGTATCCCAGCGACTAAATGAAATTTTATGAGATTTCCTTTCCCACCTTGCCAAAGAAAGTCTCCGATCATCCTGAAGATTTGATCCATGATCAGCTTAGGATCCAGGAGGAATGAAGCCTGATAAATTGGCAAAGAGGACAGAACATACTTAATTCTAGAATTAGTTTCCCTGCACTGGTGAGCCATTGACCTCCCCAAGCTTTGATTTTAGTTTTCATTTTGCTTGTTACTTCAACCCACAAGGATGACTTATTGGGGCCCAGAGTTAAAGGGATCCCGAGGTACTTGATTTTGTTCAAGGAAGCAAAACCCGAGAATCCCAAGAAGTGAGATATTCGCTGCATAGTGAGCAGATCTATATTCCAACCATACATTGCACTTTTTTTAGTGTTGATGAAAGCTCCGGAGATGGTGTAGAAATCATGGAGAATCTCTTAAAAAAATTCTTGGGAATCTTGATGGAGGCTCCACCCAACATAAGGGAGTCATCAACGAATAAGGCATGATTGATTGGATCTAATCCTTTAGAGATCCTAATTCCTGGAACTGTCCCATCTTTTTTTGCTGCATTCAGTTTCCTGCTTAACGAATCAGCCATGAGGATGTACAAGAAGCTGGAGAGTGGGAAGCCTTGCCTTATCCCCCTCGAGGCTTGGAAGTAGTTAGTCGGTCTACCATTCACTAACGGGGCTATCCAAGGCTTATCTATGTAGGCTTCCACCAACCAAATTAACAAAGTCAGTACTAAAACCAAAGGACAACAGAACTTTATAAAGGTAAGAGTGTTTTACCCAGTCGAAAACTTTTTTCATATCTAGCTTGATGAGCATCCCTTGCTCATGCCTTTGATGACTGGAATGAATGGCTTCTTGCACCTGAATTACGTTGTCTAGGATATGCCTTCCTTGAATAAATCCACCTTGGGTGGGAGAGATGAGGTTCCCGAGCAGGTGTTTAATTCTGTTTGCTAAAAGCTTGGACACAATTTAAAGAATTATCAATTATCACGATATGGTTCATGTCAAAATGTTTTAAACTATAATAAAACATGAAAAAATGTGTAAGAATTGTCAATTATGAAAGAATTTTCAATTATCATGATATTGAAATTAAAATAAATAATGTCAAAATGTTTTTTAAAAGTAAAACTAAGAATACTATGATGAATAAGGATAATTTAAAATTTTTACATGTTGGACATGAATTTTGAAACATATCAATGATAGTTATAAATATGCTGGAAACACTAAATTACTTAAAAATCATGAAAAATGATTTTATACACAATCATCATATAGCTATCTAAACCAAGAATGCCCCTATACTAGTGAAAAAGTATTACTGTATCATAGAGAACTCCTTTTTGCAAAGCTACTTAAATTAGTTAAAGGCTGTGCTACATAACGAATGCAGTGATTATTGGAAAAGAATCTGCAGGATGTGCCACTGCCATTGTTTCTCACACGTTTCTACTCCCATAGCTTGTCTGAGCAAGTTTGCAAACATGCGCCATTAGTCGAAGCGTTACTAAGAGCGAGGTAAGATGGGTCATCATTATACAGATTTTTTGTCATGCCCAATTGATTCGGTGTTCTCAGGCAGATTAAGCATGTAGCCAAAGATAGTTCATGGTCTTCATTTAAAGAAATGGGCCGACTGACTATACTCCAAACATTTCCCCCCTTGCTGTAAATGCGTTCCCGCATGTTCTCCAACGGATCTGGTGCTTTGTACTCCACGTGAAATTGGGATTTTTCCTCCCCACTTGTGACTTATGGCCCTCTCAGTGGGTCCTCCTCCTTCTGGCAGTAGGTTGATCTTGGGCAGAGCCAATCCAAACACCTTGGAACTCAGTTATGTCAAAATAGTTGACATGTAAATCAAGTGCCTTCCTATTATTGCAGGGAGATTTATCGTAAACCATGAAGCACCTATGCATCCAATTGTCTCTCCATGATTGGAAATGACACCAATCCATGCAGACATGTGGCTTTCTAATGTCTGCTCGTTGTTGTGTTATTGGATCGATGAACATACTGTATTTGTGGGCCTTTGTAATATTCAATGCTTTTATTTCCTCCTTCAATTGGCGCGATGTGCATGGATGAGGGAGTCAATTGAGCTCTCAATTGAGGTGGCATGTAACACTTGAGATAGTTCTAGTATGTTTCTTAGTTCTCTAGTGTGTACTCTCTCATTTAGATAATGGTTCAAATCATCTTGATCAAAATTTTGTTGAGGATTTTGATTTTTTGAGGCATTTTAATTTATGGAGGGTTTTCTAAGTAACTTATTTTTTAATTTGCTTAAAAACTATTCTATAATTTCACATGCAAGAAAGAACTTCAAGATGCGCATCAATGTAAATGGATATTCTTCATACTCGGGACAACATTTATAGCAATGAATAAAGTAATCTCAATCACGTTAAAACAGAGACACTCTCTTGCATATATTGATTAATAAATGATACATTAAATGCAACTATGATTTTATTAATGAATCCGTTAAGGATAGCTTTCCAATTAAGGAACCGATAAGAAGTTCTATGAAATTCTTATTTTCAAAATTTATATGCAGAGGAGAACGTGACTCACAGTGATCAAACCCTATTATAATAAGGTGAAAACTTTATTTAGGAAAGTGACATGTAAATATAAAGATGGTATAGTTAAAAGGTTGGTTCAACTGGTTTTATGTTTTATTTATGATTGACAATAGTCATGAGTTGTATAGCTTAAGGGTTGCTTGAATCGGTTGTGGTGTATGATGTAATATCAAAATTCAAATCCCACCCATAACATTATAAATCAAAATAAACCAAGAACATGTTAAATCAATAACCAGATATATAATGTACCATCCCATGAGAATAATATACCATGGAATTCTGGATATGCTAACGGAGGGACCACTGCCATCCCATGAGAATATACCATGGAATTCTGCATATGCTAACGGAGGGACCACTTATAGAATTCGCGTGCCTTTCTTGAGAGCTTGAGAAGCCGTTATAAATTCATGTGGGTCACGCCATGTTTTAGTCATGACCTTCATCTACAGTACTACTGTTTATTGATTTATGGTGTAACTTCAGATTCATGTAGCCAGCCATCGTAACAAGGGGCAAAGGGGGTAGAAAATCCTTGAAATGGGGAACAGCCGGGGTATCAATGGACGTTGGATAATGTTGGCGCTCATCATTTTGGAGTGCTGTTCCATTGGTGCCATTGCCAGATCCTTTGATTTCTATTACTTCGTTCAACAGGTATTTCCTGAACATGATATTCAGTTTCAGCGTTATTCTTTATTCTTCTGTAACTATGATGATGGTAATTAATCGCTTGTAAATATAGTGGCCTGGTTCATACTGCGATACTCGTAGAGGATGCTGTTACCCTAAAACGGGAAAGCCTGCTTCCGACTTTTCCATTCATGGCCTCTGGCCCAACTACAACACTGGCAAATGGCCACAGTTCTGTGATTCCTCCAGAGAGTTCGATTACTCAAAGGTGCCACTAATCCTATAAGTTTTTCCGCGTAGGAATAAAATCTAACGTTTGGATTATATGAGCATGACTGTTTGTATATATTGTGAGAGAAAAATTGCAGATCTCAGATCTGGAGGACGAGCTAAACAGCTATTGGGGGTCGTTAAGCTGTCCAAGCAGCGATGGACACAAATTCTGGGGACACGAGTGGGAGAAGCATGGCACTTGCTCTCTGAATCTTGATGAGCATTCATATTTTCAGAAGGCTCTCTCTTTGAGACAAAATATAGACATTCTCCGGGCGCTTAAAGCAGCAGGTGATCATATTATATATATATATGTAACACATTAATTCCGTTTTAGAAAAGCAGTGTTTAGATCCGTAACATCTTAATTGGTAGAGTTTGTTTGCAGGTATAACCCCGGATGGAAGCGAATACAGTTTGAGCGATATCAAAGAAGCCATTAAGCAAAGCAGTGGGCAGCTCCCGGGAATCGATTGCAACAGAAGCGATGAGGGAACTAGTCAACTACTTGAGGTGTATGTTTGTGTTGATAAATCTGACGCTTCCACCATCATCGAATGCCCGATTTACCCACACAGCAGTTGCCCATCGATGGTTGTATTTCCTCCTTTTGGGGACGATCAGGAGTTCCAAGGCGCTTCCACAGACCAAAACATTCACGGAACAGACGAGCTGTAGATCTGGACAAGCAACAGTCATTTGGATGGTTCATTTTTTACCATTCAATTTCCCCATTCAGCAAGAGAGTTTATCAGTTTGTTGGTGGCCATTGCATTTTAGTGCTTTTAGTGTACGATTCAATTTGACTGTACTTGTTATAAAAATAATTGCTATAAAACCAGTATAGATCCATCTTCTATCAAATCTCCAGAGAGATCAAATCAGAGATCAAATCTTTTTTGAGGTGCAAACCCTTTATCAACATTTACAGTATAGATATTATTCAAGTGTATAATGCAATGTTTATGGTTTTAATTGATCTAATTTATATAGTTTTATATATATACTGCACTAAATAATTTAAATCTAATTTGAGTTGGCATTTTATTTTTTATAATATTTTATTATTATTTTAAAGTTCTAGGATGGCCACGGAAGAAGTTACAGATTCACTCTCTACTAGGCTGGCTGTAAAATGGGCTAAGGAGTTACACATTCACCCTCTATTGGGCTGGCTGTAGAATGGGCCTCTTAGCCCAATAAGAAACAGTCCTAGGATTTAGGGTTGTACCAAGTTAATTTTCAAAAAACCAATGTGCATGCAATGGGAGGTATTTATGAAAACTCAAATTTATTGTTGGTTTAAATCAACTTAAATTTAGATATATCAATCAGAGAAAGAGATCCAATTTCTTGCGGTGTAAATTTTTTTTAAATCTTAAATTTTTTACACATCCAAAAAAAATTACACTTCCAAATATTTAAACCCTTATAGTGCTTAATAGTTAGGGATTTAAGATAAATCTATACTAATTTTAATTTTCTTATTAAGTAACAACATTTTTCCATAATAAAATGTAAAACAGCTCTATGAAGACAAACATTAAAAATATATTATATTAAAAAAATAAAAAATTGTGATAATTATAATTAATTTATATAAAAATATATATTTTGAAAAGTTGTGGATAAAATATGTATAATATATACAAATTTGAAAATGAAAATACTTTAATTTTATTTTTAACATATCCCATATGCATTTATATTTACTTTCTAACTTTTTAACTTAGTAAAACTATAAATTTTTTTTCAATGTTTCTATTAATTTTTTTTATTTATCATAAATATCACAATATTTGATATAAGTGAAATCCATCATTCACACAGATTTTATGATATATATACATTTTTATATTTATTTATACATTATAAAAAAAATTAAAATAAAGATTTTTTTTTATTCAACCAAAAGTCTACTCAAATTTAAATTAGTTTGAATATGAAATACATTAATATAAATATAAATTAAATGTTAATTCTATTTTTTTATTAACACATCTTCATATTTTAAATAAATATTTTTCATAAATAGTTACAATATACAACTAAATGTTTGTGTATGAGTTAGTCTTGCATTGATTTGATCTACGAGAGAGACATATACTCACAAAATATTAGTTTTGTGATAATTGCAAATTAATCAATAATTGATTACAAGTGTTTTACTTCATAATTAATTAATTAATGCAACTTTTACCTCTTTGTAGGATTTATGTGTAATATATACTTTACAATATGAAATAGTTGAGAGTTGGAAGATTAAATTTGGGTAAATAACTATTTTACTTCATAATCAATGAATGAATGCAATTTTTTTCCATATTTGTAGGATTTATGTGTTATCATTTAGGATACGAAATTGGAATAGTTGGCATGTGGATGATTGTGATGGAAAATATATTGGATTA
Organism: Larix kaempferi; assembly: GCA_027924585.1. Taxonomy (NCBI): domain Eukaryota; kingdom Viridiplantae; phylum Streptophyta; class Pinopsida; order Pinales; family Pinaceae; genus Larix; species Larix kaempferi. Next base: position 22,519,443 of record BSBM01000502.1, read on the forward strand.
TGTTTATTAAGTTAATAATAAAGCAATAAGTTGGATATTAGTTTTATGATAATTGCAAATTAATCATAATTAAGTAAATTGCAAGCATTTTACTTTAATTAGTTAATGATTTAAAATTTTGCCTATTTGTAGGATTTATGTGTTATACTTTGCAACATATAATAGTTGACACTTTCACGATTAAATTTTGGTAAATAATTATTTTACTTCATAATTAATTAATACATTTTTTTGCCTATTTGTAGGATTTATGTGTTAGCATTTACAACATGATTCCAAATTGGAATAATTGGTGCTTGGACAATTATAATGGATTATATACTATTGAGTTAATAATAAAACAAAGAGTTAGATATTAGTTTTGGGTAAATAACTAGTTTAATTAATGCAACTTTGGCCAATTTGTAAAATATCTAAATTGGAATAGTTGGTGCATGGATGATTATAATGGAAATTATATTAGACCAACACTTTGCTCTATGAAGTGTCTAGAGAGATTGAAAATCTCTTGAGATGTACAACTTGAGTGGATCTAATTGTTAATAACATGGCTTTCTTCTTGCTGTAGAATTTAATATGGATATATTTAGTAATTGTGTTTATTATGGAGAATAGAACTTATAGGGTTTAAGTTATATATGAAAAAAATATAGTTAACCTCATTGTATTAAATAAATTCATTTTAATAAATAATATATATTTTACATGAATTTATTAAATCAAATGTTTATTATATTTGTAAGTTGTCTTGATTGTCTAAAAAAACTAACTTAATGTTAGAGCTAAAAAAATCTTGAATATATTATTTAACTATATAGACATAATTTATTCTAGCCACTATTGTCATATCAAACTACTATTAAATCATAACAATAGTTATGCTAGTAAGAAAAAAAATGCATTATTCGAGCATCACTTGAAGGATTCAATTCTAATGAGAAAATTGGTAAAACTAAAATTCGAGTGACAACATTTTCTTTTGGTGAGCTACATGTGGAAAATTGTGCCATGGGGCATGCAATGGAGGAATTGGGATGAACAATTCCAAGAATCATGAACACCCATGATTTAATCACCAAGGTTCTATAGGGTTGGTGCTAAACGAATGCTCCATTTAGTATTAGCAACGCTAAAAAAATGTCATGGTATTTAAAAGATCATAGGTATTCTGCATAGGATGCCGTGGGATTACTCTCATGTTGGAATCAAGCCTATTGTGAACAATAAGTGTGTTCCTACGTACATGTTACCTATAATTGTTTATTCATATCCACAACTAAAAGAGGCATGGTCAGGATTTTGATGAACGAGAGATCCAATGTTTGTCTCCAGGCAAACAAAAATTAATTTATGTGTGAGAAAGAATCATGTTTTTTATTCTCATTTTCAATAGATTTTATGTTAAAATTAGAGTGGTGTAGCATAAGTGATATTATTACATTTTTAAGGGGCATCTTGAATATAAAATAGAGATTTATTTATTTAATTTTTATTTTGAGTATTTATTTTTAACAGATGGAAGATTGATAAGGATAAACCCCATATTTAAAATATTTTCCTAGAGAAATAGGTGAGGTCGTTGTTTGGGTACCTTGGTGACTTGGTAGTTGACGATATTTTCATATAGGCATTTGATATTCAAACTTGCATCAGTTTTAATTTTTATTTTTTATGTAGCAGAGAATTCTTTACCCCCATGCATGATTAGAACAGAGAACAATAAAAATGAATGATTCTTTCATGACTTGAGAGGCCTACACTTTGAAGATAGAAGGGATGCAGTGCATGATAGATAGTTGTTCAATATTCAGAGATGCTTGTGGATATAAAGGTTCAACATTGTACCATTACAAGAGTTATGAGACAATGCAAGTGTTAATTGTGTCCAATGATGTTGGGAAACTTGGATCATAGCTAGTAGGATATACCTTTCATAGGAAAAAGAGGCAGCTTGAAGAATTATTAAGGGGGTATTTTTCTCTTATGTTTTTAATTGTATTGTAAGACTTAAGAGGGTGTCTTCGAGTATAATCATTAAGTAATGTTTCCAGTTAAATGATAATTACATAATAAGCCGGTGCCCGACGCATACGACATAGCACTAGATGGAGAGGATCATCACGCTCTTAAATAGTGAACCATGGGAAAAAAAGCATTAGAAGCACCAGTAGGGAGGAAGATGAAGATAAAATCTCATAAGGAGTATGTAGTCTTAGCATTAATAGAAGATGATGTGGAGATGCTGACAGACAGATTTAAAGAGATCACAGAGGGTATTTGGAAGAAAGGTGCATATGAGCACTTGAAGGTTTCTGGAGGAATTTCAACTCATATAAGTGCCCTATAGGAAGTTTTAGAAGGAATACAGTTGGCATCAAATCGAAAGGATGCATTGGCAGAAAAGCGAGTTGATTCCCAAGGAGCAGAGAGGCCAGTGTCACAACCACTTTTGGTTGTGTAGCCACAAGTTGTACCAATACCACCAAGAGCATTGAAATTCCCATCACCATAAATATAGGTCAATGTTTGCTACACGAAAATTTTGTGAGTAGTACAAAACTCTGTGACCTTATGTTTCCACAATCGATGGAGTCACTTTTATGGTGGATGATCCTTCATTGCTTTGTCCTATAACTTGACATTTTTTGTGGCTTTGATGCGCCTTGCTATATTAGCAACGTGCGTCGAATCCCCTCGACACAATGTGCTCTACTAGTATCTCACGTCGATGACGCACCTTATCTCCTAAGCAGCCCGCGCCGACCTAGTTTGGCACATGTTGCTCCACTACAGACTGCATCGATCTCTCCACGAGGGTAAAATTAGGCCTTCAAGAAGCTTCTAGAGTGAAATATCGATTGATTACCTTTCCCTCCTATTGATATGGATCAAGTTTGACTTCCACCATTGTAGGGGATCACATATCATCCAATCCTCACACTTTTCTCAACGTCCCCTTATCCATAGTGTCCTATATATTGATGTCTTGGGCCATGGTTGAGGGGAGGAATATTGGAAGTAGGTAAATGCTGGAGAAATATCCCTAGACTTGGAGACTCTTGGGGTGCTTTGTATCCAAGGTGAAGGTGAATTGTTGGAGTAAGAACAACCCATTGCGAAGAAGCTACAACACCAAGGCCTAAACAGTTGTACTTTGTTTCTACCACTTTTAATAAATTTGTTTTTTCCTTCCCATACATTTGATGTTCATGGTCATGTATTTTAATATTCCTTGGTCACTTGCATAGGTCAATTATACTATTTCTATTTCAGTTGTTGTTGTCTTACTTTGATCTGTATCAGGTTCTCTTGTACACAAAGCTGGATTGTAATTGCTTCTGGATCGCAAGAACCACTACTGTATCAGAGGTAAGTAATTTCCCTCTATACTTATCTACTGTTACCGTTTTATTGACCTAGGAGAGGGTTTGTACAATTTTTCCCTTTTGTTCCTTTTTGCCAATTACATAAAAGGGGATGAACTCCATTGTATCAAATGGATTCATTGCAATAAGCGATATATTATTTACATGAGCTCATTAAGTTGATAATTATCATATTTGCAAGATGTCTTGCTTGCCTATGTAAGTTTTAAAAATATTATAGAGAAAAAAAAAACATACAAATTTTGTTCAGGAAAATAGAGATTACACCACAACATTCACACATAATACACATAGATTTACCTTGGAAACCCTTAATCGATAAAGCCAACAAAACTTAGAGCCGCGCCTCTTATTTTCTCATATTGATTATTAACCACTCACAATACAATATAGGTATTCTGCAGCATCCAAAACCCTAATCCTTTAACTCGGATTAGAAAATAGACTCCAAACCCTTAACCAAGATTAAATTACATATTTTTAGAAAGAACCCAAAAATAGGCCAGAAATAGCCTAAGAAAATTTCGAACTCGCTTCACGGAAGTGGGAGGGCATGACACCCCCCCCCATAACCCCCCCAATCCAGCGTCAGACGCATACGACAGAGCACTAGATGGAGGGGATCATTAGGCGAAGTCAAAGAGACCCCCTCTTCCCCCTCCCCCACACACTTGCAAAGAATATAACACATACTCAACACTGATTAAGTAATTTTGCCAATCAAATGATAATTAGATAATAAAGTTGTAATGGTGTAACAATAGAAGAACTACCTTTCCAATTACAGAAAAGAGGATCAACTCAATTGTATCAAATGGATTGTAACAGACCCAAAATCCACTAATTTTTTTCCTTTTTCAACCACTCAAATAGGTTAGCCTCATTAATTTCATGGTACTAAAATCACGAAGGAAAATACATTCTCAGTACTTGTATTCTTAATCCTATTCAGCTAAATCTTATAATTAAACAACATTGTTGTACTACTTAGTTCACTCTTTAAACTCTTATTCATTCACTAAATAAGTGGAATAAGCATCATCTATTAATTATTCTTAACCAATCAAACATAAGAAATATCACTAATATATTCCACCGTGATAGTAATTTTTCACCAACTACCATTTACTTATGCATTAACTTCTCCATAAGTTAACTATTATGTCAAGGTAATATAATTTCTACCATTTCATACTAATTAATAAAAGCCAACAACTTCTTTGAAACATATTTTTAGTTGTTATAAACATCCCTAACAATACCATACTCACCTAAATCTAAACTAGTAGATAGATGATTGTCCTTGGGATAACTAAATATTACATTCCACATAACTAATAGACTTTAATCAGCTAGATCAATCCGTTTGAAGTATAAGGAAAACACATTCTAATTAAAATACACGTATTATAATTACATATTTCACGACAATATTTGCATAATAATTTCCATCGGTTTCATCCTTTTTCCCACAAACCATAGAGATCATACTTAGATATAAGGACTTAGTGCACATGTGTTAAATAGTGGAGAACCTAAGATAAATAAAATTCCCCTTCACACAGTTATGCTCCAACTCCCCTACGGCCAATTCTACTTTTTAAAATTTCTTCCCCATCCCAGATCTATATAGATTATAAGAGTTTTCCAAATAATACTTTACCATCAACAAAAATGGAAATAGAAATATTAATAAGATGGAATCAAGGAGAATCCGTCTTTAATTTAAATAATAAAATATTAAATTATAGAAGAAAATGTCATTTACTTATAATATGATGGATGATAGGTTTAGAGGATTGTTTAAGTTTATAAGTATCTTTTTTATTAAAATTATTAAGATTTTCCAATTGTTAAGGTTTTTTCTAATGATATGTAAAGAGTAATGGAAATTGAAGTTAATATTTTGGTTAGATTAAGTGTTTTTGCTTTTGTTTTTTGTAACTAGGAGAAGTCCGTAAGCATGGGGCACATGTAAGTAGTGGTGATTTGAACTAGTAACCTCCATTTACAACATTTCCTTCAAATCAAGCTAATGCAAGTTGAGCTACACCCATATTATTTAAGAAATTAATTATGAAAAATGTTAACCACATATGATTTGAAATACATTTAGATAAACTTACAAGAGAGTTCCTATTTTTTTTTATAAAAGTTATAAAATTTCAAACTCAAGCATAATTAAAACAAATCATAAATTTTCAATAAATAATTATTTAAATCTATAAATTAAATAAATGTATTTTTGTTTAATATTTTTAAATATATCAAAAATATAATTACCAACTTAATTATATTTTTTTAAATAAATTTAAATTAATAATATAAAATAAATTAGAATATATTATAACATTAAATTTAAATTAATAATATAAAATAAATTATAGTATATAATATAACATTTATCACATGTTGAATTGGACGTGACTTATCAATATTATGACCAAGCTTAGAAAGAGAAGCATATGTATAAGATTTCATATTAATGTAATCTAAATATTCTATGTTTTTAACTTTTTTTAAGTTTATTTTTTGTTTTATTTATGGATTTCAAAAATAATTTAAACATGTAAAAATTTGGATTTTACCAAAAAATTATTTATGGTATTTCAACCAAAATTCCAAATCGAAAAATAGAATAAATAAACTACTTTTTTCATATTCCAAAAAAATCACATTGAAAAACTTTTGTGTGGAAATGTAGAATAAAATAGAGTACTCCTTTCATATTCCAAAAAAATCACACTGAAAAACTTTTGTGTAGAGGTGTAGAGTAGATTTCATGTTAATTTTTAAATTGGATTTTATGATAAAATATAACACGAGTTAGGTTGGTTAGTTGATAGTAAAGTTTTATAATTAATCTAAATGATAACCTATGACATCAACAATTGTATGCAGCCTTTGAGTGGAATTCATGATCATTTATAACACTATTTAGGTTGGATTTAATGATAATCTATAACATGCAGCTCACATTGGTGTGGAGACTTCAAGTGGATTTCATGATAATTTATAACGTATTAAAGTTAGATCGATTAGTTGATAGTAAAATTGTATAATTAATGTTTTAATGTTATTTTGAAATTTTTTAAATTATAAGATGAATTATTATTATAATAAATATTAATAATATTTTTATCAAATTAAAAAGATTATAATAATAAATTAATAATTATAAATTTATTTAATTTAATTTTTTTTTAATATTTGTTTAATTTTTTTATTAAATTAAAAAAATTATAATAATAAATTAATAATTATAAATTTATTTAATTTAATTTTTTTTTTAATATTTGTTTAGATGGATACATGCTTTTCAATACTTATAATTACTTTTAAGAAAGCTAACTAACTAAAATGATTATAGGTTGTGAAGATATCCATCCTAATATCTATCACATATTATTTAATTGAATTTGGAAAACATACCATACGCAATTCCACGTGAAACACAAATCACATTAAAAGGGTACTTGAAGAACATGAAGGAGCCCCGGCGATTACTATGTGAAAAATGTTAAAACAATGTTGTAGAAAAATATAGGAAATGGGAAGATTTTTTGGTTAATTTTGAAAGAGTTATTTAAAAATATTAAAAGATAAATTTGATTTTTTTGTACAGAATTTTTTGAAAATTTTATATTGATTTAATATCCACTATTATTTAAAAAAACATTGTTGCTCCAACTAGGATATGCTAATTTTTCCGTAACAGTACCAATCCGTTTGTTGAAATCCCAAATAATGCAGTCCTGCTTGTTACTCAAAATGACACCAGCCTTTGATAGAGCTAAAATGAACTCGTTCCATTCCTCAGAAACATTCGCAGGAAGATTTAAATCATTAGAAGATAACCAATAATGGTCCACATTCCTAGACTTACTTTTAACCTGTTCCAAAACCAAAATATTTCTACTATGAAGTTCAACGAAGAGATCCCGTGATAAATGCTGAGGATCAATCATACCAGCAATGGGATCGATACCCAAAAAGACCCGAGAAGCACATCCAATCCTCCAGCTAAAGGAAGAATCCAGCAATGGATAAAATTTGATGAAGCTTCTACAAATTATAGAAGGATTGCGAAAAATATTGGCAGACTCTCGTATCCAATAAATGAGCGAAAACATCTTTATATATTTGGCATGAATGACCTTGCACCACAGACCATCAACAAAAAGACAGCGCCACAAAATTTTTGCACAAAGAGCCTTGTTAAAGGAACTTAACTCCTTCAACCCCCAGCCACCAAAATATTTAGGTCTTGCAATACTTTCCCAAGAGGAAAGATGGAATTTTTCCGCCTCCATCCTACACGCCCAAATAAAATGAGCTATACTCTTTCATCTTTATAATTTTATCCTATACATGAGAACCCACTATATATATATATATATCACTTGTATACAATCCAATATTCTTGTCGTTCTTATGATAAAATCATAAATCCAATCCCTATGAAATATCTAGACCGTATTCAAATTCCACTATATGTCAAACTTTATAAAAACAAGAATTCATTTCATGTCTTATTAAGCGCTTTACAAAAGAAAAAGAATAATTCCAAGGTAGATATTTGACTAATGTAATAGAGATTACATACATACAAAAAAGTATGATTAACTGGAGTTCAAACGCCCACTTCGTACTATCAAGGGAACACGATCTGAGAGGAAAATCGGCGTGTGCCTAACAGCCGGCAGTCAACAAGTTTATAAGTTATTACCCAGGTCTGAGCTCTAAAGGTTTAAAGAGAGAAAACTCGGGTAATAAAATAGAATACAATAAATAAAATAAAAAGAGCAGATGGCAGAATTAAAAATAAAATAATAAAAAGAGCAGATGGCAGAATTATCTCGGCGTTCTCTATGGGAGACTCCAGAGATCATTCTAGGTGGTTTACATAAGCAGAACAAAGAGAAGAGATCCGCGATCTCTGCAGGGATCGAGGGATACCCAAGCAGCAAGAAAAAATAGGAAAACTACTTGAGGTGTATGTTTGAGCGATATGAAAGAGAATACAGTTTGAGCGATATGAAAGAAGCCATTAAGCAAAGCAGTGGGCAGCTCCCAGGAAAATAGTAAAATAGCAATAAATCCGGATGGAAGAGAATACAGTTTGAGCGATATGAAAGAAGCCATTAAGCAAAGCAGTGGGCAGCTCCCAGGAATCGATTGCAACAGAAGCGATGAGGGAACTAGTCAACTACTTGAGGTGTATGTTTGTGTTGATAAATCTGACGCTTCCACCATCATCGAATGCCCGATTTACCCACACAGCAGTTGCCCATCGATGGTTGTATTTCCTCCTTTTGGGGACGATCAGGAGTTCCAAGGCGCTTCCACAGACCAAAACATTCACGGAACAGACGAGCTGTAGATCTGGACAAGCAACAGTCATTTGGATGGTTCATTTTTTACCATTAAATTTTCCCATTCAGCAAGAGAGTTTATCAGTTTGTTGGTGGCTATTGCATTTTAGTGCTTTTACTGTACGATTCAATTTCACTGTACTTGCTATAAAACCAGTATAGATCCATCTTAAATGGATTTATCAAACCTTCAAAAGGATCAAATCAGGACAAATATTTTAGAGATGCAAACTCTTTAGCAACATTTACAGTATAAACATTATTTAATGCAATGTTTATGGTTTTAATTGATCTAATTTATATAGTTTTATATATATACTGTACTAAATAATTTAAATCTGGCATTTTATTTTTATAATATTTTATTATTATTTTAAAGTTCTAGGATGGCCACGGAAGGAGTTACACATCCACTCTCTACTAGGCTGGCTGTAAAATGGGCTAAGGAGTTACACATTCACCCTCTATTGGGCTGGCTGTAGAATGGGCCTCTTAGCCCAATAAGAAACAGTCCTAGGATTTAGGGTTGTACTAAGTTAATTTTCAAAAAACCAATGTGCATGCAATGGGAGGTATTTATGAAAACTCAAATTTATTGTTGGTTTAAATCAACTTAAACTTAGATATATCAATCAGAGAAAGGGATCCAATTTCTTGCGGTGTAAATTTTTTATACATCCAAACAAAATTACACTTCCAAATATTTAAACCCTCATATTGCTTAATAATTAGGGATTTAAGATAGATCTATACGAATTTTAATTTTCTTATTAAGTGACAATATTTTTCCATAATAAAATGTAAAACAACTCTATAAATACAAACATTAAAAATATATTATATTAAGAAAATAAAAAATTATGATAATTATAATTAATTTATATAAAAATATATATTTTGAAAATTTGTGGATAAAATATGTATAATATATACAATTTTGAAAATGAAAATACTTTAATTTTATTTTTAACATGTCCCATATGCATTTATATTTACTTTCTAACTTTTTAACTTAGTAAAACTATAATTTTTTTAAAAATGTTTCTATTAATTTTTTTATTTATCATAAATATCACAATATTTGATATAAGTGAAATCCATCATTCACACAGATTTTATGATATATATAAATTTTTATATTTATTTATACATTATAAAGAAAATTAAAATAGAGATTTTTTTTTATTCAACCAAAAGTCTACTCAAATTTAAATTAGCTTGAATATGAAATACATTAATATAAATATAAATTAAATTTTAATTCCATTTTTTATTAACATATCCTCATATTTTAAATAAATATTTTTCATAAATAGTTACAATATACAACTAAATGTTTGTGTATGAGTTAGTCTTGCACTGATTTGATCTACGAGAGAAACATATATTTACAAAATATTAGTTTTATGATAACTGCAAATTAATCAATAATTGATTACAAGTGTTTTACTTCATAATTAATTAATTAATGCAACTTTTACCTCTTTGTAGGATTTATGTGTAATATATACTTTACAATATGAAATAGTTGAGATTTGGAAGATTAAATTTGGGTAAATAACTATTTTACTTCATAATCAATGAATGAATGCAATTTTTTTGCATATTTGTAGGATTTATGTGTTATCATTTAGGATTCGAAATTGGAATAGTTGGCATGTGGATGATTGTGATGGAAAATATATTGAATTATGTTTATTAAGTTAATAATAAAGCAATAAGTTGGATATTAGTTTTATGATAATTGCAAATTAATCATAATTAAGTAAATTGCAAGCATTTTACTTTAATTAGTTAATGATTTGAAATTTTGCCTATTTGTAGGATTTATGTGTTATACTTTGCAACATAAAATAGTTGACACTTTCATGATAAAATTTTGATAAATAACTATTTTACTTCATAATTAATTAATACATTTTTTGCCTATTTGTAGGATTTATGTGTTAGCATTTACAACATGATTCCAAATTGGAATAATTGGTGCTTGGACAATTATAATCGATTATATACTATTGAGTTAATAATAAAACAAAGAGTTAGATATTAGTTTTGGGTAAATAACTAGTTTAATTAATGCAACTTTGGCCAATTTATAAAATATCTAAATTGGAATAGTTGGTGCATAGATGATTATAATGGAAATTTAGACCAACACTTTGCTCTATGAAGTGCCTAGAGAGATTGAAAATCTCTTGAGATGTACAACTTGAGTGGATCTAATTGTTAAGAACATGGCTTTCCTCTTGATGTAGAATTTAATATGAATCTATTTATTAATTGTGTTTATTTTGGAGAATAGAACTTATAGGGTTTAAGTTATATATGAAAAAAACATAGTTAACCTCATTGTATTAAATAAATTCATTTTAATAAGTACTATATATTTCACATGAATTTATTAAGTCAAATGTTTATTATGTTTGTAAGTTGTCTTGATTGTCTAAAAAAACTAACTTAATGTTAAAACTAAAAAATCTCGAATATATTATTTAGCTATAGACATAATTTATTCTAGCCACTATTGTCATATCAAACTACTATTAAATCATAACAATAGTATGCTAGTAAGAAAAAAAATGCATTATTCGAACATCACTTGAAGGATTCAATTCTAATGAGAAAATTGGTAAAACTAAAATTCGAGTGACAACATTTTCTTTTGGTGAGCTACATGTGGAAAATTGTGCCATGGGGCATGCAATGGAGGAATTGGGATGAACAATTCCAAGAATCATGAACACCCATGATTTAATCACCAAGGTTCTATAGGGTTGGTGCTAAACGAATGCTCCATTTAGTAGTAGCAACGCTTAAAAAATGTCATGGTATTTAAAAGATCATAGATATTCTGCATAGGATGCCGTGGGATTACTCTCATGTTGGAATCAAGCCTATTGTGAACAATAAGTGTGTTCCTACGTACATGTTACCTATAATTGTTTATTCATATCCACAACTAAAAGAGGCATGGTCAGGATTTTGATGAACGAGAGATCCAATGTTTGTCTCCACGCAAACAAAAATTAATTTATTTGTGAGAAAGAATCATGCTTTTTATTCTCATTTTTAATAGATTTTATGTTAAAATTAGAGTGGTGTAGCATAAGTGATATTATTACATTTTTAAGGCGCATCTTTGAATATGAAATAGAGATTTATTTATTTAATTTTTATTTTGAGTATTTATTTTTAACAGATGTAAGATTGATAAGGATAAACCTCATATTCAAAATATTCTCCTAGAGAAATAGGTGAGGTCGTTGTTTGGGTATCTTGGTGACTTGGTAGTTGACGATATTTTCATAAAGGTATTTGATATTCAAACTTGCATCAGTTTTTATTTTTATTTTTTATGTAGCAGAGAATTCTTTACCCCCGTGCATGAGTAGAACAGAGAACAATAAAAATGAATGATTCTTTCATGATTTGAGAGGCCTACACTTTGAAGATAGAAGGGATGTAGTGCATGATAGATAGTTGTTCAATATTCAGAGATGCTTGTGGATATAAAGGTTCAACATCGTACCATTACAAGAGTTATGAGACAATGCAAGTGTTAATCGTGTCCAATGATGTTGGGAAACTTGGATCATAGCTAGTAGGCTATACCTTTCATAGGAAAAAGAGGCAGCTTGAAGAATTATTAAGGGGGTATTTTTCTCTTATGTTTTTAATTGTATTGTAAGCCTTAAGAGGGTGTCTTCGAGTATAATCATTAATTAATGTTTCCAATTAAATGATAATTAGATAATAAGCCAGCGCCCGACGCATACGACATAGCACTAGATGGAGGGGATCATCAGGCTCTTAAATATTGAACCAAGGGAAAAAAAGCGTTAGAAGCACTAGTAGGGAGGAAGATGAAGATAAAATCTCATAAGGAGTATGTAGTCTTGGCATTAATAGAAGATGATGTGGAGAGGCTGACAGGCAGATTTAAAGAGATCACAGAGGGTATTTGGAAGAAAGGTGCAGATGAGCACTTGAAGGTTTCTGGAGGAATTTCAACTCATATAAGTTCCCTATAGGAAGTTTTAGAAGGAATAAAGTTGGCATCAAATCCAAAGGATGCTTTGGCAGAAAAGCGAGTTGATTCCCAAGGAGCAGAGAGGCCAATGTCACAACCACTTTTGGTTGTGTAGCCACAAGTTGTACCAATACCACCAAGAGCATTGAAATTCCCATCACCATAAATATAGGTCGATGTTTGCTACACGAAATTTTTGTGAGTAGTACAAAACTCTGTGACCTTATGTTTCCACAATCCACGGAGTCACTTTTATGGTGGATGATCCTTCATTGCTTTGTCCTATAACTTGACATTTTTTGTGGCTTTGACGCGCCTTGCTATATTAGCAACATGCGTCGAATCCCCTCGACACAGTGTGCTCTACTGGTATCTCACGTCAATGACGCACCTTGTCTCTGGAGCAACCCCCGCCGACCTAGCTTGGCACATGTTTCTCCACTACAGACTACGTCGATCTCTCCACGAGGGTAAAATTAGGCCTTCAAGAAGCTTCTAGAGTGAAATATCAATTAATTACCTTTCCCTCCTATTGTTATGGATCTAGTTTGACTTCCACCATTGTAGGGGATCACATCTCATCCACTCCTCACACTTTTCTCAATGTTCCCTTATCCATAGTGTCGTATAAATTGATGTCTTGGGCCATGGTTGAGGGGAGGAATATTGGAAGTAGGTAAATTCTGGAGAAATATCCCTAGACTTGGAGACTCTTGGGTTGCTTTGTATCCAAGGTGAAGGTGACTTGTTGGAGTAAGAACAACCCATTGCGAAGAAGCTACAACACCAAGGCCTAAACAGTTGTACTTTGTTTCTACCACTTTTAATAAATTTGTTTTTTCCTTCCCATACATTTGATGTTCATGGTCATGTATTTTAATATCCCTTGGTCACTTGCATAGGTCAATTATACTATTTCTATTTCAGTTGTTGTTGTCTTGCTTTGATCTGTATCAGGTTCTCTTGTACACAAAGCTGGATTGTAATTGCTTCTGGATCGCAAGAACCACTACTGTATCAGAGGTAAGTAAGTTCCCTCTATACTTATCTACTGTTACCGTTTTATTGACCTAGGAGAGGGTTTGTACAATTTTTCCCTTTTTGTTCCTTTTTGCCAATTACATAAAAGGGGATGAACTCCATTGTATCAAATGGATTCATTGCAATAAGCGATATATTATTTACATGAGCTCATTAAGTTGATAATTATCATGTTTGCAAGATGTCTTGCTTGCCTATGTAAGTTTTAAAAATATTATATAGAAAAAAAAAACATACAAATTTTGTTAAGGAAAATAGAGATTACACCACAACATTCACACATAATACACATAGATTTGTACCCTAGAAACCCTTAATCGATAAAACCAACAAAACTTAGAGCCGCACCTCTTATTTTCTCATATTGATTATTAACCACTCACAATACAATATAGGTATTCTGCAGCATCGAAAACCCTAATCCTTTAACTCGGATTAGAAAATAGACTCCAAACCCTTAACCAAGATTAAATTACATATTTTTAGAAAGAACCCAAAAATAGGCCAGAAATAGCCCAAGAAAATTTCGAACTCGCTTCACGGAAGTGGGAGGGCGTGACACCCCCCCCATAACCCCCCCAATCCAGCATCGGATGCATACGACAGAGCACTAGATGGAGGTGATCATTAGGCGCAGTCAAAGAGACCCCCCTCTTCCCCCTCCCCCACACACTTGCAAAGAATATAACACATACTCAACACTGATTAAGTAATTTTGCCAATCAAATGATAATTAGATAATAAAGTTGTAACAGTGTAACAATAGAAGAACTACCTTTCCAATTACAGAAAAGAGGATCAACTCTATTGTATCAAATGGCTTGTACCCAAAATCCACTAATTTTTTTCCTTTTTCAACCACTCAAATAGGCTAGCCTTATTAATGTCATGGTACTAAAATCACCGAGGAAAATACATTCTCAATACTTGTATTCTTAATCCTATTCAACTAAATCTTATAATTAAACAACATTGTTGTACTACTTGGTTCACTCTTTAAACTCTTATTCATTCACTAAATAAGTGGAATAAGCATCATCTATTAATTATTCTTAACCAATCAAACATAAGAAATATCACTAATATATTCCACCGTGATAGTAATCTTTCACCAACTACCATTTACTTGTGCATTAACTTCCCCGTAAGTTAACTATTATGTCAAGGTAATATAATTTCTACCATTTTATACTAATTAATAAAAGCCAACGACTTCTTTGGAACATATTTTTAGTTGTTATAAACATCCCTAACAATACCATACTCACCTAAATCTAGACTAGTAGATAGATGATTGTCCTTGGTATAACTAAATATTACATTCCATATAACTAATAGACTTGGATAACTAAATATTACATTCCATATAACTAATAGACTTTAATCAGCTAGATCAATCCTTTTGAAGTATAAGGAAAACACATTCTAATTAAAATACACGTATTATAATTACATATTTCACGACAATATTTGCATAATAATTTCCATCGGTTTCATCCTTTTCCCACAAACCATAGAGATCATACTTACATATAAGGACTTAATGCACATGTGTTAAATAGTGGAGAACCTATAGTTCAAAAGATATGAGCAATCAAATCTTTTATCCATAATCTAAATTATTCAAGATAAATAAAATTTCCCTTCACACCGTTATGCTCCAACTCCCCTACGTCCAATTCTACTTTTTAAAATTTCTTCCCCATCGCAGATCTATATAGATAAGAGTTTTCCAAATAATACTGCTTACCACCAACAAAAATGGAAATGGAAATATTAATAAGATGGAATCAAGGAGAATCCGTCTTTAATTTAAATAATAAAATATTAAATTATAGAAGAAAATGTCATAATTAAGTAAGATACAATTGAGTAAAATTGAAATATGATAATAAACAAATTTAATATCAATTTTCAATTTGATTAAAAGGTGAGTATAAATAAATTAATTACTAAATCAAAATTTAGAGAAATAAGAATTTCAAGGTAAAATTGGAGTTCATGGTATATAATAATTTATCAATAAAAAGATAAAGGTAAGCTTATTAACTAAAAGTCATTTTTAAGGTTTAATAATAATAAAAATGAATTAAAAAAAAGTTGGTAGATAAACTAATTTGGGATGGAATACTGAAAATGAAGAGAAAAAGATCCAAGGATGAGAGAAAGGATAGAAAGGAATAATGGAAAATTTACTTATAATATGATGGATGATAGGTTTAGAGGATTGTTTAAGTTTATAAGTATCTTCTTTATTAAAATTATTAAGATGTTTTCCAATTGTTAAGGTGTTTTCTAATGATATGTAAAGAGTAATGGACATTGAAGTTAATATTTTGGTTAGATTAAGTGTTTTTGCTTTTGTTTTTTGTAACTAGGGGAAGTCAGTAAGCATGGGGCACATGTAAATCGGAGTGATTTGAACTCGTAACCTCCATTTACAACATTTCCTTCAAATCAAGCTAATACAGTTTAAGCTACACCCATGTTATTTAAGAAATTAATTATGAAAAATGTTAACCACATATGATTTAAAATACATTTAGATAAACTTACAAGAGAGTTTCTATCTTTTTTATAAAAATTATAAAATTTCAAACTCAAGCATAATTAAAACAAATCATAAATTTTCAATAAATAATTATTTAAATCTATAAATTAAATAAATATATTTTTTGTTTAATATTTTTAAATATATCAAAAGCATAATTACCAACTTAATTATATTTTTTTAAATAAATTTAAATTAATAATATAAAATAAATTAGAGGATATTATAACATTAAATTTAAATTAATAATATAAAATAAATTATAGTATATAATATAACATTTATCACATGTTAAATTGGATGTGACTTATCAATATTATGACCAAGCTTAAAAAGAGAAGCATATGTATAAGATTTTATATTAATGTAATCTAAATATTCTATGTTTTTAACTTTTTCAAGTTTATTTTTTATTTATTTATGGATTCCAAAACATAATTTAAACACGTAAAAATTTGGATTTTACCAAAAAATTATTTATGGTATTTCAACCAAAACTCCAAATCGAAAAATAGAATAAATAAACTATTTTTTTCATATTCCAAAAAAATCACATTGAAAAACTTTTGTGTAGAGATCTAAAATAAAATAGACTACTCCTTTCATATTCCAAAAAAAATCACATTGAAAAACTTTTGTGTGGAGGTGTGGAGTAGATTTCATGTTAATTTTTAAATTGGATTTTATGATAAAATATAACACGAGTTAGGTTGGTTAGTTGATAGTAAAGTTTTATAATTAATCTAAATGATAACCTATAACATCAACAATTGTATGCAGCCTTTGAGTGGAATTCATGATCATTTATAATACTATTTAGGTTGGATTTAATGATAATCTATAACATGCAGCTCACATTGGTGTGGAGACTTCAAGTGGATTTCATGATAATTTATAACGTATTAAAGATAGATCGATTAGTTGATAGTAAAATTATATAATTAATGTTTTAATGTTATTTTGAAATTTTTTAAATTA
Source organism: Larix kaempferi (assembly GCA_027924585.1). Taxonomy (NCBI): domain Eukaryota; kingdom Viridiplantae; phylum Streptophyta; class Pinopsida; order Pinales; family Pinaceae; genus Larix; species Larix kaempferi. Next base: position 22,536,804 of record BSBM01000502.1, read on the forward strand.
TAAGATAGTAAAATTGAATAATTAATGTTTTAATGTTATTTTGAAATTTTTTAAATTATAAGATGAATTGTTATTATAATAAATATTAATAATATTTTTATCAAATTAAAAAGATTATAATAATAAATTAATAATTATAAATTTATTTAATTTAATTATTTTTTAATATTTGTTTAATTTTTTATTAAATTAAAAAAATTATAATAATAAATTAATAATTATAAATTTTTTTAATTTAATTTTTTTTAATATTTGTTTAAATGGATACATGCTTTTCAATACTTATAATTACTTTTAAGAAAACTAACTAACTAAGATGATTATAGGTTGTGAAAATATCCATCCTAATATCTATCACATATTATTTAATTGAATTTGGAAAACATACCATACGCAATTCCACGTGAAATACAAATCACATTAAAAGGATACTTGAAGAACATGAAGGAGCTCGGGCGATTACTATGTGAAAAATATTAAAACAATGTTGTAGAAAAATATAGGAAATGGGAAGATTTTTTGGTTAATTTTGAAAGAATTATTTAAAAATATTAAAAGATAAATTTGATTTTTTTGTACAGATTTTTTTTTGAAAATTTTATATTGATTTAATATCCACCATTATTTAAAAAAACATTATTGCTCCCATTAGGATATCTAAGCCATCATGGGGTACCTAGCGCGGCTCTAAGACCCTATGCTGCCCCCATGGTCCACCATGAGTTTGGGGGAATATAGTGGGTGTACCATAGTATATTTCCATGTAATATTTTATAAATGTTTTGCAAAAATTGCTATAGTAAAACATGAGCAAAATACCAAACATCTAATTGTTTAGATCAAACAAAAACCTTAATCTTAGAAATTCATGAAAATTTATAATCCATTCACATATAATAACTTTACTCCTTTATTCTCTTTATTCTTTTCTATTAGTGATTTCATTAAAAAAAAATCATATGGAAAGAAACTATAACTTGCTATTCAAGTAGAATCAAAGCTATATATATCAAAACCTCTAATTAATATCAGAAAGACCAGAGTCTAATCTTCTAAAAAAATAAAACTTTCAGTCTTGCATATAAAAGACAAAGAAACTGCCTCGACATCCTTCTGGAATGCTCCAACAAAGTCTATCGAGACCCCAAAAATTGTTCCAACAAACCCAAAAAACAACTACAAACATATCTGTCACTCAAATTAGAAAATAGAATAGGATCCATAATCCACGAGCAGCTCATTATAGAATTCCTCAAAGGATAAAACACCATTCAACTCTCCAATAGCAGATTTAGAGATCTCATCAACCACTTGGTTATAATCCCTGTAAATGTGCATCAAAGATATGGAGGAAAAATGCAAGCACAACTCATGTACCCTTTGTTGCCAATGCTCCAAGAAAATAGATTGGAGGTCATGTCTACCTTGAACCTAATCTAAACTAGCTCTAAAATCACTAACAACTGAGATCTCAAAGATACCTCTCTTTCTGGAAAACTGAAGGAGCCCCCATAAAGCCAATAGTTATGAAAGAGTGTTAGAACCTTCACCCGCTCCCATCTTCAATTTAAAAGAGTGGTGCTTTTTTATGTAAAGCAACATTCCAAAACCACACATGCCTCTATTGGAAACACCATCAAAGTATCCAAGAGGTCGATCTATAGACAGATCAGGTCGAGGACAAACCTTCTATTTTTTCACCTTTCTCTTCCTATGAAATTCAAGAAAACATGCAATAATCTTTGGACTTGTAACAGTAGGAGAGGGAATAATATTATGGAATATAAATCTATTCTGAGTTTTCCAAAATTCCCATAAAATGAATAAGGGAATATCTATGAAATTTACCTTCCTACCCAGCCAAAAAGCCATACTGTTTTGGAAAGAAGAGGATCCCCATGAATCCGAGAACTACAAAAAACTATTAATCCCTACCCAAACTTCTTTAAAAAAAGGAGCAACTACAAAGAAAAAGAATAAAGAGATCGAGAACATAGAATCCCCTACGTTGTACGTTATCCCACATTAAAACTTTGTTGTTCAAAAGAAACCAAATAAAACATTTTGTCTTCATTGGACAATCCCACTTCCATAATTTTTTTTCCCACTAGAAAGAAGTCTTATTGCCCTGGATTTCCATTATATAGTCATAGGCTAATTTTTCCGTAACAGTACCAATCCATTTGTTGAAATCCCAAATAATGCAGTCCTGCTTGTTACTTAAAATAACACCAACCTTTGATAGAGCTAAAATGAACTCGTTCCATTCCTCAGAAACATTCGCAGGAAGATTTAAATCATTAGAAGATAACCAATAATGGTCCACATTCCTAGATTTCCTTTTAACCTGTTCCAAAACCAAAAGATTTCTACTATGAAGTTCAACGAAGAGATCCCGTGATAAATGCTGAGGATCAATCAAACCAGCAATGGGATCGATACCCAAAAAGACCCGAGAACCACATCCAATCCTCCAGCTAAAGGAAGAATCCAACAATGGATAAAATTTGATGAAGCTTCTGCAAATTATAGAAGGATTGCGAAAAATATTGGCAGACTCTCGTATCCAATAAATGAGCGAAAACATCTTTATATATTTGGCATGAATGACCTTGCACCACAGACCATCAACAAAAAGACAGCGCCACAAAAATTTTGCACAAAGAGCCTTGTTAAAGGAACTTAACTCCTTCAACCCCAGCCACCAAAATATTTAGGTCTTGCAATACTTTCCCAAGAGGAAAGATGGAATTTTTTTGCCTCCATCCCACACGCCCAAATAAAATGAGCTATTCTTCTCCTGATAATAGAGATCACAAAAACTGGAAAGAGCATTAAAGAGAACCAAAACACTGGAATACTCTGTAGAACAGAGGAATCCAAAATAAGTATTCCACCTAAAGATAGGAACCCGAAAGACCAACATTTGATGCGCTTCTAAACCTTTTTTATAAGCCATCCCCAATCCTTAACCATATAACAATTCAGTATAAGGAAAAATCCTAAATATTTGAAATTCGAATCTAGCTCAGCCATTTTATAAGGGAACAGAGCAACAATTTGATCAAATAGGTCCGAGTCACTTCCATTCACTAGAAATTGATACTAGCGAGGAAAAAATACAGTGATAGGAACACCATTCCTCCAGAGTACCTCTTCCAAAAATAAGAACATCATCCACAAAAAGGAGATGTGAAATGAAAATAGAGTTTGAAAATTTAATACCTTTGATAATTTTTTTCCTTTTTGGCCTCATTAATTAGCCTGCTAAGACCATAAATGACCAATATAAAAATAAGAGGGGATAAAGGGAATCCTTTCCTGAGCCCCCAGCTGCATGAGAAGAAAGGAGTTGGAGTACCATTTACTAGGATAACAAAATTTGCAGAAGATATGCATGCCATAATCCAACTAGTAACCTTTGCAGAGAGACCAATATGTATGAGAATAAAACGTAGGAAGGACCAGTCAACACGATCATACGCTTTAACCAAATCAACCTTTAGAATGAGAGCTTGCAATTTCTTCATTTTCACAGAGTGCATACGTTCTTGAGAAATACCAATTGCATCCGATATCTGTTTATTTGGAAAAAAACCGAATTGTTCTTCAGTGATATACTTACTTAAGAAATGTCTTATTCAATTTGCAATAATTTGTGTGATTAAATTATAAATCAAATTGCAAAGGGAAATTGGCCGATAGTCGTTGAAAGACTCTAGACAATCCTTCTTTGGAATAATAGTGATATGAGTTTGATTCAAAATATTGGGCATTGATCCTTTCAATCTAGATTCATTTACCATATCAACAAGCTCCTTTCCCAACAAATAAAAAAAGTGGAGAAAAATCTCCACAGGCCAACCATCTGGCCTTGGGATTTTTTCCTTAGAAAAATGAGATAACACATCTTTAACTTCATAAATGCCAACTTCTGCCCCAACCTGCATCACTTCATATTCATTAAAGAACCTAGGAAAATTTTGGATCACCTTTAACTGTTGTTCCAAATGGGAATCATTATCATTGTTGTAAATACCTTTGAAATGATGCACAGTTGCAGCCTCAATAGAACTATGTTCATTAACCAAATAACCATTTGAATCCTTCAATTCACAAATAGCATTGGAAATTCTTCTTTGATTTGCAAATCAATGAATGTTTTTGTGTTATTATCACCTGCTTCCAACTAGATAGCTCTTCTCTTTAATCACCAAGTTTCTTCCAACCTAAATAATTTTTTTGTTTGTGCTTGCAAAGAAAAAATATTAGTCTTAGTCTCGACCGAGAACGAATCTTCATCAACCAGATCATGTAGGCTTTTCAACTTGTTTTCAATGAACCTCAACTCCTCAGAATTTTGTGCCTTTCTATCACCTTCCCAAAGCATAACTTCCTTTTTTAAAAGAGATCATTTCTTCGCTATACTCAACATAGGAGAAGATTGAATAGATTCAGACATTGCCTTCCATTTACTAATAACCATATTGTAAAAATATAGTTCATCCAACCAACTATGATTGAATTTAAATGGAAAATGGGAGGGTCTTCTTTCCACATCTAATTGAAGAATTATAGCTTTATGATTAGATATCCTTGTGGATATAGACCGAGAACAATATCTTTCAACTAAGGAACAAAGATGATCTGACATCAGTAATCGATCTAATCTTTTAGCGATACCTTCCTTTCCCAGCCTCCTATTTGACCAAGTTGGGACAATCTGACTAGGGACAATATCAATTAAACCAACTAATTCAAATAAAGATTTAAAGTACCCAGTCAAAGTATCATTCACATTTCTTGCCCCCCAAACTTCATCTGATGATAAGGTTAGATTAAGGTCCCCAACAAAAAATAAATAAGGATCCTGCATAATTTTGGAATCCCAAACACCATCCCAAAAAACTCGTCTGTGTCCATAAGGCCCATAAATATTTACAAGTTTTAGTTTATTTTCCATACCTCTATTTTTTCCTTCGACCATAATTCCTGCAAATGTAGATTAGGACTTTACATCAACAATTTGAGGATCCCAAGAAACAAGCAGACCACCTGATAAAATAGCATCATCAAGAGCCGAAGACATAGTTTCCTGAAGAAAAATGATATAAGGCTTGATATTCTCTAATGTTGATGTATATGTAAATTTGGAATGTATTTCACCTATGTATTTCATCTATGTATATTGTACTCCTATAGAGATGTGTTATTCCTCTATACGGAAGTGTCGTCACTGAGGAAGTTGTGGGGTTTTTCACCTTAGGGTTTTCCCCACGGAAACTTTGTGTGTCTATTGTCTCGTATGATTGCATCTTGTTATGATTGGCATGCTTGATATGATTGATATGCTTGATATGCTATACATGTTATTCTTTTAGTAAATATCCTAGAGTATATTGAATTAATGCTAAAAAATTAACATGGTATCAGAGCTTCCCTGAGAAGAAGACATTGTGCAGTGGCATAAACTAGGGTTTCTCTCCACAGATTTTGGAAAAGAAATATGACAGATTGACTCTCCTCAGCAAGTTGAATCTTTCTGTCAAATCAGAATTCAGTTCTGAGCAATTTTAGTTTTGGCCCTAGAAAATTAGGGTTTCCACAAAAATAGGAATGTCTGAAATCTGAAGACATAGCTGGAATCTCCTTGGAAAAATCAAAGTTTAGAGCTTTGGATCGAGATTTTTGGTTGAGTGAAGCTCCGGGAAACTCAAACCCTAATTCAGGGTCCTCCCTAGTGAATTCAGGAAGACTAAAAAGCATTTCTGAAGGGTGAAACTTTGCAGATCTCAAATTCTGAATATACCAGGATGATCAGCTCATCAAGGCACATCTTTCTATCCTTTCATAAAGTTGAAATTCACATTTTGAATTTTTAGGGTTTCTCTAACAAACCCTAATCTGAGACCAGATCCATTTTTCAGCAAATCAAGTGGTAAAGACCTATATCTTTTCTATTTCCATTTGAAGTACTCTTTAAGATGTCTCACCACACCAAGATTGAGGATAAGCTTGAAGGGGTTGATAACTTCCGAGCATGGAAGTATAGGATTGGGTTAATCCTGGAAGAAAATGAATTGGACACCTACATCAGTTCTGAGGTCCCTATCCCAGAGGATGAAGAGGCCAAGGCATTGCATAAGAATAACTTGGTCAAGGAAAAGAGAAACATTGCTGATTCTATCAAAGACCATCTCATTCTACATGTGTCATCTCTGAAGACACCCAAGGAGATGTTTGACTCTTTGACCAAGCTATTTGAAGGGAAGAACATAAATCGGAAGATGACTCTACATAATCAATTAAAAGGGGTCAAGCTATTGAATGGAGAGACCATTCAATCCTACTTCTCTAAGGTCTCTCAAATCAAGGAACAACTTGAAGCAGTAGATGAAGTAGTGGAGAATGGTGAAATTGTTATGACCACTTTAAATGGCCTACCTAGGTCATGGGATTCCTTCATCCAAGGAATTTGTGTAAGAAGGAAGTTGATATCCTTCAGTAGACTGTGGGATGAATGTTCACACGAAGAGGCTATGCTAATAGCCCGAGAAGAAAATATGGGGAATGAAGATCAAGCACTCACAGCACATACCAAGAAAGGTAAGATCAAGAAGGAGTCATCTCATAACAGAAGACCTTCACACCACCATCATAAGAAATATCTCAGATGCTTCACATGCAATGAGAAGGGACACTTTACGGTAGATTGTCTCAAGAAGAAGAAAGACAACAACAACTTCAATAAGAAGAAGAAGAACAACAAAATAAGATATCATGCTCATGTTGTCGAGGATGATGAATGTCCCAAGAAGAAGGCTAGAGTAGAAAGTGATGATGATGACTCATCAAGCGAAGATGAATATGTTCTAATCTCTGCTCTCACAAGTACTAGCTCTCATGGTTGTAATGATTGGCTTATTGATAGTGGAGCTTCCAAACACATGACTAGATTTAAAGAATCTTTTGCAAATCTATCTGAACATGAGTCACCCCATAAGGTAAAACTTGGGGATGACTATAAATACCCTATCAAGGGAAGTGGCGAAGCCTCCTACAACCTAGACTCTGGGAAGTATTTGAAGATGAAAGATGTTTTATATGTACCTGGGCTCAAGAAGAACCTACTCTCCATATCTGCATTGGATGCAAAAGGCATGAGGGTTGCATTTGTAGATGGCTAAGTCCTTATGAGGCCAAAAGGTAAAACTATAGATGATGCAGTGGTGATTGGAGAGCAAGAGGGAGGATTGTATAAATTGAAGGGACAACCTGAACATGCCATGGTACATGAATCCATGGAGCCAAGTGAACTTTGGCATAGAAGGCTTGCTCATGTGCACTATAGAGCACTACCAATTGCAAGCAAAGCTGTAGAGGGTCTTCCTGAAATCAAGACCAAACATGAAGGGGTTTGCAAAGGATGTGCAAAAGGAAAGAACATAAAGAAGGAATTTCCAAGCAGTAAAAGCAAGGCATAAGGAATTTTGGAAATTATCCACTTCGATGTATGTAGTCCGGTGTCATCCAGTTATCTGAGTGGGTATGTGCACTATGGTTCTTTCATTGATGATTTATCTAGGAAGACTTGGACTTATTTCTTGAAGAACAAAGATGAAGTATTCGACAAGTTCAAGGAATTCAAAGCCTTGATGGAAAATCAAACTGATAAGAAAATCAAGACATTTAGATCCGACAATGGTGGAGAATTCACTTCAAGTGATTTCAAGAAACTATGCAATAATTCAGGGATTAAGAGGGAGTTGACCACTCCTTACAATCCACAACAGAAAGGAGTAGAAGAAGCTACTTCAAACTTGGACTCCAGCAGCTCCTGTAAGGAAGCAAAGATTCAGAGGGAGTCACTACTACATTTTGACCCAAAATCCGACGGAAAAATCCGACGGCGCATGGATTTATCTTTATAAACTTACCAAAAAACACAAGTGTACAATTTTTTTTTAAAATGTGGCAACAAGCATCGGCTATGCGACGGCACGTTTAGTAAACGTCGGTTAAGCGACGTCTCTTTTAGTACATGTTGGTTAAGAGACGGTTAAGAGAGCACGCTTACTAGGTCAGATATATGAAATATGTATAGCCGACGTGTACTAAAAGAGACGTCGTTTAACTCCACGCGTCCTAAACGCGCTGTCACATATTCGACGCTTGTGGCCATTATTTGCAAACATTCATATAAATAGAGATGTAGGCCTAGGTTCACAATCTCACACACTCACTCTCGCACAAATCTCTTGGACAAGAAATGCGAAATTCCTAAGGAGTTTTAGGGTTTGGTTTTTGGCCTTGTGCTTTTATGGGGATCTTCCCACTTGGTCTTGGAATTTGGTCTTGCTCTTTGGTGACTTCTCTCTTGAAGTATCTCTTGGTTAATTTCTTGGTTTAGGGTTTGGTTTTTGGCCTTGTGCCTTTGTGGGGATCTTCCCACTTGGTCTTGGAATTTGGTCTTGCTCTTTTTTTGACTTCTCTCTTGAAGTATCTCTTGGTTAATTTCTTGGTTTAGGGTTTGGTTTTTGGCCTTGTGCCTTTGTGGGGATCTTCCCACTTGGTCTCGGATTTTGGTCTTGCTCTTTGGTGACTTCTCTCTTGAAGTATCTCTTGGTTAATTTCTAATTGGTTTATCATTGGTAAATCTTTCTTGGAGAAAGTTTGTCCTCTTGTGTTAGGGTTTACCCTCACTAGTTAGGGTTTTCTCTTGTGGATTTGGCTTTGACTCTTGTGGAAAAGAAGATTCATCATATACTTGGTTTTGTTTTGAGTTAGGGTTTACCCTCTCTTAGGTTTTGCTCTTGTGGATTTGGCTTTGACTCTTGTGGAAAAGAAGATTCATCATATACTTGGTCTTGTCTTGAGTACTTAGGGTTTACTCATGTGGATTTGGTTTTAACCATTGTGGAAAAGAGGACTCATCATATACTTGGTCTTGTATTGAGTTAGGGTTTACTCATGTGGATTTGGTTTTAACCATTGTGGAAAAGAAGACTCATTATATACTTGGTCTTGTCTTGAGTTAGGGTTGACTCATATATTGTGGATTTGGTTCTAACCCTTGTGGAAAAGAAGACTCATCATATACTTGGGTTTGCTCGTACTTTGTTCTTAGGGTTTGAGTAATAAAATGCCACGTAACAATAATGTTACAGGTCATCAAGATCATCTAGAACAAAATCGAGAATTGCTTGCTAGGTTGTGGGATGGAGTGGAAAGAAGGGGTGATGGAAAATGTTATTGTCCTTGCAATCGATGTAGGGGCTTTAATAAGAGAAGGTTACTGATCTCAACAGCTAAAAAACATTGCAGGGAACATGGACATGTTGAGGGGGGGCATGAATATCATCCATTGGTAAGTCATAATTCATTATATATCATACGGTCTATTTGTGCCAGAAATTGTTTCCAGGCCACAAAGAAACAAGCCAACACAATCTCAAAAATACAATAAAGTAAAAGTAGGTTTTAGGCTAAGTTGCCAGGGTACTTGGGTACTGGGACAGGTATGGGTACGGGTACGCCACTTTTTGAAATATGGTACTTGGGTACGTCGGGGTACTGTAGACATATATATATAGATAGATAGATAGATAGATAGATAGATAGATAGATAGATAGATAGATAGATATAGATATAGATATAATTTTATAATTTTATAATTAATAATTATATTAATATATTTATAATTAAATATAAATATAATTAAAAAAACTGAAAATTAAGCTAAATTAATAATTATTAATTATTAATATGAAAAAATTTAAAATTTAAAAAATTTAAAATTATTGCAGGAACATTTTCTTTTATGATAATCTGTCTGTAGCCATATCAAGGAACTCGGCCACTAGTTGTTGTTTACCTTTTGATTTATACCCATCCATGTTTGATTCCATTCAAATGCTTTTTTCCCTTTTGTTAGTGCGCTCCATTTTATGAAATCTGTAAAAGCCTACTTCTCCTTTTGAAATGTCTCATGCAGACGTGTTTTAACTATTAGTATGAGGTTGCAAAAGGTCATCATGCTAAAAACCTTAGGTTGATTTTCCTAAACATTAAAGTCGCCTTGATTTGTAGTTGGCAATGTGGCATCCTTGATAATTGGATTTTTAAGGACCCTAATTCATTTTACCATTTTGTCAAAAAGCCAAGTTAATCCTATTTTCGGTTGCTAGGTTTGACAAACTGGAAAGCAAGTTGACTGTCTTATTATAATTAGCATTTATGCTAATCCTACCAAAGCTACAAATAGGCCTTGAATAAAAGCTGCAGTTTATCTTGCTTGGTTGGTTAACTGTGGTTGGAAAGCATGCTGATTTGATCAAGCTAAAGTCATAAAGAAACTTGCTATTCTGAAACCTTAAGTGAAATTGGCCATTCCAACCTAGAACTCGATCTCCTTTTCATGTGGGGTAGGATTCCTGAAATTGTCAATGTTACTCCATGAGTGTATTTCATAACTGACAAGCTGTGTTGACCTTGGAACTTTATTCTCGGGGGAAATTGTTAAAGTGATTATATTACAACAGGACTGAATATATGACAGTGAGATGGCAGTTTGTCAAATATTGCTATCCTGGAAACAATACTAAGCATGGTGTGTTGATTAGACATAGCATAACCTTGGAAAAAGTGTGATGTGATGATACTTGTAAACATATTAGTTATTATACCGAAAGACAACAAAATGAATGAGGTAAAAGCACTCTAATAGGCAGTTCTCATGCATGTTCTCTAATTACAGCCATGCAAACAGTAGAAATTACGAGACAGAGCTGTTGTAGTAGTTGTTTTTCTGAGTCATGTCCATTCATTAACACCATGTATATTGGGCCAGCCTTTGACATGAGCAACCTGAATCTTTAGTTTGGAAAGCATGCTAATGGGTGTATAACTTTTAAGTTGTATAATCTAAAGTCTTAAATTTACAGTATTACATTACTGTATAGTGTTTGAAGTTCATTCATAAAAGACAAGCACTACCAGCATACAAACCATAAACCAGCAATTAATTTATCAATTATGTAACTAAACAAGTTAAAAATGAATCCAAAACACAGACTGAAGGGTAAAAAGGATCATATATATTTCAGAATTATGTTCAGCAAATACACATGAGAGTTACAGTACTTAGCTCATAAACAAGTCATAGACCTCCTTAAGCCAACCAAAAATCAAACTCTGTTTCTGTCTTTCTTCTCACTCTAAATACTATTTTTACAAAATTCATTAGGTTCTAAACCCTAACTGCTTTCAACCAAATCCTCGATGGGTTAAAGTGAAATAAAGTCTTTCCTCTAGAACATAACTAAAAAACTAACTAATTAAAGCATCTATTAAAAGCTCCATAAGTAACTGACTAACTGCCAACTCAAAGGTCTTTGGCAGCTTCGACTAGTAAGGCTATTCCATCCGAGATTTGAGCCTTTTTTCTAGCTCTCTTTTTCTCAGCTTCTGTCTCTGCTAACTTCCTTGTAAGCTTTTCATTCTTCTGCTGCAAGTCTTTGACATTCTGCTTCAATTCTGCATAATGCAAATCTGTGCTTCTCTTTCTCTTCAAGGCTTGTTTAGACACTGTTATTAGCTCTTGATAATTTTCATTCACTTCCTATAAGTCTTCTCTTAGCCTTCTATTTGCTAAGACTAGGGCATCATTAGTATCTTGCATGCATTCCATTTGATGCCTATATTGTTTGATGGTTCTTTGCAGGTTCTCCATGTCTGAGTCAAAAACCTTCCCTGTTATGGTATATTGCATCTCACTGGGCAGCCAAGGGACATTCAGTCTTCTGAAAATATCCTCATCTTCCTGTAACAACTCTGAAGATACACCATGAAAAATAGGGTTTTCCTGACTTGTTGTTTCAATGGGTGTAGTTTCATCTATCAAGTTCTGATTTTCAGAATAAGAAACCTCAACTTCCTTCTTTTGTTGTTCCTTTATTATTTCATCTTTTAATTCCAGAAACACAGCAGATAATTTTGTTTGAGTGAGACTGGAATCTTCTGCTGACTTCAATGACCTTTTTTCTTTTGTATGCTCAAAAACTGGACTGTTTATAACTGCTTCCTTCTTGATCTTGAGTTCTTCATCTGAAGATTCATCATCAAGTACATTTATCTCTTATGTCTTCATTCTAGGGTTTAGCAACTTTTTCATATTCAGCCTTAACTTGTTTTTAGATCTGGTTTTTGGTCTCCATTCTGAAACAAGTTCTTTTACCATCTTCAAAGTTTTTCCTTGATGCTTAATTGTGGCTAGCTCTATACCTTCGATTTTGGTTTTCTCTTTCTTTGGCTTCTTTGTTTTATCTTCTTGACTGTACTTTTCTGTGTATTCCATCCCAGCTTCAGTTTTGAGAGTGAATTCATCCTCTTCTAGTAAATATCCCTCATCCTCAGATAGGACAGTGATGGGGCTTCTTCGTTGAACCTTAATGTCCTCTTTTTCTAGAGCACCCTTTTCTGTGACAACAATTTTCTCTTCACTGAGAGTTTCTGCTGGTGCCATGTGTTTCTCAGGCTGATCTTCTTGTTGTGGAAACAATGAATATTTACCTTTACTATCAGCTACAACCCTTTGAGGTTCATTGTTACCCTTCAAAGGTTCTGGTTCTTCTTCAAATTTAATCTCTTTTTTGTCTTCAGACTTGCTCTCCTGACCTAGTTTTCTGACTAGAGATTGACCTTTGTCTACACGCTTTTTATCTTGCTGCTCTTTTTGCTTGGTCTGAAAACCAGACCAAAACAAGAAATGCTCCCATGTCTTCCCTTCTCGTTGTAGAACTGTACTGATAATAAGCTTAATCAGATCATGATGGAAGATGGATTGTGTAGTATGATCATGATGCCCCTTAATCCTGCTTGACATCTTTTGCAGACTTTTGAATAAGAAGAAAGGAAGGTTCATTTTGGATTCACCAATCAGATGTTGTAGAAATCTAAAATGGTATTTGAAAACATAAGCATATCTGCCTTCACAAGTGATATAGCTTTGTAGAATTTTAATGGGCTGCACCCATTCATCCCTGACCTCCTGGATTAACACCCCTTTGCACTAGTCTGGAGTAATACCAGGTAAAAGGTACCTTTGATCATCAAAAGTGAAAGGCAATTTTTTGAACCACATTTCACCTTCATTCTTGACTCCTGTAGCTTCAACAACTAAATCCACAGTCAGTTTAAACTTTAAAGTATCAAATACTATCATGTCCTCCTTATAGCTTTGGACAAATTTATAAGAAACCTCAGTGTTATAGCCATTGATTTTCCTGAAGAAATCCAACCAACCAGCATTTTGAAAAAGCTTTGCACAATCTGGAAATTTGTCAATCCAATTTAGCTCAGTGGGTTCGATTCTATTTGTTTTTCCACTTTTACCCATCTGCTTTCAACAACTGAAACCTATGTACTTTTGGAGTTCTATTGATGAGCTAACAGGCTGCTTTCAGATTTTGAAGAAGTAGTGGCTTAATGTATCGCTAAATTTCAAATTTCCACTTGTCATAGCGTCTCAAAGAACTCTTAAAATGATCTATTTTTGATAGGAGCTTTGTTTAGAACCTATATTCATGTTTTCCCTAATGAATTTTAAGAAAACAAGCTTTTCTGAGAAAAAACCCCAATTTAGCAGCTCCTATCGGTTTAATGCGGAATACCCTCTTCTCGCTTTGCTGTGGATGTTTAAATCAATTTTTTAGGTACCTGGTTGTTCAATTCCTCTGTGCAAGTGTCTTCAGGTCTTTGATTCGCTACCAGCTGGCAGAACGAGCAAGCCCTAATTTCTCTGTAACTGCAACTTCTGGCTTTCAGGCACCTGTCCTCTCTCCACCTATTTTCTGTTAAGATTTAATATGCTAATACAGAAAATAGCAGCATTACATTCCATTTCACAATAATAGCATATACAGGATCACTGAAGAAACAACAAGCACAGCATAAACACAAGAGACATAGATTTATCCTGGGAAACCCTCATGGGGTAGAAAACCCAGCAAAGCTTCCTCAATATAGATGACCAGCAATATACAAAGATGAAACCCTGAGACATGATCTCCTCCTCCACAATAGCAGACCTCTCCTCCACAAGTGCGCTATCCTCAAGTGAGTGAATGTGTATAAAATGAGGAACACACCTTCTCTATTTATACACTACTCTGATATGTATTTTACACAAGTACATGTAGGCTCGTATTTAACCATTAGGTTAAATACCCCATTATAACTGACTGGGCCGACCCCTCTAGGGTGGTCTAATAACCCTTTGACCCACATAACACATTTAGGGCCAACCCCCACTAGGGAAGTCTAATAACCCGAGTTACCATATTCCGACGGAGGAATAAACATCTCCGGATATACAATAAGATCTTCACGGAGGAATGAAACATCTCCGGAATGATAAAGTACAAATATAATATTCTTTGAAGTTACAATATTTCAACACTCCCCCTTAACGAGAAGGATATTATAACAACATCTGCACGAGCAAGGAGTCATCAACATCATACATGATACATCTATAAATCATTGGAAGCTTTCTCAACATCATCAGTAACTCAAGCAGTTACTGGAACATCTTCAATACTGGAACATCGACATCTTCAGTATTGAGTCTTTATCTTCTGTAGCACTTGAACAGCTACAACAATATCATCATCTGGATCCTCACGATTATCGTCATCACACGATCATCAGCATCGTCATCTCTCGATCATTAGCATCGTCATCACACGATTATCAGCATCGTCATCTCACGATCATCAGCATCGTCATCACACGATCATCAACATCGTCATCACACGATCATCAGCATCGTCATCACACGATCATCAGCATCGTCATCACACGATCCTCAGCATCGTCATCACACGATCGTCAGCATCGTCATTAATACAGGTATCCATAACAATACAAGTATCCACATCATTAGTACAAGTATTCATGCCAATACAAGTATACATATCATCAATACAAGTATCCATACTGATACAAGTAACCATGTCATCAATACATGTATCCTACCGGTACAAGTAACCACATCATCAATACAAGTATCCTACCGATACAAGTAACCACATCATCAATACAAGTATCCATACCGATACAAGTAACCAAATCATCAATACTAGTATCCTATCGATACAAGTAACCACATCATCAATACAAGTATCCTACCGATACAAGTAACCACATCATAAATACAAGTATCCATACCGATACAAGTAACCACATCATCAATACTAGTATCCTACCGATACAAGTAACCACATCATCAATACAAGTATCCTACCGATACAAGTAATCACATCATCAATACAAGTATCCATACCGATACAAGTAACCACATCATTATATAAAAAAAAATCACTTTCTCGGAGACCATTCGTCTACGGATCAATTCAGGGACCGAAGTCTGGGGATGATACAATCCCCACTTCTCGGAGACCACACGTCTACGGATCAATTCAGGGACCGAAGTCCGGGGATGATACAATCCCCACTTCTCGGATACCACACGTCTACGGATCAATTCAGGGACCGAAGTTCGGGGATGATACAATCCCCACTTCTCGGAGACCACACGTCTACGGATCAATTCAGGGACCGAAGTCCGGGGATGATACAATCCCCACTTCTCGGAGACCATACGTCTACGGCTCAATTCAGGGACCGAAGTCCGGGGATGATACAATCCCCACTTCTCGGAGACCATACGTCTACGGCTCTCTTTAGGACTGAAAGTCCAGGGATGATCCAATCCCCTCAACTGTCCACTAAGGACTTCATTCTCGGAGACCTCACGTCTACGGCTCTCTTTAGGACTGAAAGTCCAGGGATGATCCAATCCCCTCAACTGTCCACTAAGGACTTCATTCTCGGAGACCTCACGTCTACGGCTCTCTTTAGGACTGAAAGTCCAGGGATGATCCAATCCCCTCAACTGTCCACTAAGGACTTCATTCTCGGAGACCTCACGTCTACGGCTCTCTTTAGGACTGAAAGTCCAGGGATGATCCAATCCCCTCAACTGTCCACTAAGGACTTCATTCTCGAAGACCATACGTCTACGGCTCTCTTTAGGACTGAAAGTCCAGGGATGATCCAATCCCCACCTGTCCACTAAGGACTTCATTTTCAGAGACCATACATCTACGGATCAATTCAGGGACCAAGGTCCAGGGATGATACAATCCCTATCTGTCCACGAAGGACTTCATTTTCGGAGACCATACGTCTACGGATCAATTCAGGAACCGAAGTTCAGGGATGATACAATCCCTACTTGTCCACTAAGGACTTCATTTTCGGAGACCATACGTCTACGGATCAATTCAGGAACTGAAGTCCAGGGATGATACAATCCCTCTTCTTTCTCGGAGACACCTGTCTACGGATCACTTTAGAACAAGTGTTCAAGGATGATACAATCCTCACATGTATTCTCATCAATACAAGTACAAGTATCCTCAACCATACAAGTACATTAATCAATACATGTATCATGAAAAGTATGTATTCTTACCAATACATCTTATCATCAAAAGCATGTATTCTCACCAATACATCTATCATCAAAAGCATGTATTCTCATCAATACATCTCACGTCAAAAGCATGTATAGGTAAAACTAAGTATTCTAAGTATAAGAGTCCTAAATCTAAATATTTCTAAGTATCTAGGTGTAGAGAACAGGTTACCTCATCATCGACCTTGTTGTTCGATGAGACAATCTCATCATCAGTGACTATACTACTCCCCCTTTCGAGGAGGGTCCTTTTGAATTACACCAAGCTTGTCTCGGAAGTATTCAAATTTCACTCGAGACAGAGGTTTGGTTAGTATGTTGGTAACTTCTTCACTTGAGGTAAAGGTTTGGTTAGTACAACGGTAACCTGTTACAAATTCAAACTTTATAGTTCCTTTCTGCGTCATATCTTGTTAGTTCCCTATGTTCTTTGACTTATCATGGAAACTAGATTCTATGTCATCTTGATACAACTCTAATTATCACATAGGATCTCGGTTGGTTCTATCTCTAAGTCAAACAATCCTGAAGCCAAACTTCTTCACAACTAGCAGAGCAAGCAACCATATATTCCGCTTGTGCTGAGAGCCATACTAGACTGCTTCCAGCTAAACCACTAGATCATGGCTAATCCCAGACAATAACATCCTCTCGATGTGTTCTTCCTGTCTGAAACACTTCCTGCCCAATCAGAATCTGAATAACCATATGAAGTCATGATCTTCAAGATAGCATAGATCAAATTCTATCGTGTCCTTTATGTGCCTCATCACATGCTTTGCAACTATCAGGTGAACACATCTAGTTTCCACTAGATACTGACTCAAGGTGTTCACAACAAAGCATATATCTAATCTAGTATATGTTAGATACATCAATGACCCAATAATTTGACTGTACAGAGTTATATCCACTAACTCTGATGAGTCATCCCCTAATAGCTTCAAGTTGGAATCCATAAGAGTGGCCATTCCAACACCTCAAGTTCTTTTAATATTTCTCAGCATACTTTCCTTGGTTGAGAAATATTCCTTCTGAGCCTTGCCATACTTCCAGACCTAGGAAGTAAAGCATCAATTTGAGATCTTTCATTTTCATTTCTGCATTGAATGATCTTCTGTATATCTATCTGTACCATCTCTCGTTAGATGGGTCTATTGATATGAGCCTCAATATCATTCGAACTCTGTGGTGAGTTCCTTCTTGCATCCATGTCATCTGTGTATAGAAATCATATTCAACCTTGTAGCAAAGGTTGAGATCCACATCACCCATGGTGATCATTAAGCTTATCAATTGATTATCGATCCTGGGAACCATATAGAACCTGATTCACACTTCTTCTTTAATTACACCATTAAGAGAATGGTCTTATTTTAGCCACTTGGAGCAAACATCTCATCATGATTCTCTTCCTCTTTCTAAGAGAATCTTCTAGCCATGAGCCTTCTATATTTTGTTTGATTTGTAAATCTTCTTGTTGAACATCCATTGCTTGTTCAGTGTTCATCATTCATCATGATCTTTCCTACAAATCAAAATTAAGTACAGGATTAGTAATACTTCATAATCATCAAATCATATTGACATGGTAACCTATTATGCATACAGATATCATTTATATAGTTATGCAACTAATTTGACCAATACTTTGGCACAACACTTTCCCATATCCTGTATGCATATAGTGGCTATCTAGATGCCTTCCATCTCTACCAGAACATACTATCGAGAGTGTGCACAGCTCTCGGCATGTCAGCAAAGAGGTTTCATTATAGACAAGCAACAATGGAATGTTTGTCCAACTTACCAAACATATGCACATTAGTTGTATACTGTTCAATGCTCTATGAATGTTTACACTCAGCATTATATATTCTAGGAATACAAATATGCATACAACCTATTACAGGCAATATCATTACTATTTCAAATAACAACTCAAATACTTATCTTTTGTGTTTGTGTGGCTGCCTCCCGCTTGATCTTCTGTATGTCTTTTGAACTTCTATTCATTCTGTACCACTGTGCATGCTCAAGAGTCATCCTCATGATCTCATACACAAACATACACTCATTAGTATATTCTAAATGCTATCAAAACATTATAGTACTAAATAATCTTGAAAATGTATAGTCATGATTATAGTTAATAAACATTAGTATTCAAGATTTCAGGGAAGTCTTCTTTTACTCATGCATATCATCAATCAAGATAAAAGATATAATATGCATAATCCCTTGATTACTAACTTTATGAATAAGCATAACCACTCATTCCAAGTATACTTATATAAGGGATCCTAACACAAGGTAAGATTCATGGGAAACATACCTGGATTAGCATACCTACTTGGTTATGTACAACATACCTAAACAATCTCTTCAATGATTTAGAGATCCTGAGCTAGAACCTGCATGTCTCATAGGTTAAGCATAATATAACAAAGTCATACATACCTCGTAAGTAGAACAAAGATTATGGATGAGTCTTTGTCTTCATGTTTTCATGGTCATGGAGCCTGATTTGTCTTTTGTGATGTACCTGTATCTTGTTAGCAGACAACATCAACCTCACACAACATCATAATGCATTAGTACAATCATAAGTGTCAACACCCTAACCAATGAATATCTTCTATCATGCATTCATAATTTTGTTAAGGTGATACAACAAATCTAAAATCAAGATTGTACTAACCGTAATAACATGAAGACAAACATACCATAAACTTAATCATGAACAAATCTCAAAACATACCTCGATGAGTCATACCTGTCGAGATCGCTTGTAATCTCCTTATGTAAAGCCTTAGCCTCATCTCCCTCTGAAACAGGAACTCCTTCACTTATGCAGGTGACCAATCCATCTTCTTCTAGGATTAACCCTATCCACTTGATTTGCAAGAACTGGACCTGGAGCTGGATATGGGTTTGTCAGAGAAACCCCAAAAATTCAAACTTTGAATTTCAAACTTCCGAAAGGATAGAAATATGCGCCTTGATGAGCTGATCAAACTGATATATTCAGAATTTGAAAACTGCAAAGTTTCACTCCTCAATTTTGCCTTTGAAACTTCCGGATTCACTGGACGTGACCCTGAACTGGGGTTTGGTGAATCCCACTCTTCTGCCCAATCAAAATGTTTGATCCAAAGCTCTAAGCTTCTATTTTTCTGAGGAACTTCCAGCCATGGTCACAGATTTCAAAAATTCCCATTTTTACAGAAGCCCTAATTTTCCACTTTTCTGATCAAAGTCCCGAACTAGGGTTTGATCAAGCCCGGCCTTTTGACCAACCAAAAAATCTGATCTTGGTCTCTAAATTTCTATTTTGATGAGTAGCATTCAGCCGTGGTCTCCGTTTACAAAAATTCCAACTTTCTTCAAAGCCCTAAATTCCGGAAGCCATGAATGAAGGTACTCAAAAAATAATTCTGTTTTGACAGAAATATGTACCTGATTGTTTCTGGTGTAACTCCAAACTTTTCAATCCACAGGGTCTGAAAAAGTTTTCTGAGATAGCCTGACCTGTTATCTTTCCATCCTGACATGTCTAACCTCAATTGGATTCTCTGAGAGAGAGTTATGTCAAATGTCGCAACGTGACCTGTTTTGGGATAAAACAGAAGAGCGAACTTGTACGGCATGCCACGTGTCACTGTTTGAACTTCAGCCTCTGAAAAACTTTCCTGAGGTAGATCGGCCTATTAGCTTTCCATCCGGACAGGTCGGACCTCAATTGGACTCTCTGAGAGAGATTTATGCCAAGTGTCGCAACATGACCTGTTTATGGGATAATACAGGAGGGCGAACTTGTACGGAGTGCCACGTGTCACTGGTTCAACTTCGGCCTCTGAAAATTTTTTCTGAGATAGTACAGACTGTGTACTACCTGTCACTATTTACGAAATTTCATTTGGAGCTTCCTAGCCCAAGATATGACCTTTTTCCCAAGGTCACCTGATTTTGACTCAGATCTGGAAGAGGCCGAAACCCTATATTGTACAGATCATAAATCACAAAGTACAATGAATTAGAGGTTTTACTTTGGACACAAGGTACTTGGAGATTTAATCTTCGTCCTGTAACAATTTCAGATCCGAAAACTTCTCCAAAATGGATTTATAGCGAAAGTGCTACGATGACTGGGTTTTGCTATGTAAAACCCTAACCTTCAAATTGTCGTAAGTAAAGGAAGTGTCGTTAGTGCCATACCTTGTCTTCCTTCAGGTTAGCTCTGATACCATGTTAAGATTTAATATGCTAATACAGAAAATAGAAGCATTACATTCCATTTCACAATAATAGCATATACAGGATCACTGAAGAAACAACAAGGACAGCATAAACACAAGAGACAGAGATTTATCCTGGGAAACCCTCATGGGGTAGAAAACCCAGCAAAGCTTCCTCAATATAGATGACCAGCAATATACAAAGATGAAACCCCAAGACATGATCTCCTCCTCCACAATATCAGACCTCTCCTCCACAAGTGCGCTATCCTCAAGTGAGTGAATGTGTATAAAATGAGGAACACACCTCCTCTATTTATACACTACTCTGATATGTATTTTACACAAGTACATGTAGGCTCGTATTTAACCATTAGGTTAAATACCCCATTATAACTGACTGGGCCGACCCCTCTAGGGTGGTCTAATAACCCTTTGACCCACATAACACATTTAGGGCCGACCCCCACTAGGGAAGTCTAATAACCCGAGTTACCATATTCCGACGGAGGAATAAACATCTCCGGATATACAATAAGATCTTCACGGAGGAATGAAACATCTCCGGAATGATAAAGTACAAATATAATATTCTTTGAAGTTACAATATTTCAACATTTTCCAGCTTCGTGATGTATCTATGAAATAACTCCTTTCACGTCAAATTCGTCTAACACCTCCTCCTGTCATGATATGCACTGTTCCAACTAATAATCTCCACGATCTCTTCCACGATCCAGCAGCACCTGTTTTCATAATTACTACTGGAGCAACACGTATCAACAGCCTTCATTCATGTGATTAGTCACTTAGCAATGAAACCATGCGAAAATTTAGCTTAAAAAATAATGATTTCGGCTGGGGCGATAATCTTGTAGCACTATTGTATTAACTTTTCATGATTGCGCTACAAGAATAATCTGCATTCAAATTTTGGCCCAATTTCAACTATTTTTCCAGTTTAAATGATAAACCACACTCTTTGAGTATGTTTGTGACATCCTTACTTAATATAAATCCTATTTATCCCTTCAAATCCTAAATGAAAATAATAAGAAATCTAAAAGCAAGCAAAAAATTAAAAATTTCATTTGAAAATAAAAAATTTCCTAAAGGAAGCAAAATGAGAAAAATTTAGCAAACGAGCAAAATTAAAATCAAAATCACAATCAAAATATAAAATGGAAGGAAACAAGTTCATGACTTAACATGGTCTTTATATTGAGAGTTTTTGTAATTGTATATTGTATCATTTTTATTTTTGTTACTTATTAATCGACATGACTAACGTTCTTTGTTTGATGTTTTAATTGTAATTATAAAGCAAGGGCCTCCTAGGGATGTTCCGGACATGGAGAATGTGGTAATTGTGGAACAACTAGGGCAGGAAGAACAATATGCAGTTCCTTCGAATACTGATCATGATCAAGTTAATGATGATCATATGGAATTAAACGATGATCATGACGATAACATAATTGAGGATGATGGTGCAAATACATTAATCAATGATGCATTTAATGTTAGAATGGACGATGATCAACATCATGCACCGCCAATTGATGACTTTGAAGATATTAATGATTTACCTACACTTGAGAAGGCGACGGAACCGCTTTTTGAAGGTTCCCGCATAAGTGTTCTCTCTGCTGTGTTACTGATAATGAACTTGAAGGTTATGAATGGTTTTTCAAACACATCCATCACGCTAGTGTTAAGGTACGCATGTGATTATATGTGATCCATCGGATCTCAACTTTAGTGCATATACTCCAAAACTATGTCACACCTTTCAATAAAAACCATACTCCAAAAAATAAGGATGTATTTGTTCTCGTTAATATCATGCTCTTCAAATATTTATATTAACCATTTTTTTTAAATTTGTTGTAACAGCTTGATAGGTGAATATTTGTTACCGGCATCAAATAAATTACCTCACACATATCGAGATTTAACTTCCATCATGAAATATGTTGGAATGGAGTATCAAGCAATTGATGCATGTCCTAATGATCATATTTTATATTATAATCAGTATGAGCTTGCAACAGAATGCCCTATATGTCATAGCAGTAGATACCGAACAGATCAAGTAACCAAAAAGGTGTCTCGTAAGGTTCTTCGTTATATTCCCATTATTCCACGCTTGCAGCGACTGTTTAGGTGCAAAAACATAGCACAATTTATGGATTACCACGCACGGAATAGAAGTGGAGATGATATTCTGCGAATGCCTGCAAATGGTTCTGCATTTACAGACATGGAGGAAAAATGGCCACACTTTAAAGAAGAACCTCGTAATGCTAGACTTTCTTTGGCAGCGGATGGTGTCAATCCACATGCAGAGATGAGATCTACTAACTCGGTCTGGCCTGTTTTTGTTATCAACAATAACATTCCTCCATGGATGTCAATAAAGAGGGAGCATATAATGTTGACAATGATTGTTCCAGGTATAATTTGTACTTTAGAACAATGTTTTTTTAATGCATTAGTATTTAATTTGTCATGAAGATCAATATTGTTGCATATTCATGTCATATATATTTTTCATTTAATTATATGTATTGTATTTGTTGTTTTCTTTTAGGTAAGTTCCAAGTTAAAGATATGAATGTATATATCGAGCCTCTTGTTGATGAACTACTTAAGCTATGGAATGGTGTCACTATGTATGATGTCTCTAGACCAGTAGGGCAAAGGGAATTTCAATTCCATGCAATGCTTGCCTGGACAATTCACGATGCTCCAGGGCTAACACATTTTTGTGGTCTTCAAACAAACGGAAAATTTGCATGTCCATTTTGTGGTCCCAAGATGAAATCTCGTCATTCAAAGAGTTTGTCAAAGGTAGTGTTTGATGAGTATAGGCACTTCCTCTCTAAGAATCATAGGTATCGAACTACCGAAAAACATCTTTTTAATGGGAAAGAGGAGACCGCATTAAAACCACAGAGAATGACACCTCACATATGGAAGTTGCAATATAATAGAAATCGTCAAGGTATGATTCAATTTGTCTATCTTATATATTCGTATTGATCATCTCTTATATGTTTTTAATGTTTTATTTTGGATTGTATTAATTTTTTTTACTGTAATATACTACATTTTAATCTCTTTAACTTATATATTGATTACTAATGGTCTGCATGAACACCATGAAGGTGTAAATGGGCTTCCACGAGGAATGAAAAGTTATCCGAAACAATTTAGTAGGCTGCCTTACTATGAGCACTTACTAGTTGTTCATTTGTTTGATACAATGCATATCGGAAGGAATGTAACTAAAACACTATGGCAAATATTAGACGGAAGGAGTGACAAAGAAAAAATTGTCAAAATTTGCAGTGACATTCATGAATCCAATCATGCAATGAAAGATATCATTTAACATTTAAACAATGATGGAGACCAAATTAATATAAGGTCACTTCCATGGTTATTGACTGAGCAACAAAGCAATGCAGTAAAAGAAGTGATACAAAAAATGAAATTTCCCACAGGATTTTGTTCGAACATAAAGAATATCTTAACAAGGAAAGGTGATTTCGGCAGGGTAAAAACGCATGATTGGCATATATTCATTAAGGTAATTATATTTTTGGTATATATATTGGTATATTACAATACTGCATGTTTTTTGTTTACTTCTTTTCTTAATTTTGAAAAATATATTGATGAGACGTGTTCATTGTTACAGTATGTTCTACCTGTATCTCTCCCAGACAACTTTGACAATAATGTCAAACAGGTCATATATGATCTTGGAAAATACATGAGGTAATTAGAAACAATATTTTTCACGCATCATCATGTAATTTGTTTAATTCGTTGTATAACTTATATGAATTGACATTTTTTTTAGTCAATCATGTAGATTTGACGTACTATAATCTTAAATTTTTGTCGTTAAATGATATCATTATTTTCTTGCTTTACATGTAGATGGTTGTCATCGAAAGAAATCCACAAAGAAGATATAAAGTATTGGAAGAGAGAAATTCCTCGTTTAATGTGTCAAATGTAGAGATTTCTACCTTCGACATTTTTCAATGCACAAGAACACTACCTCATACACCAAGTTGAGGAGATTGAATTGTGTGGACCTATACATGCAAGGTCCATGTGGATGGTTGAGAGGCACTTGAAATTTATGAAGGCTGTAGTTAGACAAAGAGCACGTCCAGAGGGTTCTATGGTGGAGGGATATATGGTATTTCAGGCCATGGTGTATATTGTTGAATATCTTCCAAGGTTGGGGTCTATTAAGACCGAATTAGATCGATGCATTGGTGATCCAAAGTCCACTAAGAAATTAGAAGGAGAGTACTTGATGGGGAAAGGTAAATCGAGGAATGTCAAAGGTAATTATTAAATGGTGTTATAGATTAATAATGTTAATACATTTTAATAGTATCGTACATAATTATTTAATTTTTAATATTCATTAATGATATGCATCATTAATATTTATAATGTTACACTGCGTTAAGTAATTATAAATTTTTGAGTTGATTTATGTAATTTTATTTTCATGCAGTTGGTCGCGAGTGGGATGCACTACATTTGTACGTCGCAAACAATCTTGATTGGATGAAGGTATGGATTGAACGATGTAATCAATCTGGTCGAGGACTATCATGGGAAGGTGTGGCTTCATTGGTTAAAGAAGCACATCGCAATGGAGATGTCAATCTAACAGAAAGGGAAATCGATTTAGCATATGGTTTAAAAGATAAACAGGTAACATGATATTATAAATATATAAGCCATAATATTTTCAATTATGTCGATATTCATGTTCATCTTGATTAATTTCATTTTATTTGCATACTTTAAGAACATAAAATACTTACTAGTTCATTATCAATTGCAGGTAAAACACCACAAGGCTATGTGGTGCAACGGTCTTAAATATCGCATTAAAAAGTTGGATGACACAAGGAAAACATGTGATTCTACGATAAGTGCAGTCTTTGAGGTCACTAATGTTTCATCTAGAAGCGACAGATGTCCAGAATTGTCAGAAAATCGATATTATGGATATTTGGAAGATATCATTGACTGTGACTTTAAATCATTCAAAATAATTATTTTTGTTGTGAAATGGTACAGGCTACGATTGAATCGATTTGGTCCCGATAGAAATGTTATTGAACATGCTAATGGATTTACCATGGTCAATACAAGGTCGCTTGAGTCACGAACCTCAGAGCCCTATGTTCTTCCAAGTCAATGTGAACAGGTATTTTACTCAGAAGTTCCTGGTAGACAGGGTTGGTCATTTTTTATTAGACATGATCCAAGAGGAAGGCCGGTAAAGTATAATATTGTAGAGGAAGCTAAAGAGGGTGTTGAAGAAGAAGGTGATCATGTAGAGGATCAACATGAGTTGGATGTTGATGATCAAAATGTTACGCAGGAAGATGTTGAAGAGTTAGTTGAAGAAGATGATGTTAGAGACAATGTTCATGATGAAGATGATATTGACGATCATGATCAATTTATTGAAACTAATTACAGCGACGACGATGATGATATAGCTGCCTCTAATCCTTATAATGTTGAATCTGGATCAGATGATACAGATGCAGACTTGGATGGAGAAGATGATCATGAAGTGCATTGAACATCATTCCAAGTGATGTGAGGGGGGGGGGGGGGGTAGATGAGCTTCCACCTTCACGTGGTTGTCCCTGTTGAGTAGAGAATATTAAGATATTCTTGAAACAAAGAGAAGCTCATTAAGGTATTTTACTCAGAATTTCCTGGTAGACAGGGTTGGTCGTTTGTTATTAGACATGATCTAAGAGCTGGAAGGCAGGTAAAGTATAATATTGTAGAGTAATGCTTTTACTAGTTTGGCTAGTATCATGTGGATAAGACTTAGTGGGAGGATAGGTCACGGGTTCGACTCGTCCACCTTATTCATTTTGGCATAACAAATGTTGTTTTTAAATTATGGTTACAACCATATGCTACCCGCCAAAATTCTACTCTTTTACATATTTTAAAACATAAAAAATTTTAAACCCACGCCAACAGTAGCAGAGCTATAGGGTTTAAACAGTCCCGTGCGAACAGTAGCAGAGCGATAAGTTTTAAACCCACGCAGCATTCGTTCCTTTTCCTCCCTTGTTTACGCATAAGCAGTACCAGATGCGATGCAATATGTTGAGCTTTAATAGGTAGAATAGAGGTGGCTAGAGATTAGGCAGGGGTTTAAGAAGCAAAGTAGGTAGCAGGAGCAGTCCGCCATTTCGTCGATTTGGAGCAGTCCGCCATTTTGATTTGGAGAAGATTCAGTCCTCCATTTCGATTTGAAGCTCAGTCCATTCAGCCCCGCCATTTCGATTTGAAGCTCAGTCCATTCAGCCATTTCGATTTGAAGCTCAGTCCATTTAGATATCTTGATTTGGAGCTACCATTCCATTCCAAATATCTTCAGTAAGTGACATTCTCATCCATAGCTTCATTTGCCTGATATGCACACTGTGTGGAACATTACATCTATAAATGTTCATTCTGTAGTCGGTCCAAGTCCTCCAACTAGAAACTTGGCTTATTGATGCAGGCACCACCTGCAATACCTAAGCAGACCCTTGATTCCCAAATTTTCTGTACTGGAATCTTCACTTAATACAGTCCTTTACCATTCTTCTCTTAGTTTTTCTTAGTTTCCAATTAACTCCGTGACAGAACTAAAAATAGATAACTGTCACTATACTTGGAAATTCTATCAAAATTGAGCAAGACTTCTCTATTAACAAATTAAACACTTTACCTTTTGCTTAGCCCTCAACTAAATTTACTTTACACTCAAAGGTTAAACGCCACATGACCATTCGTCACGACCTAAGCCCCAACGGAAAATCACTTATCGTACCAATTGTACCTTCTTTTCATTTTCCGCTTCCACCCAATGCACGACACGTATCTCTCAGCGGAAAACTCCACTTTGCCTCGAGCTTTGAACCATCACTTTCCGCTGTGATCATGATCGTTGATTTCTGACTTCACAACTCCGCTCTCATCCTGATCGTTAATCTCCTATGTGATCAGAACCATCCATTACTTAGCTCATCAATCTCCGCTCTGTTCTCGATCATTGATCCCCAAATGTTATACATATGAGCGCCACTTATAGACTGTACATGTAATCTAGGGCTTCTGCACTGTGACAATTATGATGACTCACAAACCATTACAATATTCCATGGAATCACTGTTTCCCTTAACGAATCAGATGTATACTCGAAATAGAAGGCTAATCAAATCCCACACGGCTGAACAAAATGTTAACATATATATAGACTGTATTTTACCCTAGGATATACATTGTAACATTTCCAATAATTCACACTTCATTTCACTATTCCTTAAACTCGATGCTTTCAGATGAAATTGATGAATCATATGTATCCAACCAATGATAACAGAAATATCACAACATATACAGATGAGATGAATCATATATACTGAGATTTTACACAGTAGAGAGGAAATTTAATGATTCTCCATCATTTTATTACATTTCACTGTATGTAATAAATCACACTCTACACCCTGCTCTCTCTTCTCGAGCTCTGTGAGCTAACCTTCATCTAGGCTAAGCTACCTATTCAAAATACTAAAGACTGCATTTATTTACAATGGATTTCTGTTTCCAGATCCTATGATTAAGGAACAGAGTCCTTAATAACCTCAACTGACCCCTACGAGTCATCATTGACTCACCAACAATTAACAAACCTTATCTTATCTTTTACAAGTGGAAAGGATCTAGAATCCTTGACCATTATTCAAATTTTTCACAAAAATAACAATTTACACAAATGTGAGACCCTAGGTCTCTTTGAATTCTCTTGACCTTGATGAAGTCATGGGTGACTTCTTTTTTATGAGCCTATGCTCCTGCATCACTTATGTCACCCTATACCGATGCCATCACATCCTTTCAAAATGATCTCTAAGGACTTTGTGACTAGTGCAGCAAAGTTGTGTTAGAAATCATGAGATAGAGGATCTGTGATTAATTCAATAAATACCCTATCCCAATAAGATAAACACAAGATAGATGTATCGCATACCATATGTTTGTGCCAGAAATTGTTTCCAAGGCCAGAGAAACAAGCCAACACAATCTCAAACAAAATTCAATAAAGAAAACAAAGTTTAAAGGTTTCTGTAATGTGTTTTTGGTTGTGAACTTTGGGAACACACAGGGAATGCATTCATGAGAAAAATAACTACTGAATCATAAACAAAAGAAGATAAAGATGCATAATATATCTAACAAGATCCAACAGAAACAGTATTGAGGTTCATACATAAATGACAAGCATTACCAGCATATAAACATAAACCAGTAAATGAATATATCGATTAAGCAACTAGACAAGCTGAAAAATGAAGCCAACACAAAAAACTGAAGGGTAAAAGTCACATATATCTCATAATTTCATCATCAACTGTATACAAGAGTTTTGTACTTAACTCATGAACAAGTCTAAAAACCAACTGAGTTTGAATACCTCCTGAAAGCTCCCAAAAATCGAACCCTCTCCATGACTTTCTAACCTCTCTAAATACTAATCTTTACAAAATCAGTTAGGGATTTAACCCTAACTGCCTTCCATCTATTCGATGAGGTAAAGTGAAATGTACAATATTACAAAATTACAAAATATGCTAAAAATAGTAAATCACTAACACATGTATTTATCAACTAGTGACCACTAACTAAATGAACAACTGACTTATCCATCTTTTACTGCTTCAGCCAGCATAGCGATACCATCTGATGCTTGATCTTTCTTCTTATCTTTCTTCTGCTCATGCTCCATGTCATTTATCTTCTTGATGAGCTCCTCATTTCTCTGCTGCAGGTTCTGGACTGTCTTCTCCAATTATGTGCAATGCATGTCAGTAGTTCTTTTTCTCTTTAGTGCTTCCTTTGCTTCTGCTATCAATTCCTGAAAATGGTCATTTACATCCTGTAGGTCTTCTCTCAACTTTCTGTTAGCCATCATTAATCCATCATTGACCTCTTGCATGTAACTCATCTGATGTTTGTACTGCTTAACAGTTTTCTGCAAATTCTCTCTATCAGAGTCAAATAGTTTGTCTATTGTAGGATCTTGTTCCTCATCAGGTATCGAAGGTATATCAAGTTTTTTGAATATTTCAGCCTCTTCAATTAACAGGTCTGCAGGGGTGTCTTCAATGCTAGTATTTTCCTCACCTGTTGCTTCAACTAAAGGAGTTTCTTCTTTTGATTGTGGCTGCTTTTTGTCTAATTCTGGTTTATCATCCATGGAATCCTCATCTAGGACAGTAACTTCATTTGTATTTAATCTGGGATTGAGCAATTTCTTCATGTTCAATCTTAGCTTGTTTTTTGACCTGGTTTTAGGCCTCCAATGTGATGCTGCTTCTCCCATCATTTTCAGTTCCTTTCCTTGATGCTGGATAGCAGCCAACTCTACTACTTCAAGTTTATTCCTTTTTCTGTTAGGTTTTGCTGTTTTGTTGTCTGAAGTAGGGATTTCTTTTCCTGTTTCAACCTTGACTTCTGTTTTGGAGATGGGCTGCTCTTCCTCCAATAAATATCCCTCATCATCTGATAGAATGGTGAAAGGGCTTCTCTGTTGAGTTTGAATCTCCTCCTTAGGTACAGCAACCTCTCTTATATCAGCAGCTTTTACTTCATGAGAATCCTCTGTAGGTGCCAAATACTGTTCAGGTTGCTCTTTCTCATCTACAAACAATGAGTACTTGCCTTTAAGACTGGCTGAGAACAGTTTTGGTTTATTATCTTCCTCCACATGCTCTGATGCTTCCTCAACTTTAACCTCTTCCTTATCTTCAAGTTTAGACTTCTGACCTAATTTTCTCATCAAAACCTTACCCTTGTATGCTTGCCTCTTAGGTTTCTGATCTTCTTTTTTGGTTTGAAAGTTAAACCAAAAGATGAAAAAGTCCCATGTCTTCCCTTCATGCTGCAAAACAGTGCTAATAATCAACTTAATCAGCCCATGGTGAAAGATAGACTGAGAAGAATGGTCTATCTGCCCTTTCACCCTGTTGGACATCTTCTGCAAACTTTTCAAAAAGAAGAATGGCAGGTTCATCTTGGACACCCCCACCATGTGCTGAAGGAATCTGAAGTGGTACTTGTATACATAAGCATATCTTCCCTCGCAAGTAATATAGCTCTGCAGTATTCTGATTGGATCAACCCATTCCTTTCTGAAATTTTGAATAAGGACGCCTTTATTCCAATCAGGCGTGACATTTGGTAAAAGATATCTTTGTGGATCAAAGTCAAAAGGCAGTTTCTTAAACCATGGTTCACCCTCATTCTTAATCCCTGTAGCTTCTGAAATCAGCTTTACTGTCAGCCTGAGTTTAAGAGTATCAAAGATCACCATGTCATTTTTAAAACCGTGAGCAAACTTATAGGACACTTCTGCATTATACCCATCTATCTTCTTGAAAAAGTCCATCCAACCAGCTTGTTGAAACAGCTCAACACACCTAGGGAGTTTTTCAATCCATCCTACATCAGTAGGTTCGGCTCTGTTTATCTTACCACTCCTGCCCATTCTTCTTCAATTACTGAAAACTGAATAACTTATAGGATTCTTAAATTTAATCCAATTTAGCTCTCAGGAATCTTAGTATCAAAATGATTCTCAAGTCTTTAGCTCCTCGCTGCCTCTATCTGGTTCCAAAAACAGTAAGCTCCAATACCTAGCACACTAGCTCTCCCTGCAACTTCAAATATTCGGTATCCTTTTGTATTGTTTTCAAGCAGAAGATCAATTTAGGAGGTTGAAAATACTGTCAAATGTATAGGTTCCTCACATCACTACAACCTTAGCTTTCACAGGGTCATATTTCATAAAAAAAAACTGCTATCTTCAACCCTTGCTCAGCATGGCGTCTCAGAGCATCAGAAATAACTATTTCTCTGGCCGAAATTGCATTTAAAAACACAATTTAACCTTTCCTTTGATCAATTTTGACAGAGTAAGCCTCAGCGAAAAGAAACCCAAATCTGCAGTTATATTGGCTTTTCAGGAAATACCTTTAAATTGCTCAACTGCAGTTATTTAAAATCATGACTTGAGTTGTCAAATGAGTCACCTTGGATGTACAGAGGTCCTCCAACGTTCAATTTAACTGCTAGTAACGAAATTAGGAAGCCCTAACTTCCTGTGAAGCCATCAAAACCTCTCCTTTGTTCAGCAGCTATAATGTCCGGTTTTTTAGTGGTTATGGCTACTCCACTAAGTCCTTTGTCTTTGAATGTGCCTGTAAATGACAAACTCATCCCACATTTACCTCAAACCATACTGCTACCTGTCAAAAGGAATTACATCTGGGCTCATGATGAGCACGATTTCTTCACAATGTGTAACCACTTGGAATCATGATGTTCCCTGCATCGGCACGTAACGAATTCTCTAAAACATGTAATTAGTCATTCATCATTCCAAACGTGCCAAAATTTGCTAAAAAATTGGAGGAATTTTGGAGTCATGATATTCTTGTAGTGCGCCTTTGGTGATTTTGAGCTCCAACGCTACAAGAATAATTTTAACACTGTTTTGGTGCTTTTTGACAGCTTTTTGTCATTTTGCATAGAGTTCTAAAGCTGTCAGAGTGATGATTATACATGAATATACTTAGAGTATGGTTTATGAACCCATTATTTGATATGGTGACTTTTAAACCCTTTAACAAAAACAAACCTAAAGTTTAAAACTTGAAAATTTCACAAGCAAGCCCAAAATTTCATATAAAAACTAAAGAAAATTTCCTAAAAGAGGGAGAAATCAAAATAGTGCAAATAAATAACTTAAAATAAAATGCAAATCAAACAAAATTTGAAGGAACAAATTACTGACTTAACACCATAAACACATATAAAGACTTCAAGAGAGTGTGCAATAGATAGGATGCCCTTGGGCTGATGAATAATTCAATTGAATGAGATGATTACAATCCACAACCACCCACAGGTCCACCCATTAAGGGCCTCAATTACCCACCTAGTGGTTTGGCACATGGCCACAAGTGAATATTAGCCAAGATATATCAACACCCCCCGCCCCTAATTTTCCCCGTGTATTGGTTTCAGTTCGAAATTAATGTTTTTAATTACTTTTTTGCAGTCAGCTGATCGGGGCAAGTCCCCAATGGAGCCTGGGAGGCCGACACCCCCCTACAGGAAACAGGTATATATACCACATTTTTACTTACCTACTTCTTTAGAAAGTAAATTTGTTTAATTATGATATCAATGTGGCCAATATTTTGTTTGTAGGCTGAGGGTCGAGGTAGGAGCCCCATGACAGATGATATGTCGACAGATGTTAGCACGCCACGCTCATCGGGTCATGAGCAGGTATATAGCACGTTGTGAATTTCAGAAACTGTATTTATACATATTTATGTTATCTAATTATATCAATGATTTGAAATTGATATTAATGTTTTCTATTTTTATGTCGGATGATACTTATCTATAGATGGATCCAAAGGATATGGATTTGGGGCACATTCTTGATGATGTTGACCTCAAGAATTCAAAGAATATCCGGGATGCAGTTCAAAAAGCAAAAACAAAATTAAATCAGGAGGTCGTCAATCTGCTTATATCGAATACACAAATGACGCAGGATGAGACTCAAGCAAAGATAGATTGTGTTGCTTAAAGTAAAGCGCTTGGATGTAAGCTGCAAACTCTTTCATTATAAGTCTATTCCAAATGCAATTTTTTTTCCTATTCGTATATGAGTAACTAAAATATTATTTGTTTCTACAGGAATATTTTTTCCCTGGTGAGAGGCATGCTGGTACCATTGAGCATGACACCCCCTTTGCCACTAATCATGTATTGTTGCCATCTAGCCAGTCGGAAACACAAAATGAGACACCCCAGATGAGAGTGTCGATGAGGATCAGGAGCCAGTACATGGAGAAGAGCATGACTTTGATGCTGCCGTGATCCAAGTGGATATCGGTGGCGGCCCACCTCTTCCAACTGGCTCAAAACAGTCTTCTGGCAATCTTGGTAAATTACTATTTTTAGCAGTTTTTTGGGTCCTGAACTTCCGGAGCCATTTTGAGGCCCTAAACGACATTTTTTGGTGATTTGGAGGACCAAATGGTTGCCTTCGGCATGCATTGGGGCCTAGTCGAAAGTTGTAAATCTCGGATAGACCTTTCCAACGGGCCACCGAGCGTCCCAAACGGAGATCGTATGCAAAATTTATGACCCCGGGAAGTTGACTGTTCAACTAACCACCTTGGGGCCGCAAACTCTATGACGGTTCATCTTCTAGGGTTAGGTTTTTGGATGTTTGGGATTCTTTCCCTCATGCTTATGATAAATAGGCCCTTTCGGCCTCTCTTTGTATTCATCTTGGCACGAATGAGCATAACGGCCACATCTCTTCTCAGAGATAGCTACCACCATTCTAGCTATTGTATTTTACAGTCTGTTCTATTTCCGCTACTTAATAGAATATGTGTTTACTGTATCACTGTGTTATTTGCAATATATCTCTGTATATGATTCTGTATATGCTATCTTTTGTTTCGTTCCCACATAAATCCGGATCAGTGGTATCAGAGCAGTCTGCTCTTTGATTGTTTCTCGGTGCATGTCCCCGACGAGGTCAGGATATAGAGAGTTGGGTCTCGAACTAGTTTCACTTGGGGAAGACCACTCTCGACACCCCAAACGGCCTCCCATGGCAGAAGAAAAGAGAGACGACGGAGCAGTAGATCCTATCAAGTTGTTGCTCGAGGAATCCCTCGCGCGACAGAGGAACGAGATGATGGATAATTTCGCCCAAATCCTTCAACGCATGCCAACAGCGGCAAATGCACCCTCAACGAGCAGCCATTTCGGAGATACGACTCCCTTCAAGGTACAAGTTAATTTTGATATCCCTTTATTTGAAGGCCAAATCGATGCCTATGCCCTAGATAAATGGTTGAATCTACTAGAAGGGTATTTCTCTGTCCACAATTTTTTCGACAGGGAAAAGATCGTCTTTGCACTCCTCAAGGCCGTCCCCCATGTCAAAAATTGGTGGGAAACTTATTGTGAGCAAAACTCATCAGACGAGTCTGGATTGTTTGAATATTCCAATCCCACTTGGGCCTCTTTTATAGATGCCGTCAAGGAACAATATTACCCTGTTGGAAACTATGATGACCAGTACACAAAATGGACCATTCTGCATCAAGAGAGGGACCAAACGGTGTCGGAGTACACCAACAAATTTCATACCTTGCGCACAAAGCTAGGTATCAAGGACTCCGAGCGGCACCTAGTACTGAAATATCGCAGTGGCCTACACCGGTACATCCGAACATAGATGGATTTCCTGGAAATCTCTTCACTCGGATCCGCCTATCGATATGCTGTCAAAATTGAGCAGAAATTTCAGCAAAAGAACAAGCGTGACTTGGGACCTGCGCAGAAGCAGGGCAAGGGAAACTCTGGCTCGCAGAACATGGGGCAGGAAAAGGACAACCAGTCCCAACCACAGGCGAATAAGGGTAAAGAAAAGACAAAGAAAGACACCGGGAAGTGGTGCGAGTTCCACAAAAGCCCCTGGCACAACACTAATGATTGTCGCTCAAAACAGTCATTGGTGGCTGAGATCAAAGCTTCAGAATCAGATCCCAGTTCCGATTCTGACTCGGAACCTAATTTCATAGCCACGCAAAAAGGGAAGCAGATCATTGATGCAGAACCCAGTGCCGTTGTTGCCACCACACAGATTCATCCAGAGGAGCCTGAAGAGTCGGAGGTAGAGGAGTGCCATTTCCACTCACAGATGTGGGTGAAGGGAATTCCCCTACACTTTGTTGTGGACAGCGGCAGCCAGAAGAACCTAATCTCAGAAGAAGTCATCAAGAGATTGGAGCTACCAATAACGCCACACCCACAACCATACACCATTGGATGGCTAAGCCAAGGATGAAGGATCCGCGTTAGTCACCAATGTCGCCTACCATATGGCATCAAGCCCTTCAAAGATGAGGTATTATGTGATGTGGCCCCACTTGAAGTATGTGATGTTCTTTTAGGACAACCATACATGTGGAAGCGTCATGCTGTATATGAATCACGACCTCGCAGTGTCATTGTCACTTTGGGAGGACAACTCTATCGGATACCAGAGATAGTTGCACCTACCCCAAAGGAGCAGGGAAGGAAGATAATCTCCCACACAGGGAAATTTTCCCTATTCGCAATTGCCACTAAAGGTGAACATCAGATCGCGGAGACACCCACGACCTCTGCAAATTATCCTTCTACTCAGCGGAAACAAGAAAAACACAAAGTTAGTGCAGCATCGCCTATTCGGGTACCTCTACAGTGCAAGGCCACGCATTCAAGGGGCCCCTCCAAAAAGAAACCATCCACACCAGTGCATACCAAGGATACCACAACAACCAAAACTGTTGAACAACTCCAACGCATCCATCAACAACAATTACAACCCTCTGAAGATGTCAAAGTAAGGCAACCTTTCCACTTCAGCGAATGTCGCACCAAGACCTCAACTCAACACACAGCTCAACATATGATAAGGGATTTAACGCAATGAATACCATTTCTCCCTAAGGAGGGAGGATTGATCCAGGTGGATATCGGTGGCGGCCCACCTCTTCCAACTGGCTCAAAACAGTCTTCTGGCAATCTTGGTAAATTACTATTTTTAGCAGTTTTTCGGGTCCTGAACTTCCGGGGCCATTTTGAGGCCCTAAACGACATTTTTTGGTGATTTGGGGGACCAAATGGTTTCCTCTGGCATGCATTTGGGCCCAGTCGAAAGTTGTAAATCTTGGATAGACCTTTCCAACGGGCCACCAAGCGCCCCAAACGGAGATCGTATGCAAAATTTATGACCCCGGGAAGTTGACTGTTCAACTAACCACCTTGGGGCTGCAAACTCTATGACGGTTCATCTTCTAGGGTTAGGTTTTTGGATGTTTGGGATTCTTTCCCTCATGCTTATGATAAATAGGCCCTTTCGGCCTCTCTTTGTATTCATCTTGGCACGAATGAGCATAGCGGCCACATCTCTTCTCAGAGATAGCTACCACCATTCTAGCTATTGTATTTTACAGTCTGTTCTATTTCCGCTACTTAATAGAATATGTGTTTACTATATCACTGTGTTATTTGCAATATATCTCTGTATATGCTATCTTTTGTTTCGTTCCCACATAAATCCGGATCATGCCGTCCCAGCATTTCCTGGATCTTTCCGTGTCACTAGCATAGGAAAATTTGAGACTACTTTTTTGGTGGACGAAGATCTCATTCCCTACAAGATGGAGAAGATTCCAGGTACTATTTACAAAATGTTTTAACTATATATTATAATTTTATTGGAATGTAGTTACGCATCATTCTTTTTACACTAATTAACACATACTCGTTTTTGTAGGAAATGATGTCTTTTATAAACATCTTAATGATTGGTCTTTAGAGTTGTTTGGGCCCACTATCCGCACATGGTGGAACCGGCAGAGTAAAGTTTTGAAAGATGAGCTTATTGCTCGCTTGGTTGGGTTTTTGGGTGCCTAAACCTTCAACCAAAAAAAGGTTCTCGAAAAAGCTGGCCAACATTTACATTATGTACGGGAGCAATATCGGAACAACTTAGCAGATAATCCAAAGTATGAGCGCCCTCCGATGATTCCAACAACGGAGTGGAAAGGCTTGCTGGATGATGCAAGGGAGAAAGCTGCGAAAATAGCGGGCAATCCAGTACTCGAGTCAGCTAGAAGGTATGCAATACTTTCAGCAATGCAATTATATGTTTATTACACTTTATTTTCAATTTTTTTGCAATGTCTAATGTATTTAAAAATACTTTTATAGGCTACCAGATACGTCGAAGGCCACCCAGGAAAGAATAGAAAAACATGGGCAACACAAGCTTGGCCCTGGTGGATATTCCAACCTGCAAGCACGAATCGTAAGTATGATCAATAATTATTTTATTGTATAGAAATTATAGATTGCATTTAAAATTATTTTCATGATGATATAACAACAACAATGATGATCTAATTGAAAATTACAGGCTCAAAGATTCCACTATTTGCCAACGGAGGAAGACATGAGGATCGGCTACCAACGCGGGTTTTCAGGTGTTGTTGAACATCGAACAAGAAGCCGTGGTAGCCAAGCAAATTCTTCCAGTGATCCATCCTGCGAACAGGTAACTACAATAAACAAATTCTATTTAAGCTTGATTCATTGTGTTCTATATTCATTAATAAACTAGTACATAAAATATTGAGTCTCTTTGTGTTAAGCCGCACAACGAAAGTAGAGAAAATGCAGAGGATGGAGGAGAAAGAGATACTAAAGTTCATGTTGATCGAAATCCAGGTAATAAATATTCTTGTGTTAAAAAAAAACTAGCATGGATTAAAGTCTCAAATATTAAATTGCAAATACTATATTGTTGTAAGTGTTGATATTTTAATGCAGAGGGTCTTCATGTGCAACTTGAGGCAGCAGCAGAAGATCAAACGCAGGAAATTCATGTCACCCATGAGTTTCCAGGTACAAAGCACCGCTCTAATGTTTTTTTCTTAATGAAGGACTTACAATGATTATAATAGTAAAAACACGTCAAGTAATTAATATTTCTTCATTTTTCCAGTACATCCTGGCACCTTACAGCAGCTGCATACACGTCGTGAGCACATGACCCGTCGACAAACACGATCACAGGCAGCTACAAAGGGCATAGGAAACAAAAAACAATTGGTAGAAGAGGATGTCACACTTAGAGAATTTGTGGAGAGAAAAAAGCGTAAAAAAAAGTAGTGATTGTAATAAGTACA
Source organism: Larix kaempferi (assembly GCA_027924585.1). NCBI lineage: Eukaryota > Viridiplantae > Streptophyta > Pinopsida > Pinales > Pinaceae > Larix > Larix kaempferi. The sequence continues at coordinate 22,575,490 of BSBM01000502.1, forward strand.
CTATTACATTATTTTTTTATGCATTGTCCTCGGATATTATTTTTGATATTATGGAGTAATGTCTTCAACTATTTATTTTTTTCCATGTACGAATGAATGAATGAGTTAATTAATGAATGCTATAAACTAATTAATGATCAAATGCACGTAATTCCTTTAAGACAAGAAACTCACGATGTTCGCACAAAAGATCATTTATTTCCAAGCACGTGCATTGGGTATGGGGAATTGAGAGTGATGTGAGGGGGGGAGGGGCCATATGAGCTTCCACCTTCATGTGGTTGGCCCTGTATAGTAGAGAATATTAAACTATTCTCGAAACAGAGAGGAGCTCAATAAGGTAAAGTGCATGCATTATTACAATGTTTCTTTCTTATGACCAGATACATTGTTTCTTTCTTCTAGCTAACTATAGACATGAATTTTCTTTATACTGCAGAGTGACAATCTTGATTGGATGGAGCTTTTTGGTTTGGAAGATCTTCAAAGTCTCAGGATGAGGATCGTTGGAATCCATTCTGTGCATCAATACCTCAACATCTTTTGCAAACTCTACATCCAGCTCCAAATCCACAAATATGAAGAGGTACCCATCCTTCAATTTAATTTAGGTTTTCTATTGATTTTTCAATGTGAAGTAGAAAAGAAGGGTTCAGTAAATCATTCCCAAGAAATAGATGAAAGCCAATGGATGAACAGCAGGCCTGTAGCAGAGGTATTGAGGTTTTATATAGTCTTAGTGTGTTGCAACTAACGAAGTTCCTAAGGTAAATTTCATGGTAGTTCTCACATTGATAATCTAGAATTGGTTTGCTAATATGATTAGTGGGTTGTCATTAGACGTTCATAAGGTGGAGCTTGCAAATCTCAATAATGGTGATTTGTCATTCTTTAAGCCATTTCATCTGTCCCAGGGTATAGAAGACCCTAGAATATCCTGTTAACCAGCACAAGGTCATGTTGTCAACAAACCCAGTGAGGACTTGTGATGATCGAGAAATACAATACAGTAAGTCTTGTATTTTTGTCCTATTTTTAAATTAATAATTTAATATATGTGGTGGATTTGATTGAAATTTCCCATAACACTGACTTATGCATAGCTGAGACCTGCTTTTGAATATTCTGTCATATGTAGTTATGTATGTAAGGGCTTGGTATGAATGGATGACATGTGTACTATATGTGTAGTATGCTTCCTCTTGCAATTGCTATGCATGTAGAACTCTATTGTTCCTGACCTCTGCTGTTGATATTCTCCTAGTTATAGCTGTAACAAAAGTGTATTTTGAAGGTATTTGAGGGAAGTTCCAACAACTTCTCATGTTTGCAATTGGGATTATACCATCTGGATTTTAAAGGGATTGAAATGAGATGCCCCCCCCTTCCTCTTCTCAAATTCATGGGTGCTGTTATCACTCCATAATTTCTTGAGGCTGTGTTCTAGAAACCCAAAGGTAACCTACAACCAATCTTTAGGATGACTGTGTGACTCAGCCAACCAGAGAGGGCTCTCTCTTTGTCACTGTATGATAAATGTATCAAGGAATAGGAGAAACAAGGCCAGATTCTCAAGGTAACAAGTGTTTTCAATGGTGATCAAGGTGTTGGGAAAGTTCAAGAGTAAAGAACATTGGGCAATGGAGTCAAGGATTGAGGCTTAAATCAAATGAAAGAGTAAATCAGGTCACAGAGGTTTAAGTCCTTTTGCATGCATTTGGCACAGATCATTAAACTTTAAAGGTGATAGCAGAAGGTAGAGAAGTGATTGTTTATTTTCAAGAGCATGTGACTATGAATTCCTTAAATAAACAGGAAAGACTTATGAAAGACAGGGAAAAGTAAATTATAATAGAGCACCAGAACACCAACGATGAATTCTATTACAGTTTATCTTTCAATGGTATTTACTGTAAATACTGTGGAGCATGGAAACATGAATTCCAAAGATTTAAATTAACAGTAAAGAAGAGGAAATAACACAGATGAATGAATTTCACATAGAAGACATTCTGCAACAAAACTTGGAAGGAATCTTAAACATGAGAAAACCTGTATGTCTGTTCTTTCATTGAAGTTCACAAAATCCCAGATACACGAGTCTTTTCTTCTTTACAATATGAATTTCTTCGACCAAAGACCAACCCTCTCCCTATCGAAGTAGGTTCTATTTGTAGTTAATCTATTCAAAGGAGAGATGCAAAAAACTAGGAAACAGTTACATACGTGGGGATCATGTCCCGGCAAAATAGCTTAAATCCTATCTTCTAAAACAGATGGCATAGTGACCATTTATTACATAACCAACTCTACAAAAAGAAATGACAGCTGTATGAATATTTATGAGGTTGATAATCCTTTTAGGATCAACAATATCCTATTCATTTCCAGGATGGAAAGAGATATCATTGATGTTTTCTGATAATTTTAGCCTTCAAAGGTGCATACTGTCTGAACAGGCTCGCTTGATTTCAGGCTCGCTTGATTAACTTGCCATCTTCCTCTGAATATTTCCAAAACAATTGTAAATAAAGTATCTGTGTGACTGTTGCTTACTGTAGTAACTGCAGACAGCAAGCTAGCATCATGGACTCCCTAAAACTTCTTCTGCAGGATCTAAACTTTATAGTTCTTAGCAACAGTATCAAATATATGACAACCTTGACTTACTTATGCTTCACGGACATCTAATTGGCACTTCCTGGACCTGAACTTGGTATAAGAACTCGTGCTCCCACCCTGAATACTTCATTCCAAGCATCATCCTTTGGAACATAAGCATCAGATAATTCTTCCATCAACACATCAAGCTCTATTAAAAGACCTTCTGTAAAGACAGACAATTTAGATTTAACCTCCCTGAAAAGTAATGAAAGTTCGAAGTCTTGCCTCATTTTGCTTACTACCACCATGCCTTTAAGTCCTTTTACCATATCATTAAATTTGCTATGGTCTGATCTGGCTTTAATAAACATTTCTTTATATTCAGGCCATGCTATTAGCATATTCTCATCATCCCAAAAGGATGGTAAACCATAACCAATCAATGGTAAAAAGGCTTGCTTGAACTCCTGCACTTGCTTTTTAATCTGGGACATCTTTCCTCTGACTGAATTCAACAGAGTATATTTCTGCAACACCCTCTTGGCATCTACTAACAGAACAGTTCTGTTACTCACCTTTAAAACCTGTAACTCAGAAGCAAGAGCTTTACTGAGGAAAATAATTGCATTTTGAGCTACCTCTTGAGTTCTGTTAATTAACTTTTCCTCAACTAATTTACATTTGTTGGATGCCACTCCCAATGCCTTCTCATGCTCCTCCACAATCATCAATTGAGGCCTGAAAGCATTGATATCTGCTATCAATTCATCCCAAAGCAAATGCTTTGCACCTTCCAGTGGCAGAACTCCCTTGGTTTTCTCTTTCAACTTATAAATCTTATCTTCCAGTTTATCATTTTCTTCTTTGAGCTTGATGATTTCCTGCTCTCTAGGATCCCGAGCTTTAATCTCTTCAATCTGCAGTTTAAGTTCAGAAATTGTTTCCTGTAAGTCTGAAACCTTCTCCTTGAAATTCTCAATTTCAGCTTCATGTACAGACATATTTGCAATGTCATGTATGATCTGGTCAATTGGTGACAAAGGACTAGCTCCCCTGTTTGATTTCAATTGTTCAATTTCTTGAAGCAATTTACCTTTCTCTTTCTCCAATGCCTCTTTCTGCTCCTGAAGGACTAGAATTTTGGCATTATCTTCCACAACCTTTGCATTCAAACCAGCTATCTCTTCATGCAACTTAACCAAATTAGGTGAAGGTGTAGTATCAACATTAACATTTACAGCTTTAGCCCTCCTTCTAACTGTCTTAACAGTTTTGACTTTGACTGTTGGCTGGGTTTCTGCCCCTTGTGCAGGTGGCAACTCTTTATATGAAGCCAGCTCAGTTTGTAAATAAGCCACTTGTGTAGACCATGCTTTGTTTGTAGCTTTCTCCTGCTTCAGGTGAGCTTCCAATTTTTTTATTTTCTGCACTGCATTCTTATGTGCCAAGGTCTCCCTAGTCAAGTCAGCATAAAGGACTTCACTGGCTTGTTTGTGGAACCAAATCTTGTCAGGAGTTGGTAATTGATCCATTTCTAAACGAATCTCAGAAGCCTTTTCATCATCAGTGATGGCCAAACTTAAAGATCCAGTTGTTGAATCCCTCACTGTCATCAATGTTGTCTTCATATCAGATTTTTCTTTGAGTTGATTCAATTTTTTTTGCTCTTGCATCACAGACTCATTTCTCTGATCAATGTAATGTTTGAGGAGACTCTGCTTGTTTTGAAATTGACCTTCAGCAGCTGCAGCATAGCTATATTTCTTGTATTGCAGGACTGGTACAGGGGGTAGTTTACTGCTTTCTTTAGGTTTTGCAGTAGTATTTTCAACTCTGGTCCGTGGTACTTCTTCTTGAATAATAGTAGGGGTGATAACTAGCTCCCTTATCATATCAACATCAATGATCTATGTATCCATGGCAGTTTTATGCTTTTTAGATGTCTCAGGTTCCTTTGTATCCATCTCTGTGGCCTCTGGTTCTGACCTTTTCTTGGTAGATATCTGCTCCACTTTTCCCTGTGCAATATTTGACTGTGAAAAATCTATATGATCTCTAGCCTCTACAATCTCCTTTAAAGGCTCACTGATCCAGATCTGATCATATATAAGAGAATTGGCCTCTCCCATCCAAGTTTCAGCCTGACTGTGCTGAAATATACCTCTGCTATACTCCTGTCTCCTTTGTGAAATAACATGTTTAGGGTCATATTTTACAGGTGGTACTTGAGGGAAATCAAGCCGCTTCAGAACTTCTTCAATAATGGGCAATGCTGCTTCCTTCTTTAAAATGAAATTTCCCACAGTCATAGGATATTTTATCCATGAACTCCTTTTCAATGATGGGGCAGTGAAATGTTCTTTATCTGCAGAGATCCTTTGCCTCATTACCTCTAAATCAAATACACTAGTAGTTAAAAATATAGGCAACACATATGGTGATCCAGTGAATCCAAAGACTCTGACAAGGGAGAAGTTTTTTGCCAGGAACCAATCTCCAATCAAATCAGGGTTTAGGATTTCTTTCAAGTCATTTGAAATTCTGCTGATCTCTAGATTAAACACTCTGAACAGATTAAGTACGATCAAATCCATGAATTTGGCATAATACCAGGCATGGTAAAATGGTGAAGAAGGAGGCCATTTCTTGAAGGTTTCTGAGTCTGTAATGGCTAGTGTTCCTAACTTAGCATGAATTATCAAAGCATATAAATATGCCTGATACCTGAAATGATAGATTTTGGAGAAATTGGACAACTGAAAACACATTTCTTTGGAAAAATATTCATCAAACCTAAGGGGTGATGTTCCAGGTCTATCTAGGTATAGGAAAATTCCTAACATTGCTTCAGTTACATCCGAACTAGTGTCTGACCCTAAAATTTGACTTAATAGGGTTACAGCAGCAGCAATAACTGGTAAACAAAGTTTAGATGAAAAATGAACAGACAGGTTCTCCACTGGTTTCAACAAAACCTTCTGATACATTCGTTCTTTATCCTCACTAGAAACTTTCTTGTAAATCTGGGATATTTCAGCTTCATTAAAAGAGATAGAAGTTGAAACGAAATCAACAGAGTATTTCAGGGTTTCCCTAAGGGTTTGAGGGTCTAATTTGCAGATAATTTGGTCACCCTGGTAATTCATAATTACTCCCTCTGAGGTTGAAAAATGTTCAGCAGCACATAAGGATACAAATTCCGGGAAACTAGGTAAAGGATACAATGTAGAAGGGATCAAAGTACTGTACAATTTGGTATGGAACTTGGAATTGTCAAGGGAATCAGTACTGAGGTCATTGTGACTGGTAATGATATCAAAGGGTTTTGAAATTGGGTCATATATATCCCAGAAACGGTCAGAAATCAGGTCTTCGGAGGAATCTAAGGTTTTTACAGTGGTAAACATGGTGAAAGCAGGTAATTCAACAGAGGAATACTCAGAAATTGTGTACTTGAGGGTAAGGGCTGACTGTAGTTACTCACAGTTGAAATGTTGATAGTATATCTGGTATCTGTAGCAGCCGAACCAATCGAACCTTGATCTCCGAGCAGAAATGGTGGAAACAGTCTTTCAGTGGTCTTTGACGATAACATGTACGGTGGAGCCTCCTTAGTTAGTGCCCTGATAGATTGGGCTGAGTACTATTGTTGGACCCCGCATGCATATTAGAGAGCTATAGCACCTCGCACTCCTTTGTCCGTTGGATCCTGTGAAACCTATCCCCTGCAGCCAGATTACTTAAAAAATTAATACCCTAGACCTGCGAGTTAACATGTTAAGCTAGACCGCAGCGAAAAATAGGATATCATACATTTCTGTACGGGTATCCATTTTCTGCTTCCATTCAGCGACAACCACGTAGCACCCGTCACATCTTAGAGGAAAACGGACTTTCTTTAACCTTCATGATAGGTGTATTATCCGCTCCGCTATTTTTTTTTTAAAAACGTTTACAGCCTGTCGGTTAACCGACACCTAGAACATTGTCGGTTAACCGACACCTAGAACATCTACAGACTATCGGTTAATCGACCCCTAGAACATCTAGCGGCTGTCGGTTAACCGACACCTAGAACATCTACAGACTGACGGTTAACCGACACCTAGAACATCTATGGACTGTCGGTTAACCGACACCTATAACATCTACAGGCCATCGGTTAACCGACGCCTTGGAGCATTTGATCGACGGTAAGAAGCCGTCGGTTTGTTTCTTTAAATTGTTCTAGGCGTCGCTTGATTTGCGTCGGTTAACCGACACCTCTCCGAGGCGTCGATTAACCGACGGTATGATTAACCGTCGTTGAACCGATGACTTGGAGCGGTGTCGGATAACCGACGAAAATCTAGCAACGCCTAAAAAAAAACATAGTGTCGTACATGCGACAGGGAAATGTCGAAAATCCGACAATACAGCCGTCGGATTTTGGGTCAAAATGTTGTAGTGAGTCCACCCAACAAACAAACAAAGATAAGTATTTGAATTGTTATTTCTGTCTGTTTAAATAATGTTGTTCAATGATGTATATGCTTATGTTCCTAGACTTAGGTTGTGTATTATGCATAGTAGAATAATTGCATTAATGAACAGTATACTACTAATATGCATGTGATGGGTAAGTGACCTGTGGCACTGTACAACATTCCATTGCTACTTATCTAGAATGAAACCTCTTTGTTGACATGTTGGGAGTAGTTCAAACTCTTAACAATGTTCTGGTAGAGATGTAAGGCATCTAAAAGGTTACGGATATGGATGAATGTTGTACTAAAGAATTGGCTAAGATAATTGCATGACTGTATGACATATGTATTTTTATGTATAAGATTTTGTTCTGAAAACTATAAGATGTTTCTAATCATACAATTTAACTTGTTTTGTAGGAAAGATCATATACCATCACCTACAAAAGAATGACTACAACATTTGTTCAACAACAAAGTTATCTATTGAAGATATTGAAGTTCCCAGGATTCAGGAAGAATGCCATGATCGAGGAGTACCAGTCGATCATGAAGAGTGATGTTTAGGATGCAATCCTAAGACCTGAAGGGAAGTCTGTTGTGACTTCCAAGTGGATCTACAAGATCAAGCATGCTGCAGATGGCAGCATAGAGAAATATAAAAGATTTGTAGCTCGTGGCTTCTCCTAGAAAGAAGGGATTGATTATGAAGAGACTTTTGCTCCCGTGGCTAGATACACTTCCATTAGATGAGTACTTGCTCTGGCTACAGTGATGAAATGGAAGATACACCAGATGGATGGCAAGACAGCTTTCTTGAATGGTGTAGTCGAGGAGGAAGTGTATGTGGAGCAACCACTTGGTTTTGAGACACATGACAGGGAGTCACATGTGTGCAGGTTGAAGAAAGCCTTGTATGGCTTGAAGCAAGCTCCCAGAACTTGGTATGGTAGGATAGACAACTTTCTATCCAGTTTGGGCTTTACTAAGAGTAAAGCGGATTCCAACCTTTACTACAAGGTTGAGGAAGGCAATCCTGTGATACTACTCTTGTATGTGGATGACCTGTTTGTAATAGGTGAGGATAGATTGATTGCCGACACGAAGAGGAAGCTTGCTGCCGAGTTCGAGATGAAGGACTTGGGGATGATGCATTATTTTCTAGGCATGAAGGTGTGGCAGAATGCATATGGGATCTTCCTTGGACAAGGGAAGTATGCAGTAGAGATCATGAAGAGGTTCGGGATGATGGACTGCAAGGCCATGGCCACACCTATGGCATCGAACCTGAAGCTTCTGTGTGATGCTTCATCTGATTCGGTTGATGTCACTGTGTATCGTCAGATGATTGGGTCCCTGATGTACCTGACGAACACTAGACCAAATATTATCTTTGCGGTGAACACATTGATCCAGTTCCTGACAGATCCGAGAGATGTTCACATGGTTGCTATAAAGCATATTCTGAGGTACCTAAAGGGTACGATTGATTATGGGCTCAAGTATGATGCGAATCAAAAGTTTAACCTACAAGGTTATGTTTATGCAGATTGGGCAGGCAGTGCTACAGATAGGAAGAGCACTTCTGGGTGCTGCTTCAATATGGGATCAGGTGTGATCTCTTGGTTTAGCAGGAAGCAGTCATGCGTAGCACTGAGTACAACCGAGGCAGAGTATGTTACAGCTTGTTTGGCTAGTTGTGAGGCAATATGGCTGAGGAAGCTACTGTCTGAGCTATTTGATTTCCCACTGGATGCTACTGGTATCTACTGTGATAACCAGAGTTGTGTGAATCTATCTAAGAACCCGGTGTTCCACGACAGGTCGAGACACATTGAGATCAAATATCACTATACCAGGGATATGGTGCAGAGAGGAGCAGTGAAGCTCTTGTATATTGCGACGGATGAGCAGGTTGCAAATGTGCTGATGAAACCACTAGCCAGAGTGAAGTTTGAGTACTTCAGGGAGAGGCTTGGTGTTCTTCAGATTGGCAACACTTCAAGGAAGAAGTGATGGACACATTTGCTGGAGCCATTCCAAGCATGGTGAGAGGAGGATCCTTTACATGGTTGTGGATGTAAGCGCTGGATGATGAGCATCAGGATGATGCTCCAGTTACTGCTCTGTATATGCCTCATGTTGGATGCTTGATATATTTGTATATGCATCATGTTGGATGCTTGTTATGATCAATTGGATCATGTATATGTATATGCATCATGTTGGATGCTTGATATATTTGTATATGCATCATATTGATGCTTGTTATGATCAATTGGATCATGTATATGTATATGCATCATGTTGTATGCTTGGACCATGTATCTGTATATGTATCAGGTGGATACGTTGTATGATCAAGTAGATCATGTATGTTGATATATATCAGATGGATACATTGTATGATCAGGTGGATCATGTATCTGTGTATGTTTCAGATCGATACATTGTATGATCAGGTGGATCATGTATGATGATATGTATCAGGTAGATACTTGGTATGCATCAGGTGGATGCATTGTATGATCAGGATGATCATGGATGACGAGCTTCAGGATGTTGCTCCAGATGACATGCATCAGGACGATGCAGTGATGATGATCAGGTTGATCATGTGATGATGTACATTAGGATGATGTATGGTGAGTATTAGGTTTATACTCTGTGGCCGTGGACAGGTTGTGCAAATGAGCATATAAGTAGACCTGGGAGATCCGACAAGTAGAGCTGTGTGCTCATAACAACCTAGGATGCTCTTTCGAGGCATTGATCTGGGAGGACATATAAGTAGACCTGGGAGATCCGACAGGTAGAGTTGTGTGCTCGTAACAACCCGGGATGCTCTTTCGAGGCATTGTCCTATGGCATGTAAGTAGACCTGGGAGATCCGATAGGTTGGGCTGTGTGCCTGTAATAAGTCCTGGGATTCTCTTTCGAGGCATTGCCATGACCACATGTAAGTAGACCTGGGAGATATGATAGGTTGGGCTGTGTGCCCGTAATAAGTCCCAGGATTCTCTTTTGAGGCATTGTGGTAGGGGTAACATGTAATAAGTCCTGGAGATCTGGACAGGATGAAAAAGGCCTCAGATGCTCTTTAGAGATCTTGCTTGGCAAGACACTCTTTTAAGGTTTTGTGACAGTCACATGTAAGTGGACCCAGGAGATCTTTTCAGTCATGCTTCGACACATAAATGGTCCCGGGATACTCTTTCGAGGCATTGTGATGCACGTAATAAGTCCTCAGGATTCCACAGTATGGCCAGTGATGATGAAGACCTGTAGGTGGTGGGCCTACATCTAGTATGAAAAAGGATTGGCTTTGTAGAACTTCCTATGACGAGTAGATTGGAGATTGATTGAGATAGCAGCAGCAGTGACGATGACGATGATTTGCTGATGATGATCTAGAGAAGAAGACTTGTGCTAGCAGATTTGTGTCAAGAAATACCTTCCTAGTTAAGAGGGAGTGTTGATGTATATGTAACTTCGGAATGTATTTCACCTATGTATTTCATCTATGTATATTCTACTCCTATAGAGATGTGTTATTCCTCTATACGGAAGTGTCATCATCTGTATTGACAAGTGTCGCAAGTGTCGTAACTTGCCGATGGGTTATTAGACCACCATGTGTGGGGTCGGCCCTGATTAAGTTAACCATGGGTTACTAGGCTAAGCTAGACAAGTCGGCCCCATTGGTTTATTGGGAAGGACATGACAAGTATAAATAGAGATCGGGATATCTCTATTTGATCATTCACTTACTCACTCTTCCATCACTCGAAAAGTGGCGCACATGTGAGGAGGAGGATCATCTGCTAGGAGAAGACTATCTCTGTGTACTTTGGTTGTATTATTGCTCTATCTATCTCTGAGGAAGTTGTGGGGTTTTTCACCTTAGGGTTTCCCCACGGAAACTTTGTGTGTCTATTGTCTCGTATGATTGCATCTTATTATGATTGGCATACTTGATATGATTGATATGCTTGATATGCTGTACATGTTATTCTCTCAGTAAAGATCCTAGAGTATATTGAATTAATGCTAAAAAATTAACATCTAGAAGACATTTGATTGCAGCTCTTTTGGGTGAGCCGTTGATCCATCCTATATTTAGGGACGCAATTATCATTAAGACACTCTGGTAAGGGCCGCATCATCTCTAAGAGCCCTGAAATCAATAGAAGAATCTAACCCCATTTGGAATAAGGATGAAACCTCAGGGTTTTCAAAACAAGGTTGGTCCATATCTAACATTTTCCCCTTTTTTAATTTCAATGGTTTTCTAATGGTAAACATTTGTTGAACAAATTGAGGAAATGGGAAGAGTATCCTAATTTTCCTCAATAATCGTAGATAAATTTGGCAAAGGGTTTATACTCCTAGGGTTCACAGTAGAAGAAGAATACTGAGAATCCCATTGAGGAAAGTTTTCAAGAGTGGGGGAGGATATATTAGTCGCAAGAGGAAGAAAAATCTTCTGAGACAATGGCTGAAAAACAAAACTATGGTTTGGGTCTTCAGGGATGTTTGGAGAGTCAGAGGAATTCAAGAGACAAGCCCCGTCCAGACTACCAATAGGCTCAACAATTTTAGAACTCATGTATCTCTCCAACAATAAAGGTGGATTACAAACCTTATCGATCTCCTAGGAAAACCTTTTAACCTAACATCCCTTTGAAACCCAAGGAGATTAAGGAGTTTGAAATTTATTCTAAAGAATTAAACTTTGATAAAAATGGTAATGATTTGCAGAACTTACCAAGAAAAAAGGTCGTCGATGAGGCATCCAAAGGAATTAGAAAGTTTAGACTAGATTCCAACTTTGAGAATCATCTTCAATCAACCCACCATTCAACATAGGACAATTTTCCTTTACATGGTCGATATTTCGACATCTGTGGCACCTGAACAAAATACGCCAGTAATCGAGTCTTTGAATAAAAGAGCCACCCTCCCAAATGACTTCCAAATCCTTAGGGTAACCCTCTCAAACATCAATCTCCACTAACATTTTTGGGGTTTTTCGCTCATATGCAACCAACTGCTCATCTTCAATGAGAATGAACCTACCAATTGAATTTTCCACCACCATGAAACCTTTTAGATACCAACAATGCAACGGGAACCCAGGTAAAATAACCCATAAATGGTGTTTATGTAATTTCTCTTTCCAAGGGTTACAACCAGAGTGCCACCTTAATAAAACCAATGATCCCTTCTCCACGACCCAAATTTTCCTTAAAAAAAATTGCCCAAAATTTATAGCAAAATGTTCAACCAAAAATATTAAATAATTCGGCCAAAAAACTAAAAAAGTTTGGCCAAAATACTTTTGACAATGAATTATGTTCTCTAAAAGACACCCACATTCATGATGGCAGATTCATGTTTCTCCAAATATTGTTAATATGTTCTTTATCTTCTTCATTTATTGGCTCAACTACAATTGAAACCTCTCCAAATTTCTCTGCAAAATATGATACCCTTTCTCTTTTGTTCTCTCTCCTGAGTTGTATGAGTCTTCTTTTCTTATCCATGACAGGTACTCTTGGAAGTTCAACCACCTTCTTTTATGGTAGACTTAAATCTTCAACTTCCTCTTCTTCTTTCTTTCTTAGTTCTTCTTCCTTCCTTCCTTATTGCCCCCTAAAAAAAATATGGGTTTATTTGGTACCTATGTAAATGTAGATGTATGTGACCCCTTAATGCAAGAACTCTTTTTTCTTCTTCAACTCTTTACATGATCTTTGTCATCTTCTAGCACTTCGTGTTCTAGACTCCACTTCATGGGCCTCTTTCTTGCACCTTGCGGGCTCTAGAACTCTCATTTCACATAGGAGGTTCCTCTTTCTATGAACATCTCTATCTAACACCAGTGTGAGATTCAGGCTCTACTTTTTCTCTTAAATTCACCAACATTATATTCTCAACAAACACATAACTTCTTCTCATAAATTTCACAACCAACTTATTTTGGATGAGATGAGTTATTTTTCCCCTTACTCATTACTAGGTCCCAAATTTAACAAGCACTTTTAGCAACCAAAAAGACTTATTTTCGCCTAAAAAAAATATGCTAGCCCCTTTTTTTACCTCTTACAAAGTAAATACCACCAATCAGATTTAACAAAACCCTTTTGTTTAATCATCACAAAAGACTATAAATTAAGGACCTTTGTATGAACTCGACCCCCATTTTTAAAACCTTTTAATACAAAAACTCCCTTTAAATTTTTTTTATACCCATCGCCATTTCCATATAAGTTTCCTCTGGCTTCTTCAAATAACCCCCACACGAAATTCATATATTGAATGAATGATATATGTACATTGTTTTGAATTCTTGAACTCTCTAGATGTTATGGACATAACCTTCTAGATGTAACCGCCTACCTGCTTTTTCTAATTATTTAATTAAAAGTGAAATAGTGAGTAATTGGTGGCTTAGCGATGGCCGAAGGTAATTCCCATTTTCTAGTCGAATCAAAACTGGTAGTGGGTGGAGTCATCGCATTGATTTAGCGCCAGGACGATTACCTTTCCTTTGGGGTGGAGGTGTAAGGGGTTCGGTGAGGTTTGATGGTTATCATGATTGAAGTCTAGTTTTGATTCTTGTGTGGGAGGTGCGGTGGGCGTAAGCTCCTTCAGAAAACTGCACCCCAGAAAAAGCTCGTACGATTACGGTGGTGGCCGTACTCACCATTCAGAGCGGCACTGTATTCAGGCTGGCCCCGGTTTGCAGGTTTAGTATCCAAGTGGTCCAGTCACAATGCTCACTGTGCGGTTTGGAGAGGTTCCCTCAGTTCGTAACAAAAAAAACAACTAAACTCACCAAAAAATCAATTATGTCGTCATCATTAATTATTATTATACATGTTGTAGGCAATTATATTGTAATCATTTTTTAGAAAGCAATTATATTGTAATCATTTTTTAGTCAACTTAGTTTGAATTTTCATTAATTTGTAATCTGTTAATTTATTTTATAAAGTTTTATTAAAGTTTAGAAAAATTTATATATTATGAAAATATTATGAAAATTAAAAATTATTTTTTTAAATTTTGAAATATTTTTTTTTTGTTTTATAATAATTTGGTAGAAATGTATGAAAAAACTATTTTCATCTGGTTTGAGATTCAATTGTCAAATTAAAAATTAATTAAAAAAAATAAAAATATCGTAACTGCCATTCGTCCTCTAATTAATTACAACAAATTTATTTTCTGGTTTACACAGTACAATTAATAAATATGCACCTACCTTACACAATGGAGAACCAAATTTATTTTATGGTTTACACTATACGATTAATAAATATGTACATACCTTAGTCAATGGAGGACGCACTAGATTGCACATTTTTGTCGATGTATTGGAATTTTCTGATGTCATCATCCTTTCATATGATGGGAGTGAGGATGTTTTATCGATGAAATTTCCGCAGGGATGATCTGTAAAATATGAGACCAATTTATTGTTGAAAAAGCTTGTGCTACGCTGTCATGTATTTTAATACAACGCAGGCTTCTTTTCATATAAACTAAACATGGTTGAACGTGTAAAAGGTAAATGGAAACCAACGTGGATAGGTAAAATTTTGGTTTACATACTCTACTACTTTTAGTCAATGCTACTTGCTTAGCTGGATATAGAAAAATCTAAAAAACTTAAATTTAAATATCTAATAATTTATGTTATTTATTGTACAATTAAGTGGCATTTTATTTAACAATGTAATTATTACATTTTGCCAATTTGTTATGGTTGAGCTGAAAGGATGGTAAAATAAATAGTTTTTAATTTTTTTTAAACTTAATTTCTTATTTTTTAATAATTATTAATAAATACATCATTTTATAAATATTTTAGTTTTTATAATTTTCTATTTCTTCAATATTTAAAGAATCTAACATTATTGTTATATATTAATGAGACACTTATTAAAATGCCATTTAATAGTTAAAAGACACAAAATACACATAATAGTAAATGAATGCCCTTATCTATATATATCATTGTTTTATAATTTTAATAATTGTTACTATTAGTAATGAGATTTTCTTATATGTGTTATTATTGATTTGTATATTGGGACACAAATATTTTGTTAATACTTATAAAAAAAAGAATATTATTGTTAATATTCTAAAACATCATTATTAATTGTTAACTCCCATACCTTCTCACTTTTGGTTCAACTTTGAAGATATGGGACTAATTATAATTAAGCATGGCACAAGTTTAATATATTAAACATTTGTTAACAACTTCAACTTTTAAAGATATGAGAACAAACAATAATTAGACATGGTTGCTTCCTTGCTTTTATTGTACATTAAAACATTTTTTACCAAATATTTTTAAGAGGTAGTGACAACTATGTTTAATATGTTAAAACATTTTTAACAACTTCAACTTTTAAAGATAGATACAAGGATTATCAATAATTTGACATGGTTTTTTCTTGTTTTTAGTACACACATTTGATACATTTAAACATATTTTTATCAAACTCTTTTTAAGAGGTAGGTACTAAGCAACTTTGTTGCTCATTCTACTTGTTACAAATTAATTTACCATAATAAAGGTGAGTGGATTTATTACTTAAAGTATCAACATAGTTGTAGAATTTACTTGTTTCAAATAATCAATGATTTAATATTTCATAATTTGTTTTAGGAACAAATGTTCACTTGATCTAGGATCTCAATTCGAGAGGAATAAAAACCTATAGACATTTCAATTCTTAATAATTATATTTAAACCAGCTAATTCATTATAGCAGTTTATTAAACAATTTGTAAAATCTCATTTCGAATTGAAATAATAAATATTTATATATACTAGCACAATTACTTAACTTGTGGTTGATGAATGTTGATAGGCCACAAGTTAAGTGCCACGAACTATCCATTATCCAAGCCTTAGCTACTAGTTATTCCATGTAAACTGGGATATATATATATATATATATATATATATATATATATAGTTGTTTATTTCAAATTTGGAACGATGCCCATAAATAAATCTTCACAATACACTTGTCTCATCTTCCTGCAATCTAGGAAGAGAGACCCTTCCTCGTCCACTCCAAATGGTAAATGTAAAATATAAATCTCTATCGATACAATTAGACAACAGCCAAATCTAACGATAAAAAATCAAAAAATAAAATTTCAGATTTAAGACTTTAATACCAAATTTCATGATTGATCCTCCACTAACAAAGAAGCAACTAGGGCATGGTTAAAATACACAACCATGTGTTATGCATTGAGAGATTATACCTCAAACCAAAAACCGAGAATGCAGATTTTTAACTAAAATGCAATTCTTTGTTATGGCTGAAAAATTTCTTGCTACAACTCTAAGTAGGCATAGATGTATCTAACATTTTTGGGAAATGTTTGAATACACTTTTCTCATCTTCTTGCAATCTAGGAAGAGAGACCCTTCCTTGTCCACTCCAAATGGTAAATGTAAAATATAAATCTCTATTGATATAATTAGACAACAAGCCAAATCTAAAGATAAAAAATCAAAAAATAAAATTTTGATTTCAGATTTAAGACTTTAATACCAAATTTCATAATTGACAAATTTCATGATTGATCCTCCATTAACAAAGAAGCAACTAGGGCATGGTTAAAATACACAACCATGTGTTATGCATTGAGAGATTATACCTCAAACCAAAAACCGAGAATGCAAATTGTTAACTAAAACGCAATTCTTTGTTATGGCTGAAAATTTTCTTGCCACAACTCTAAGTAGGCATAGATGTATCTAACATTTTTGGAAAATGTTTGAAGAAGATTTTTTAGAAAATTACCACTTGAAGGAATTTATTTATTGAGAGATAGTTAAATGTGTTTAACTCATTATTGATAAGATAATATATTTGTCCAGAGTATGAGGCCCAATATATGGAGCTACCGAGATATGCACCACATTTGAGTATAGACAAATTTTCGCTTAACAAATTTGTATATGGCCTTAACTAGAATATAAATCAAAGATTTGAAATTTAATGCCTTGAACCTTGCATGTGGTGGTGCAAATTCCTATTATAGAAGAGGACGAACTTATGGGAGGTGTTCAAATGAGATCATCGAGACCCATACGACTCGGAAGACAACAATACTACGGTTTGCAATCAGGGACTACATCAAGGTTAGTTGCAAGATGTAGAGATGCATTGAGAGGGCCACTAATAGGATCTCAAAGATGTCCATCAAGAGGATAAAGAACAACTTATTTTCCACCAACTAAGAAACCACAATAAACTTCGTAAAGTAATAATACCAATTTTATATAGTTGGACGAACATAGGCAACCTTCTAAGAGAGGGAGTTGGATGTGTGAACTGTGAAGAGACACATTTTCAAAGGGATTTCCCACATGAATTTAGAAGAGCTGGACCAAGAAAGAGCCAAACTGCTATAGTTTATTTGAGTAAGGTACATAATATACATATAGTATTTAACAACTTTTAGGACAAACATTGGTCCACTATATTTGAAAATTATAGGTAAGATTTGTTGTAACTTTTTATTATTAACAGGTCCTTTGGAAACTGATAGTTATAAACAATTTAAATCATATTCTAAAAGTGAGTTAATAATAGATAGTGAAGAAGATTTCAACTTGGTTGAAATGGCCTTCAGAGTTAAAAAAGTAGGAAAATTACTAAAGAATTGTGAAGTTGACCTTGAAGTTTGTGTAACTGAGGAATCATCATATGTTACTATGTTGGAGCATAGGCCGCAGCTATAGTAAAGCTGCGAATTTTGAGGAAAAAGCACAAGTGTTGAAGGGAAGAAGTGCTAGTTTTGAGTAAAAGCACCAATTTTGGGTAGAAGTAAACAGTGCGCAGTACAGCGCCAGATGGACGAGCTCAGCGCAGATTACGGACCGAAAATCACGGAGCTCGCGCGCACACGTCAAAGGAGAGTGAATGTGGCCGAGTAGAAAGCTCAGCTACCACAATAAATGAAGCGACGGAATAGAGGGCTCAGCTACCCTCATTAAGGCTAAGTACAGAAGTTATGGTTGCTCTGACCAAGGAAGAGCAACGGACCAAAGCATTGAAGGCAAAGGACGAGGAGCAGAGAATGATGAAGCGACGCCCATACCCGCAATCTGCGCCGAAAATCACGGAGTCTGCAGGAAGCGGCTACGTGACTGCAAGCGGCGCCTACAGTACACCTAACCATGTCCGCGGTTAGGGTTTTTGGGGATTACTGTTGGGAAAGGCCCACAGTTTTGTAAATGTGCGACCTTTAGGGCCACCTATATATATGTGTAATTGTAAAGGGAAGAAGGTTAGATGTTGGATAAATTAGAGAGAGTAGAGGTTAGATGAGTTGATAGTTGTAGAGCTAGTCACTGAGTTGCAGACAGTCTCAGTTGAAGTCTGAGTCATTGTAATCTCTGCTGAAGAAGAGAGTAGATCTAGGAGAAGGGCTCCCAGCTGTGTGCGTGGAGTTTCCCGGAAAGATCTAAAGCTGCAGCTGTGTGCGCAGCGTACTGTGTAATTCCCATTTTGAGTTAATATAAGGTACAACTCCCGTGGACGTGATTTCCCCGTGGAGGCGAACCCCGTGATCCTTGTTGTTATGGTGATGTTTTGCGTGAATGCATGCCTATGTTTTACTATCTATGTTTACATGAATGTTTCATTATCTTTATGAATGAGTATATAGAGTAAGTCCTTGAAACTACCTTAGAAGTTATACTCATGCACTGATGGAGGAGCCCGTAAGAACACTATCTCTACAGCGCTTAAGGAGTGTGTTACTGCACTGTGGCGCGAGAGCAGAGACGATACATAGTGTATCAGACGTAGCGGGAAACGCCTCATGCGCAGACACGTAGGTGCCGCACAGCTAGGCTAAGGTGAGTAAGCTCCAGCGCTGTTGCGCTGTATGACCTGTGAAAGAATCAGACGCTCCATTCAGAAGTTACTGCGGAAGGAGGGAAGAGAGAAGACTGTGGATTCCACACCGCCCTGGTTAAGGAAACTTGATTCCTTAGCCCCCCCATAGCCACTTCGGGTGAGACCTAGTGCTGTTGCGCAGCTCGTTGCCGAAAGGGCCAGTGCGCCAATGGGTGTTTGTTGCTGCGCCTCCTGAAAACCCGGGTCTGTCCAGAAAGTAGCCAACAAATGGATCCGTTGCCTTGCGACTTGTTGCCTTGAGACTTGTTATCCCGGCGACGTGCGAGATTGATGTGAAACTTAGAGAAAGAGGGAGCCAACAAATGGTTCCGTTGCCTTGCGACTTGTTGCCTTGAGACTTGCTCAGCCAACAAATGGTTCCGTCGTCGGATTCAACCCTATTATTTTGAAGGAAATGTGGTGCTGGAATCCTACAGCTAAAGAAATTCAAGACTGGTTTGATTCAAAGGCGAGCGAGTTCGCTGAACGTGAAAATAGAAGCCCTAGGCTTCAGACAGAAGACTGGTTGCAAAAGCATATTTATACTGACCTTCACGAAATCTTCTTTGTAACATTTGCAATCGAGTTGCATGAGTGGGTATCCAAGCTAGCAAATACTCAGCCCACTGTGCATGTTGATCAACCTATCGTTTGGTCACCTGAGCTAGTTAGCACTGTGAAGCGGGTAGATAATCCTGTGTCCCGCGCAGTAGACTTTTGGTTGAATAGTCTGCTGGAAGGCTTCATTACCGAGTTTGCGGTAGATATGAGAAAGAGCTTCAGCGAGGCTGACAGGAGCTTGTTCAAAGCATACAGGGGTAACTTCTTAAATTCTCTGAACCTGTCGATTAAAATGCTCTTATATGAAAAAGGAAAACTATGCATAGCTTCCGATGAATAGCATAGACAAGTAATGTCCGCAGATTCTGATAGTGATTTTGAAGCTATTGGTTGCACTCGTAGTGGAAAAAGGTATAAAGTAGGCCTCGACCAACATTCTTTTGAGTCTAGCCCAGAAGATAGTCGAGCTCCTAGAGCGAGCCATATAGAGAGACAAGGGAGTTTTCATATCCCTTATCACCCTTTTACACCGCAAAAGCCAGACGGGGCTCAGTATAACCCCGTAGTAACTCCCTCTAGTAGCCCGCACGGTACTTCTAGTACCTCAGCTCCACCTTTGTTTAACCATCTCGGAGGCAGTGCCACAGCACCTCCACGTCAACCTAGCGCAAGAAGGATGGGTGATGACATGAAGCTACCAACCTTTAGAGGAACAGGGCTAGAAGACCCTGAGCAGCACTGGTTCCTATGCGAAGCCATTTGGACAATTAAGCAAATTAATGATGACGTTGTTAAGCTGGTTCAGTTAGCAACCACACTAAGAGAGAGAGCCTTAACCTGGTTCATGAAATACTCAGCAGCACAGAATAGGACGCTTGTCGATGTAAGAAATGCTATGATTAGAGAATTCAAGAAACCTAAGTCAGAATCACAGTGCATAACCGAGCTCAAAGACATAAAACAGTTACCTACAGAGTCGGTATGGGACTTTGACCAGAAGTTCAAAGCCTTGATAGATCAAGTAAGCTTTGAGTTTGCACCGCAGCAACATAAGGAATGGTTCATTGCTGCGCTGCTTCCACACATTAGACTTCCTCTTATGCAACAGAATCTCACTACCCAAGAACAAGCTCTAGAGATGGCTATGAAACTAGAAGCTTCACCAACTGCTGGAACAAGCAACGATGTTGCGCAGTTGCAGAACCAGTTAGCAAAACTAACCTTGCAAGTGCATGATATTAAGAAAGGAAAGGATGTTAAAGAAGAAGTTTGGTGTACAAAATGTAGAGCACAAGGTCATTCAAAGGACCATTGTCCCGTTTTCATAGAGTATATTGCAATTGGAGCACCTAACCCTTTACCACAGGCACAAGGGCCTTGGTGTGAAATCTGTAGAACTAGAGGTCACAGACCACAAGAGTGTCACTTGTTACAGAAATATGTACAAACTCCAAAGAATATATATTGCAATTTCTGTAAATCAGTAGGCCATGATGAGAACAATTGCAGAGCATATGAGCTTATGATAGAAAGAAAACATGATGTTTATAGAGTACAGTCAGAACCACAAGGACCCACAGCAGGTCCGCAGTATGACCAAGCTCGCGAAGGCAGAGGAGGAAATTACAGGGGCCGCGGACGCGCAGCAGGTTTTGGTCATGGACGAGGACAGATCACTTGTTATAACTGCGGAGCTCAAGGTCATTATGCAAGGGATTGCCAAAACCCTACAACCATCTGCATATACTGTAAATCTTATGATCATATCATTGAAGAATGCCCTCAGTTGATGGCCAAGATGCAAGAAAAGAAGCCACAGGTTAACCAGAATATTCAGTTGATTGGAGCAGAAAAAAGGGAACCAGATCCTACAATTAATATAGTGACGTGCAGTGGAGCAACCACTGGTGCGCCAGAGTCGGGAACTGGAAAACCAACAACGCAATGGGTGCGCCGCGCTAATACTAAACCATCTCCGCTTGACCTACAGAAGCAAAAAGAAGCATTCAAGCAAGCTCAAGAGTACTTCTCAGATCCGCGAGCTTCGAGTTTTGTAGCAATTCTGCATAATGATATCAGACCACATGTGCCGCATCAAGAGAACTGGGTATAAGGGCAGGCCACTACATCTGGAAGGCCTGAGGAGGAGGATGCACTAGGCAGTGTTCATGCTTTCCTGAGGAACTGCTTAAAGTTGTTGCGCAATGAAAAAGAAACTATGGAACTCCATCACCTGTTGGATCAGTGTCAGCAATCTACTTCGATGAATACACCGCAGCATGCTGTTCATCAGATTGGGAGTCATGCTAGAACTGGAAGAGAGATGAGACTCACAGCGCAGATTGGAGCATTTGAAATGGACGAGGTCATTTTGGATTTAGGCTCAGAAGTTAATGTTCTCACCATGAAGACATGGGAACAGATGGATAGTCCTCAGCTTACCAGATCTCCTATCCAGCTAAGACTTGCAAATCAGCAATGAGTTTCTCCATTGGGAAGATTACCCAATGTACCTATTGATATGGAGGGAGTAAGACGTTCTGCAGACTTCGAAGTAATCAAAATTTTGGATGACAGTAGACCTTACCCAACACTTTTAGGTATAGACTGGGCATTTGATAATTTGGCTGTCATTAATTTGAAGAAAAGACAGATGACCTTTGAAGATGAGCACATCAGGGTCATTGCATCGCTTGATTCCCTTCAGGGACCACGGTATATTGAACCCATTCGAGCAGAAGAAGAAGCGTGCCATATGGAAATTTTGTACCAGATGAATACTAGTCATAATGATTATGTCAATCCCACAGCAGACGGCCATATCAGCTGGCGATGTGATAGCTCGTGCACATCAGATTCAGAAGCAGGATTGGAAAACTGGTAGAATCGCTTACATGAAGTTTCTGCAAGGCGTTGCGCCATGATGACTAAATCCATTTGATGGATTGGCACAGAATTGAATAACATTCCAACCTTTGATGGGTTAACTGAAGTAAGTGAATTCATACATGCATATGAACAAGAAATCCCAGACGAATAGCGCATACAAGCACTGGATGTAGCACTGCGCGCTACACCCACAAGATGGTGGGGTGCGCATAAAAAAAATATTGACACATGGCAAGACTGTCGTAGATTGATACTGCGCAGATTTCAGGAAACTACAGCAGACGTGTTGCACAAATATGATGGACAGAGTGACCCCAGGTCACATGTTGAAGCATGTATTCAGCAATGGTCAGATATTCCAGAGGATGTGTGGGTTCACCTATTCATCCACACGTTGGATACAGTTCCAAGGAACTGGTACACTGAAACAGAATTGCGCAGAGGCACTATCACTTGGCCTCTTATGATGGAAAGTTTTCAACTTACTCTCAGCTTTGAGTCCGAACATCTAAGCATCGCCCACGCTTTAAAGTGTATTAGAAAGAAGGTATTTGAACCATGTCCGTTACCAGAATATTCTCCACCAGACTGGGCTGTCCAGATGGAACATGCCCTGGAATGTTATGATTTCACTGCTGAAGAAGAGGATGATGATCCTCGCAACATCAATATTCTAGAGTCAGAAGGGACGCGCAAAGTCGAAGGCCCTCAGCTTGATATCCCTGCTATTACAGAACACATCAAGCTTAAGAAAATTAACATTGGTACAAAAGCCGAACCCAAGGTTGCCTTTATAGGAGATTATTGGGATGATGAAACTGTTGGCCATATTGCAGATCTACTACAGGAGTACCAGGATATCTTTCCTACCAAGTTTACAGAAATGAAAGGCATCCTAGGAGACTTAGGAGTCATGCGCATACCTTTGAAAGCGGATGCTAAGCCAGTAAAGCAGCACCCGTACAGGTTGAACCCGCGATATAAAGAAAAAGTCAGAGAAGAAATTGATAAAATGCTCGCAATAGGTATCATTGAGCCAATAGAGGAAAGCGATTGGATTAGTCCTATGGTGGTACAAGAGAAAATGGCAAAAGGTGAAATAAGAATCTGCGTGGACTTGCGCAAGCTGAACGACGTATCAGCGCATGATCCATTTCCTACGCCCTTTACAGACGAAGTGCTTGATAATGTTGGAGGACAAGAGGCTTACTCCTTCATTGATGGCTTTTCGGGATACCATCAGATCAGAATCCATCCAGAAGACCACCATAAGACCACTTTTGCGACTGAATGGGGCTCATTCCAGTATACGGTAATGCCCTTTGGTCTTAAAAATGCTCCTGCTATCTTCTCTAGAGTCGTTGTTGCTGTTTTTAAAGAATTCATTCATAAGTTTCTAGAAGTCTATTTTGATGATTGGATTGTCTTTGGTTTAATGAAGAACCATATAGGAAATCGAAGGATGATGTTAGACAAATGTAGACAGTATCAGATCTCCTTGAACTTAAAAAAATGTATATTCTGTGCTCCTTTTGGTATTTTGTTGGGTCACATTGTATGTAGACAAGGACTCATGATGGATCCTGCGAAGGTTGCCATCATTTCTAACTTACCTGCGCCCAACTCAGTCAAACAATTGCGCACTACATTGGGACATACAGGATACTACAGAAAATTTATCAAGGGTTATGCAAAGATTACTGTGCCTATGGAAAGACTGCTGAAAAGGATTCGAAGTTCCAATGGACAGAAGAATGCCAACAGAGCTTGGACACACTTAAAGAAAAGATGAT
Source organism: Larix kaempferi (assembly GCA_027924585.1). Classification (NCBI taxonomy): domain Eukaryota; kingdom Viridiplantae; phylum Streptophyta; class Pinopsida; order Pinales; family Pinaceae; genus Larix; species Larix kaempferi. The sequence continues at coordinate 22,599,754 of BSBM01000502.1, forward strand.
TACAACACCTATTCTAGTTTTCCCAGACTGGAGAAAACTCTTTCATGTTCATGTAGATGCTTCTCCCATAGCATTGGGGGTTGTGCTTACACAACCGGGAGAAGGAGGTATCGACCACCCCATTGCTTACTCTAGCAGAAAGCTGTCCACAGCTAAGAAGAACTACACCACTACAGAAAGAGAAGGACTAACTATGATGTATGCCTTACAGAAGTTCAAACACTATCTATTGGGCGCTCATTTTAAAATGTATAATGACCATTCTGCTTTGAATTACTTGGTCAATAAGCCAGTGTTAGGGGGAAGAATTTGCAGATGGCTACTCCTCTTCCAAGAGTATGATTTTGAGATTATTGTGAAACCAGGAAGATTGAATGTAGGACCTGACCATTTATCTAGGATAGAGTCAGGGGAAGAACCTACAAATCTGGAGGACAATCTGCCTGATGCGCAGCTGTTCTCTATTCAAGCAGCAGATGGATATTATTCCGATATTCTTGAGTTTCTCACTACAGGGCAAGCGCCAGTTGAGTTTACAATCCAGCAGAAGAAGCAACTTGTTGTCAAAGCCGCAGACTTCACGTTGATAGTAGGCCAGCTCTATAAGTTGGGCCCTGATGAAGTCTTGCGCAGATGCATTTTACCGCATGAGAAGAAATCCATCATCGCAGAAGCGCACTCAGGAACCGCAGGAGGCCATTTTGCAGGAAAGCCGACTGCGCAGAAGATCTTAGTCGCAGGTCTTTGGTGGCCAACATTGCACAAGGATACTAAGGAATTCTGCAAATGTTACGATGTGTGCCAGCGAACAGGAAAACCTTCAAGAAGAGATGAAATGCTGCTAAAATCCTAGATAACACTACGTGCTTTTGATAAGTGGGCCATTGATTTCGTGGGACCTATCAATCCACCAGGAAAGAGAACCGGTGCAAGGTACATCATCACAGCTACTGAATACCTCACCAGATGGGCTGAGGCGAAGCTAGTTAAGAATTGCGACGCTGTCACTGCCGCGCAATTTATTTTTGAGAATATTGTCACTAGGTTTGGATGTCCATTGATTCTAATGAGTGATTAGGGCACACATTTCCTGAATGAGACTATAGAGGCCCTTACTGAATAATTCCACATTAGTCACCATAAGAGTACACCCTACCACCCTCAAGCTAATGGTACGGTGGAGGCATTCAACAAGATTCTCGAGAATGCCCTGACCAAGATCTGTAATCAACAAAGAGATGATTGGGACCTTAGAGTCATAGCTGTGTTATGGGCTTACAGAACCACATGCAAGAAATTAATAGGTCACACACCTTTCAGTTTGGTGTATGGACAAGAAGCAGTTATGCCCATGGAATACATTGTTCCCAGTCTCAGAATTGCGCAAATTACAGAAATGGCAGATACTGATACTATGAGTGAAAGACTCTCACAATTGCTTGCCTTAGAAGAAGACAGACTTTTAGCCGAATTCCATCAACAAGTGCAGAAGGCAAGACAGAAAGCTTGGCATGACAGGCATATTAAGAATAAAGTCTTTCAAGAAGGATACTTGGTACTCCTCTATGATAGTAAATTCATCAAGTTCCCAGGCAAGTTTCGTGTACATTGGTTAGGCCCTTTTCAAGTGATGAAGATAACAGAAGGAGGAGTAGTTCATCTTGCGAAGCTTAATGGAGAATTGCTTCCCACAATGATTAACGGGAGTCGGCTCAAGCTTTATCGCGACGGCCACTCCGCCCTGTCGACTTAATTAATTGCTAAAGAAGTGCAGATGCCCAGTGTAGTTGAAAGACGCATCGCACTTATCAGTCTACACGGAAATCGCGAGACACTTTCAGTCTCCGGCTTCCTGCTCCGTTCCTTGAAACATCCGCGCATGTCAATAAAGCCTGTTTGGAGGGAGCCTATTTTGCGCTATTGTGAAGTTTTTCCCCGGGTTGTCAAACCATCGCTCTTGCGGAGTTCCCGATTGTCAATTTGCCGCTCGAGGAGTTCTCCTCGTCGTGGAACCCTCCATGTGCATAGTTACCTATGCTGAAGTGACCCACCGAAAATTTGAACTACGGTAGTCCTATAGCCGCGTCTGAATATTAATGGAGGATAAGATCGCCAATTAATTGTATTTGCTCTGACAGATTCGGCTTGATCTCGCTAAGATTCACATTTAAGTAATGAGCCGAAGGCCTTAGCTCATCTCCCGAAAGGCTGTCAGAGCCCGTCCATCGCAATTAATGCACCGCAGAGGCGCGAGGGTAGGGGGGTTGTCAACTCATGCATAGGTGCCTACGGTTATTAGCCCCACTTGCCCGCATCTACTATCGCCTTTATCCATAAATACCCCGCACTCGTATATGTTCGGGTTACGTTCCTCGAGTTGTAGTGTCTTGTTTGAGAATCTAAGTCATTGTTTTCAGAGCCGTCTTGTGCAGACTGCTCCCTTTGTTTTCAGCGTTCGTATCCTACGCTGTTCTGCCATTTGTCTGTTCAGGTGCTTGTTGTGTATACCGGTTCATGACGGAGAACCTGTCCACTGAAGAAGTTGTTTGTCAATTCAAGCACAGAGGCTTAGATTTTGGCATGGCTACCCCGGTGACGACCTCGGCTTACACGCATCCTGGTTGGTCTGATCCCAAACAATCCCCGGGCACAAGGGCGTCTCAGCAACAGCAGTCGGACGAACCCATTTCAGAGCCCTTGGCCACTCTAGTTAACTACATTTCTCTGCGTCCAGATGATGCACCCGATGTGCATATTCCCAATAATGCCAAGTATCTGATTCCGCTACCACCAATGGTGGAAATCGTGCGAGAAGAAGGGTCCCTGCTTGGACACCTTCCACTGGTTAGGTTTTCTGACTTCAACTTGGGAGACTACAGAACGTATCCTCAGTTCGCGCCGGATAGCTATCTGACGGTAGTCCATAATCCCGCTAGAAAGGTTGATGAATTCGTCCCGAAGGAATTTGCAGCAAATCTAGAGAGGCCTGGACTGTTGAACCTGTTGAAGCTACCACACTTCGGGCATAGCAATGAAGTAAATGCAATTGTTAAGGCTCTGCTATCCTGTGTTCATGGTGGTTATATTTGGCTGGGTAGGCCAATCGATTTGAATGTGGACTTGATTCATCGTATTACCGGCCTATCTAAGGTTGGTAAGGACCCCAATGTTCATTTTGTTGGTAAGGATAAGGACAGAAAGTTGGCTGCACAGCTGGTGCAGAAATACAAATTGACATGAGGAGGTCGGGATTATGACCTCACTATAGTTGAAGATGAAGCACTTAGATTCACAGGAAGTCTACTTGCAGGAAGACTTCTAATGAAGTGCAGACCTAAAGAAGTCACTGGAGCTGTTGTAGAGCTCGCAATCGCAGCTGCGGAGGGAGAGCAGTATAACTAGTCTCTCTTCCTCCTGAATTCTTTCTTGGAAGACTGTCGAAACGTTCAGGACACCCCCGGTCAGTTGTTCCATTTTTCTTGGCTTTTGATTTTATGCGCCTTTGTCGGGTGGAAGGAGCCCCCCAACACTCAGTTCCTTCCGCGCCGCGCAGGAGAGGTTGCAGGGATTTGCTATGTCAACCTCTAGGATTCTAGTAATCGCGCGAAGCGCAAGATGAACTGCGTCGTGTTCTATGAATATTACCATCTCCTCAAGGACACCATCCAGGAGATGCCGAGGCTGACTAAGGAGACAGCACAAATATACGGAACGAAGTTGGTCTTTTCTGCCAACTTACATGAAATTTACCTCCACCCTTGCGGAATTAAGGAAGAATGGGTCGTAGGCCTCTACAGGATGACTAATCAGGATGTCGAAGAAACTTTGAAGTCCTGGCCGGACGAATGGAGGTGGGCCGCTGAAGTCGTTGCCGCAGCGCCACCCCCTGATGCGCAAGAGAAAGATAAGGGCAAGGAAACGACTGAGCAAAGAAATGATGAAGGTTCACCAGAACCAGCTTCCAAGAAGCAGAAGTTGTCGCACCCCTCTGAGAGCCTTGCCTCGGGGTTCGATCAGTACTTGAAGGAGCAATTTCGCGAGCTGCGGACCTCGCAGGCTCACATCAGAAGTGCTCTGGACCTGCAGCTCGTGGAGTTGAAAGGTCTCGCAGGAAGAGTTGCGCAGACCCATGCGCCAGCATTCGGTTCGTAGGCATCGCAGGCATCTACAAGCACCGAGCAGGTTGAAGTACTTGCAGAGAGGCATACTGTCGTTCACATCCCGCCTACAAGTATGAAATTCCCGGATCCTTTGGCTGCAACCCAGGTAAATACGGTTGGCCCTATTGAAATAAATTTGTCATTGATTCTGATAGAAACTTTGCAGTTAGTACAAGAGAAAGTCTCTATTGAGCTGAGAGCTAGAGAGCTCTCCACATTCCATGCAAACCAAAGACTGCAATCGCAGGAAATCGAGCTGAAGGCAGGCTATAAGAACATCTCTGAGCATCTTGCACTTTATGAGGCACAAGACATTGGGATCAGAAACATAGTTGATGAAATCGCCCAGGAGATGCCGGCCTGCCAGATTCAACCAGACCTTCCTCTGGTTGAGAAAGTGCAAATTATTGGCGGAAGGGTGAAATCCCTAGAGCAGGAAATAGTTGCTATGGCTGAGGACCATAGAGCGCAGATCACCGAGTTGGAAGCTCGTGTCATAGCACCTCCTATATATGATAGGCAGGAACAATTTGAAGCACTGCGCATAGCTTCCACGCAAATGAAGTGCAGAGCAGATGAAGCCCAGAACTTAATGACGCAAGCTATGGAGGCTTGGACTGAGCTTGAAAAGATCCCTTTCAAAGTCGGCCTTTTGGAACAAGTGCAAGCAGCAGAACAGTCCCTAACTGTTCTGAGTGAAGAAGCTAAGGCCTTAGAAGCCTTAGCCAAAATGAGGAAAATAAGCGAAGTGCGCAAAGTACAACAACAACTGCACAAGCTCAGAAATGAAGATGCTAATCTCACCAACAACATTCAGCCATTTATGGATGAGTATGCTGAACTTGCTGCCCAAGCCGAGGAAAAGATCAAAGAATTTGTTGAATCTCAATAGTTGGTTGATGGCATAACTGAAGAAGAAGCCAGTTCATACATGGTACAGACAGCTGCGGAGTGCGTGGATGAAATGGACTCTGCTATTGCGCAGTGGAAGAAAGCATTTGTTGCGACCCAAGCAAAGGCAGACGCGCAAGTAAAGCGACCACGCGCTAGTGCAAGTGGCTCGGGGACGAGCCACAAGTAAGTGTTAGGGGCCTGTTGGAGCATAGGCCGCAGCTATAGTAAAGCTGTGAATTTTGAGGAAAAAGCACAAGTGTTGAAGGGAAGAAGAGCTAGTTTTGAGTAAAAGCACCAATTTTGGGCAGAAGTAAACAGTGCGCAGTACGATGCCAGATGGATGAGCTCAGCGCAGATTACGGACCGGAAATCAAGGAGCTCGCACGCACACGTCAAAGGAGAGTGAATGTGGCCGAGTAGAAAGCTCAGCTACCACAATAAATGAAGCGACGGAATAGAGGGCTCAGCTACCCTCATTAAGGCTAAGTACAGAAGTTATGGTTTCTCTAACCAAGGAAGAGCAATGGACCAAAGCATTGAAGGCAAAGTACGAGGACCAGAGAACGATGAAGCGACGCCCATACCCGCAATCTACGATGGAAATCACGGAGTCTGCAGGAAGAGGCGACATGACTGCAAGCGGTGCCTACAGTACACCTTGCCATGTCCGCGGTTAGGGTTTTTGGGGATTACTGTTGGGAAAGGCCCACAGTTTTGTAAAGGTGCAACCTTCAGGGCCACCTATATATATGTGTAATTGTAAAGGGAAGAAGGTTAGATGTTGGATAAATTAGAGAGAGTAGAGGTTAGATGAGTTGATAGCTGTAGAGCTAGTCACTGAGTTGCAGACAGTCTCAGTTGAAGTCTGAGTCATTGTAATCTCTACTGAAGAAGAGAGTAGATCTAGGAGAAGAGCTCCCAGCTGTGTGCGTGGAGTTTCCTGGAAAGATCTAAGGCTGCAGCTGTGTGCGTAGCGTACTGTGTAATTCCCATTTTGAGTTAATATAAGGTACAACTACCGTGGACGTGATTTCCCCGTGGAGGCGAACCCCGTGATCCTTGTTGTTATGGTGATGTTTTGCGTGAATGCATGCCTATGTTTTACTATCTATGTTTACATGAATGTTTCGTTATCTTTATGAATGAGTATATAAAGTAAGTCCTTGAAAATCCCTTAGAAGTTATACTCATGCACTGACAGAGGAGCCCGTAAGAACACTATCTCTGCAGCGCTTAAGGAGTGTGTTACTGCGCTGTGGCGCGAGAGAAGAGATGATACATAGTGTATCAGACGTAGCAGGAAATGCCTCGTGCGCAGACGCGGAGGTGCCGCGCAGCTAGGATAAGGCGAGTAAGCTCCAGTGCTGTTGCGCTGTATGACCTGTGAAAGAATCAGACGCTCCGTTTAGAAGTTACTGTGGAAGGAGGGAAGAGATAAGACTGTGGATTCCACACCGCCCTGGTTAAGGAAACCTGATTCCTTAGCCCCCCCATAGCCACTTTGGGTGAGACCTCGGGCTGCTGCGCAGCTCATTGCCGAAAGGGCCAGTGCGCCAATGGGTGTTTGTTGCTGCGCCTCCTGAAAACCCGGGTCTGTCCAGAAAGCAGCCAACATACTACATTGGGATCCAAGAAGCGATCATAGTAATGGATTGGTTTCAAGTGCATGAAGCAGTATTGAATTGTAAAAATAAGAATTTATATTTTATTGACGACCAAGAACATAAGAGTTTTAAATGGAATTAATAAAGGAGTATCTTTAAGAATAATTTTGATGGCTCAACTAAGAAGAAGTCTTAGAAATGATGATTAATTTTGATGGCTCAACAAAGAAGTAGTCTTAGAAATGATGTAAAATTTATGTAGTGACAACTCTAGAAACAAAAAGAAAGATACAAATAATATGGTACAATATTCTATATTATTGGAATTATTCAAAGTACTTCCATAATAATTGGATAGACTAACACTTATTAGGGAGTTAGAATTTACTATTGAACATAAGACGAGAATCTAATCAATTAAAAAATATGTTAATCGGATGACAACTCATGAATGAAGAGAGTTGCAAATGCAATTCCATGAAATTCTGGATTTGGGTTTTATGTCTCCTTTGGAAGTACCTGCAACATTTTCTAAGAAGAAAGATGGATCGTGGAGGCTTGGTATCCATTCTAGACAACTAAACAAACCCATAATAAGAAATCGATACCCATTACCTAAAATTGATGATCTATTTAATCAAATGAAAGGGGTAGTGTTATTTTCAAAGATAGACTTCATAATAGGATATTGCCAATTAAGAATTAAAAAAGAAGATATTCCTAAGACAATATTTAAAACATGCTTTGGACATTATGAATTTTTAGTGGTGCCTTTCTGATTGAAGAATGCACTTGGAGTTTTTATGGGTTTAAGGAATGGAGTAATTGGAAAATATTTGGATAAAATTGCTTAGGTATTTTTAGAAGACATTATTATATATTAAGAACAAAAGAAGAATATGAAGAACATTTAAAATTAGTTTTGCAGTGTCTTAGAGAGAATAAGCTATATGTTAAATTTTCTAAATGTTCATTTTATGAGTTGAAGATACATTATTGGGGACATATGATTTATGGAGATCGAATTATAGTTGATCCAACAAAGATAGAATCGATTTTGTAATGGTCGATGCTTACTAATATACATGAAATGTGTAGTTTTATGGGATTAGCTAGTTATTATAGAATGATTTTCTAATATTGTAAATCCTATTATAGAATTACAGAAGAAAACAATATTTGTATGAGTGGAGCAATATGAGCAAGCATTTCAAAAGCTCAAATAGTTATTAACTACAACTTTTATACTTTTATATTGAAAGTACCATACATGGATAGTTTTTTTTAGTATGTACAAATGCTTGAAAGGAAGGATTATGAGTGTTAATGCAATAAATTAGGGTTATATCCTATTTATTCAAGAAAGATTCAACCTCATAAAATAAATTAAGCACACATTATATATAAATTTCTAGAATTGTGCATGCATTAAAGATTTGGAGACATTATTTAGATGACTAAAAATTTGATGAGAAGATTGATCATCATGGACTTAACCACATTTTTATGCAGAGTACAATGAATGCTAACCAATGAAGATGATTAGAAAGGAAATATTTAACCAAGTCGTAGAAGATATGGTATACATGTATGTTTTGGATAAATAAAATCATTGGGAACAATAATGATCATTGGTAGAATTTATTATATAGTTATCAAAGTTCATTTACGATGAGAAATTTTGAATTAATGTATGGTAAATCATGTAGGAAATCTATTAATTGGAATAGACTGGAGGATAGGATTTTGATTGGATCTAAAGTAATCCAAGAAATGGAAGTATAGATGAATATTATTAAAGAAATATTAAAGGAACCATTCAATAGAAAAAAGAGTATTGATATGCTCATAATATAGGTAGAAGTTATGAAGTTGGATACAAAGTGTTTTTTTTTTAGGGTAAGACCATAAAGAAGATCTATTAAATATGAAAAAGGATCCAACTTTTCATCAATATTTATGGGGAAATTTATAATCATTGAAAAAGTGGGATCAATTTCTTATCAACTTGCATTACAATAATCTCTTAAATACATCCATGATGTTTTCCATGTTTTTGTTTTATGTCATATTTACTAATTTCTTCTCATGTTATAGGTATAAGTAATTTACAAGTAATGACTGAGGGGGATTTGAAGGTCAAACTGATCCACATACTGAACCAAGGCATTCGATAATATCAACATCATTTTGGTTCACTAGGTAAAGGTCAAATGGGATAATTACAGACCCAATTCTTCTTCCGGGGAGGATGAAACTGATATGTGTCAACAATTTCCTTATTTGTTATAGAACTTTCAGATGAATTTTTTAGGAGGAGGTGTTTGTTGTGCCCTATTCTGTTGGACATGATTACACTTGTACTAAGTTTGTCTTAAAGTAATGCATTCACATAACAACAGGGTGCTGGTCAGAATTGGATTCGAATAATCATAAGAGATTAATGTTTGTGATGGTATAATGCACTTAGCCTCTTCCGCATCACTGTGACATAACTACGACCCTATGCGCATCTTCAAAAATTGAGGTAAGATACAATAGTTCCTCGTTATAGTTTATACAAACATGTAATAATAGTGGCAATACCCAGAATAGTGGTTCAATTAGTAACAAAGTTGTAAGTGTCAGTCCTTTAGTACAAAGTCAGTCATTACCCATGAGAAACAAAATGGTTGAGGATGATATGAAGTTACCTATTTTTCATGGAACTCAATCGGAAGATCTAGAACAACATTGGTTTTTGTGTGAAGTTGTTTGGACTGTTAAGCAAGTGCAAGATGAGAATGTGAAAAGAGCGTAGTTAATCACGACCTTCTGGGGCCGTGCTTTAGACTGGTTCATGAAGTTTGCAAATGTACCCACTGGAACATCACAAAAAACGCTAGCAGATTTTAATACTACGCTAAAAGATGAATTTTGAAAGAGGAATTCCGAGTCGCAATGTATTACTGAGCTCGAAAAAATCAAGCAGTTAGAAACTAAATCCGTGTGGGACTTCGACCAGAGGTTCAAGTGTCACATACCCAAATTCTGAACATTTTATGTTAAAAGAAAAACATTATGTTTTATGTTATTGTAAAGTTTTATGATTATTGACCAAGTGGGGTCAAGGATGACTGTAATTAATTACTATAAATATTTTATTATTAATAAATAAAATAGGAGACAAATATCCAAGGGAGGTTGTTGAATGAGTGTTCACTGACCCACTAGGAGGAATGGACTGGGGTGGAGAGCAAACTGACACTTGGAAGCATCCTCAATTCACTTCTAGCTATTGCAACAGGCAACTTCCCTATTTTTATGGTCATGTTCCCCAAGAAAGTGGAACTGAGCAGGTGCCTCAATAACTAAGAAACTGACCAAAAGACCTAGGCATGCTATTTATCACCCATCGAATTCAGCAAGAGGCTGCCAAGTTTTTACCTTGTGATAATTTCTGAAAGAGAAAAAGAAGAGAGCACAAGAGATTTGATGAGGGGAAAGCTAGGAAGTGATTGAGTGAGTTAAGAATGCATTCTGAACTAGTGTAACCTCATTACTGAGTTCAATACTGCTAAAGGCAGAAGTATTATTGTTATGTACTACTGCTGAGTTGTAGAGGAATTTATTCCATTCTCCACACAACATCTTCATCCCGGTGGTTCAGTGAACAGGCTCGGGGGTCCTAAGGAAAGTAATTTGGCTGTCTTCAGGACAAGGTTGGGTGGAACGGGCTCCTTTGGATGTTTGTCACCCTCTGTTGTTAACAGGTTTTCATTGTGTTATTTGATTTATTTTCTATCCTATTAGTTTTTTGAATGCTTTAATTCTGAACTGTTATCCACTTCAAAAAATTGTCTTTTACTTGACTGTTAGATAAGAATGTTGATTTGAAGGTTCTTTTCTGAATAATGAAATTATGATTGAATGAAATACTTCTATGCATTTTCCCACACACCATTTAAGTGTCGTACTCTAGTATAGAGAAGTTAAAAATTATAAATAGATTCGAATGATCCTTAGTGATAAGATGAATGATTTCTGAATCAATTTACAATTTCCTTTTCTGAGTTAAGTTATAGTTTTAAATATAAAACTGATACAAAAAAATGCTCAGATTATATCAGGTCTGCAATGCTTCTATAAAATTCATATAATTTTTCAAAGTTATAAACTTATAGAATTATCTCAGCTTTAAGAACATACATTATAGAATATGTAATATTTATTCATTAGTTTCTTTTATAAACACAAAATATTCACTGCATAACAAATAGGTTATATATATATATATATATATATGTATCTAGCAAATACCATTACAATTTCCTTTTAAAATAAAACCAAGCTCTCTTATTCTCTATCAAAACATTTAAGAAGTATATCGCATCTCATAATTATCATCTATTAAGCATAACTCTGTATCTATCTATTTTAATAAGCAAATGCATTTACTGTTATCAACATATCTTCCTATCACTAGAAAATTCAGAGTTCATGCAAAGGAAACTCGTCTTATGACTTCATTGAGTTAATAATGAGAGTCAGACCATACTCTTAATGCTTACAACTTCCATTTTTTATGCAAGTTAAAATATAAATCAAGAAAGTAAATAACAGAGTGTCGAAACGAATACAGTTGCAAAACCTATTTTTTCAATTGATTAGCGTATTACTTTTTGCAGCATTTGAATATAATTGATTCCCTGTACCCTTAATTCATTTTTAATACAGTAGACACTTTCGTACAAATTCTAGAATTTAATTAAAACATTATATAATACAGTATCAAATAAACATCATGGGCTTGAACAATTTTAGTAGGCATCACCCAGGTTTAGGAATATTACAATATAAAATTTCCACGCAGATAATCATGAGACCCGGGTTCAAGAACCCTAAGGGTTCACCCATATGGGTCAACATAAACCTAAATTTTCACAACCAAATTAGTACAAGCATCAACGAATCGGTACAGGTATCCTATATCACAAGTTTTATTAAACAAGCAATCGTAAAGTCAGTAAGAGGGCATGTTATCTAATACGAAGAGGTTTAGGGTTCGAGTCTCGACTCACCCAACCTACTGTTTAGTATTAAAATATTCTCAAAAATAGAACTTAAGTACTTAAATAAGTCTTGGGATCGAAACCCATAACAACGTAACAACTAAGCCACCAAACATTCTTATCTGTTAGGGTTTCAACCCAGTAACTCATTCTTAGCCGAAAGGGCTTTTACAAATCCAAACAATGACATTTAAATATCCATACAAAAGCTACGAGAATGCCGTAAGCACAGTTCCAAATTCTAAACACAATTTATACATTAAGAACCTTATGTCGCTTTTATTAATCCATAAAATTCATTTACATAACAGTATTTTGAAAAGAGCATTGAGAAACCAACGCGAGCCAAAGGCTCGTGGGACGAACCCTCTCAGTTACAAAAATTTTCCTTACGACTTACAAAATGTAAAAGCTCAATAGTAAAAACCAGAACAAAATCAAATACAAGTTCAAACAGCAACTCGTCGAAGGTACATAGACTGGCAGCAATGCCTTTTTGTTTCCACCACCTCATTTCACTACACAGAGAAACAACATAGGTTGCAAAAGGAACCACTGAGGCTTACCCGTGTTTTCTACGCATCATATCCTTAACCAGCGAGTGCCATACCTCCCAGGGTAAGATTCGATAGGAGGAAACTCGTCCCTCATTAACCAAAACATCAAACAGATCCAAGTTATCATCTTTATGCAGTAAGTTTCTATAGCAAAGGGGTTTAAAAACTGTATCTTTTGACAAGATATTTTACCTTCGTATCAGTATCACGCTTGGAGATTTACGCCTGAAATCCTTCATTCAAACCCTGTGGTACCAAGTTTCTCCATTGAACCCTGCAGCAGGATAACACCTTTTGTAAAAAGACCCTGGCTCATATAGCATGAAATTGCCTAGTTGCAGGTTACAAAGTCACACCATCGAAACCCTGGAGGAGTTTGCAATAGTCGGTTTTTCAAACCCTAGTTTTTCGAGGGCCTGTCGGCCTCTCATACCACCTTCGGTGCCAAATGAATGTTCTAAGATAAGCCTCATAGAGGTCAACCAAAACATATCTAGGGTTTAACGCAAAACCCAAGAATCATCATGTGAAGTCAGGCCACGGGGATGCCAACAAGCTTTCCACCAAGACCATAATAAATAACATTAAATTTTACAACTATCGAGTTCCAATCTTCTGCCAACAAGGATCTCCATCATGGTTACATTTTGGGAGAACCTCATTCTATAGTCAAACCCCTGGCCAATAATAAAAATGTATGCCAACGATTACACTTCTACGTAACCTTGCCACTAAGAATTCCACTTAGAATGCTTTAATGAGCTTTAAAGATCAACGCAGGTGAGTTTTCAATACTCTTGCCAACTTGTTTTCATTACCTTTTAATCTTGATTCATAATTATAGTTTAAGGCCTTGCATTTTGCCAAGTTTTCACTTTATACGATTTTATACCCAAGTTTTAAAACCATAGTATGATATAATACTACCATACTTATTTTGATAAATAAAATATCAATGTTTTGCATAGTTCTATGTTTAGACAATTTGTTACATGGATATAATCGTGGCCATAGGTTTAAGACCTTGCCACTTAAATAAATAAAAAGACTATAGTGATGGAAACCGATTAGTTCATGTATTAAACCATGATTCTTTTTACTATGTTAATAAATCAATAATGCATCAAGTCTTAAGTATGTGTTATTGGATAGACTTGGTTAATATCACTTATCATGTTTTAAGCCATAGTTAAAAGCCACTTTATCATAATAATAGAGTAACTAGGGCATGCCTTAAGCTACAAAGACTTTAGCTATTTTGCATGTTATGAATGTTATTTCTGACATAATAAACTCATGAGGAGGTTAACAGACACTTTGAAATATCGACCTTTAAATACATACAAACTGGAAGTTCCATTGCTCACCTGCAAGTCTGTAAAGGAGTATTAAGATGCGTTAGCTAGCTAGTAGCTAAGTAAGCCTTGGGGTACCCATATGACCCCTTCATCAAAAATGAAAATCAATCAGTTAGTATCTATGAACGAAACAACAGTATAGCATGAAATAAATTAAATGATGATGTATATACATATAAATAGTAACCATAATTTCGGATAACAAAGGTAGGATTAAAACATCTGGCATGTTGTTGCAACATTAATACATGTATTCAATCAATCGCATGCAGTAAAGAAATTTTCGACCAAATATAAACATAGTACGTAATTGATGTAAACATTGATGACTAATTGAAGAATGTGTCATCATAATATATAATTAGTCTATAGTTAAATAAATTAAATTATCATTAATGATCCTTTCCGCATAACAAATATAAGCATTTAGTGCTACTGAGAAAATTTTAATTTTTTGTGAAATTTGGGGATGTTACATGTGGTATCAGAGCGCGGTTCAAATACTAGGCCTGAAGTGGCTCAACTCACGCAATTAAAATCTTAAAACATAATTGCAATTACTGTTTTTTTTTTCATTTTCAGCACTTTATAAATTTAGTCTACATGTATGGAAGGACTAGAAGAGTTAGCTGAGGATAGGTTCGATAATAATGAACAGAGTAATGATGAACAAGGACACATTAATGCAGAAAATTTATTTGTTGAATTGAACGATAATTCATCTAAATTACTAAGGACAGTTAAAGAATTAAAAATAGAAATAAAAACTGTTGAGGAAAATGAAGGAATCCTAAAAGCTCAAGAGAAGCTGAATCAAATTCTGTTGGATAAATTTCATAATAAGGATAAAGATAAAAGAACAGAAAATAATTTTGAATCTGGAACCATGTCCTACCAACATAAGGATAAAAAGTTAAAACTAAATAATTATGACAGCAACTCTTCTTCTGAATTTTATGAAAAAGCACGCAGGGAAAAGCACAAGTATTCCAGTGATAGTAGTGAAAGTGACTTCTACACTAAAAAGAAGAAGTGTAAGCCATACGAAGAGATTTCTGGAGAATTTAAGAAGATTAAACCACCAAATTTTAACAAAGAAACAAAAAAGAGTGAGGCAGTCGAATCATGGTTGTTTGGTATGAATAAATATTTTCAAATTTAAAACTACTCAAGTCATTTAAAAACTAAAATGACAATTTATAATCTAATTGGAAAAGCAGACATCTGGTGGCAAGATCTGAAATGAGTAAAAGGCTTAAAAGAGAAAAGTGTAAACTGGAGTAATTTTAAGAAATATTTTAAAAGAAAGTTTCTGTCGGAACGGTATTATGAGGAATGAGCTAAAGAGTTTTATGAATTAAAGTTAGGTTCCATGGATATGAGGGAATTAAGTAGCAAGTTTTTAAATTTGTTAAGGTATGTGCCATACATTACTGAAGAAAATCCTAAGGTACAGAGATTTCTGAGTTGTTTACCCTCTCATATAAAGGACAGAATTGAGTATGATAATCCTAAAACTCTTGAAGAGGCCATGAGAAAAGAAAATATCTATCATGAACAGAACAAGAAAAGGGAAGGCATACCAAGCTAGAAAGTAAAGAGGCCTAATAATTTTGAACAAAGGAAAAAGCATTTTCCTTTTAATCGCAGCTTTGGAAATAGTAATTCACATAATTATTCTAACAGAAAACTTCAAGGGAATAGTTCAAGAGGTAATGTATAGTCAAATTTTACAGCTGCAAGAAACAGAGATCCACCTAAAAATTTTGTTAAAAACAATGAACAAAAAGAACCTGTTAAATGTTGGGACTGTCAAGGACCTCACTATGCATCAAACTGCCCACTCAGAAAGAGGACCGTCAACAACATACACATAGTACATGAGGAGGCTACTGTTGGTGACCTAGCAAGGGAAATTCCCAAGATCAATGCAGCCTTGGAAAACAGACAAGCTGATCATCAAACTTCAATGGTTGAAGTAGAAGGTATGCTGAAAGAGAAACCCATTTCTATTTTAATTGATCCAGGAGAAAATCTTAGCTATGTGTCACCTAATTTAGTAAAATGTTGCAATTTGAAAGTAGAAAAGTTTGATAAATCATGGTTGGTTCAATTAGCAACTGGAACTAAAAGAAAGGTAACTGATTATGTGAAAGATTGTGAATTATTGATGGATCAGTTTAGGACTCATGTTAAGCTAAATGTGTTACCATTAGGTTCTTACGATGTTCTGATTGGCATGGATTGGTTGGAAAAGCATAGGGTGGTATTAAATTGTTTTGAAAAGACCTTTACTTGTTCAAACGATAAATGTGAAACTGTAACAGTAAAAGGGATTCCTAGAAAGACCTCTGTTAGACAAATTTCTACTTTACAAGTTAAAAAGGATGTTCGTAAAGGGTGTAAGTTGTTTGCTGTAGATGTGACAATTCATGACGAACAATCAACTAAGGAAGATAAGTTAAAATTGGAAGACATACCCATTCTAAAGGAATTTTTTGATGTATTCCCGGAAGAAATTCCAGGACTACCTCTGAAAAGGGAATTAGATTTCACTATTGAGCTAGTACCGGGAGTGGTACCAAACTCAAAGGCTCCTTACAGAATGAGCATTCTGGAACTTAATGAACTGAAATCACAGTTAAAGGAACTAATTGATAAAAAATACATAAGGCCAAGTGTGTCTCCATGGGGAGCACCTGTCATTTTTGTTAAAAAGAAGGACGAAACCTTGCGTTTATGCATAGATTATCGTCAGTTAAATAAAATGACCATAAAGAACAGATATCCTTTGCCCCGCATTGATGATCTATTTGATTAATTACGCGATGCAAAGATATTTTCTAAGATAGACTTAAGGTCGGGGTATCATCAAGTCAGAATTAAAGATGGGGACATCTTTAAGACTGCTTTTAGAACCCATTACGAGCACTATGAGTTCGTGGTTATGCCTTTTGGGCTAACCAACGCCCCAACAGTTTTCATGTGTCTTGTGAATAATGTTTTACATCAGTACTTAGATAAATTTGTAATTGTTTTCATTAACGACATTTTAATTTATTCTAAGACTAAAGAAGAACATGACGAACACCTAAAGATAATTTTACAAGTGTTAAGAGAACACCAACTTTATGCTAAATTCAACAAATGTGATTTCTTTAAAGATAAAATACAGTATCCAGGGCATGTGATATCCAAGGATGGAATTGCAGTAGACTCAGACAAGATACAAGCAATTAATGAATGGCTTGCCCCTAAAGACGTAAATGATGTACGATCTTTTATGGGAATTACAGGTTACTATCGTAAGTTAATAGAAGGATTCTCACGAATAGTGAATCCTATAACCTCCTTACAAAAGAAGGATAAGAAGTTTGTTTGGGATAAAAAATGTGAAGAAAGTTTTAAGAAATTAAAAGATTTGCTAACAACTGCACCTATTCTAAAAATTGCGGATCCAAACAAGGATTTCATTGTTTGCACTGATGGACTTGGAGGAGTCTTATTACAAGAAGGTCATGTAATTTCCTATGAGTCCAAAAAGTTAAAAATTCATGAGAAGAACTATGCAACTTATGACGTAGAGTTGGCTATCGTGATACATGCATTAAAAATGTTGTGCCACCACTTAATCGAAAGAAAGTTTCACTAATGACAGATAATAAAGGTTTAAAATATTTGCTGGATCAACCAAATATGAACGCAAGGCAAGCTAGGTGGCTAGATTTTCTTAGCGAATATGATTTCGAGATTCAGCACATTAAAAGTAAAGAAAATAAAGTTGTTGATGCCTTAAGCATAAATGCTAGGCTAAATTTTGTGTCAGCAATTAGCACTTATAAAACAGATGTGGAAAACCAGCTTGAAGAAGGAATAAAACTAGATGAAAATTACATTAAATTATAGCAAAAGGTTGCTGAAAATATATCAGAATATTTAGTAACGGATTACAGTTTGAATGAACAAGGTTTAATGATGTATAAAAATAGACTATATGTACCAAATGTACCTAAAGTTAAGTTGCTGATTTTAAATGAAGTACATAAAAGTCCTTATTTAGGACATCCTGGTTACCAAAAGACGATAACTATGTTGAGGAAAGATTACTTTTGGACAAACATGAAAAATGAGGTAGTTGAATACATTGTTAGGTGTATGGAATGTCAACAAATAAAGGCTGAGCATCAACACCCAGCTGGATTATTGCAGCCATTGCCAATTCCGGATTGGAAGTGGGAAATAATTAG
This sequence comes from Larix kaempferi, assembly GCA_027924585.1. Lineage (NCBI taxonomy): Eukaryota > Viridiplantae > Streptophyta > Pinopsida > Pinales > Pinaceae > Larix > Larix kaempferi. The sequence continues at coordinate 22,617,625 of BSBM01000502.1, forward strand.
TATTGATTTTATAACTGGTTTACCTAAAAATCAGAAACAAAATGATTCCATAATGGTGGTTGTGGATAAGCTTAGTAAATCATCTCATTTCATACCTGTTAAAACAACCTACAAGGCTGCTAACATTGCTGAAATTTTTATGAAACAAATTTTTTGTTTGCATGGGATTCCAAAAGTTATCATTTCTGACAGAGACTCTAAGTTTACAACAAATTTCTAGAAGTCCTTATTTAAAGGTTTAGATACTACTTTAAATTTTAGTACATCATTTCATTCACAAACGGATGGGAAAACAGAAAGAGTCAATCAGATTCTTGAAGATATGTTAAGAATGTATGTTAGAGATCATCCAGGTAAATGGGAAGAATATTTGGATCTTGCTGAGTTTGTTTATAATAACCATTACCAAGAATCAACAAAACTCAGTCTATTTGAAATTCTGTATGGCAGAAAATGTAATACTTCTATTTCATGGAGTAATCCAGTTGACAGGTTAATGTTAAGACCCGAGTTATTAAAAGAAATGGAACTAATTGTGAAACAGGTTCAAGGCAATTTGAAAATTGCATAAGATAGACATAAAAGTAATGCAGATCTCAAAAGAAATCAGAAAGAGTTTCAGGTTGGTGAACATGTCTTCCTCAAGGTAAAACCTAAAAAGAGCTCCTTAAAGTTAGTAAGCTGTGCTAAATTAACACCAAGGTATTGTGGACCTTTTGAAATATTGTCCAGGGTAGGACCAGTGGCATATGAGTTGGCCTTACCACCTAATCTTAAAATACATAATGTATTTCACATCTCTCTTTTGAAAAAGTATGTACATGATGCTACTCATGTGATTAATTGGAATGATGTACAGGTGGAACCAAAATGATATTTTCTGGTGGAACAGGATTGTATCCTTGACAAGAGGGAAATTTTGCTTCGTAATCGTACCATTGGACATGTAAAGGTGCAATGGAGACACCTTGGTCCAAACGAAGCAACCTAGGAATTGGAAAGTAATATGCAAGTAGAATATCCAATACTGTTCTAGGAAGACTTAGAGGATGATGAATAAAAAAACATCGAGGACAATGTTGAACTTAAGAGGGGGTGTTTGTCACATACCCAAATTCTGAACATTTTATGTTAAGAGAAAAACATTATGTTTTATGTTATTGTAAAGTTTTATGATTATTGACCAAGTGGGTTCAAGGATGACTGTAATTAATTACTCTAAATATTTTATTGTTAATAAATAAAAGAAAAGACAAATATCCAAGGGAGGCCGTTGAATGAGTGTTCACTGACCCACTAGGAGGAATGGGCTGGGGTGGAGAGCAAACTGACACTTGGCAGCATCTTCAATTCACTTCTAGTTGTTGCAGGGGGCAACTTACCTATTTTTATGGTCATTTTCCCCAAGAAAATGGAACTGAGCAGGTGGCTCAATAACTAAGAAATTGACCAAAAGACTTAGGCATGCTATTTATCACCCATCGAATTCAGCAGGAGGCTGCCCAATTTTTACCTTGTGATAATTTCTGAAAGAGAAAAAGAAGAGAGAACAAGAGATTCATTGAGGGGAAAGTTAGGAAGCGATTGAGTTAGTTAAGACTGCATTCTGAACTAGTGCAGCCTCATTGTTGAGTTGAATACTGCTAAAGGCAAAAGTATTATTGTTATGTACTACTACTGAGTTGTAGAGGAATTTATTCCATTCTTCACAAAGAATCTTCGTCCTGGTGGTTCAGTGAACAGGCTCAGGGGTCCTAAGGCAAGTAATTTGACTATCTTCAGGAGAAGGTTGGGTGGAACGGGATCCTTTGGATGTTTGTCACCCTCTGCTGTTAACAGGTTTTCATTGTGTTATTTTATTTATTTTCTGTCATATTAGTTTTCCGAATGCTTTAATTCTGAACTATTATCCACTTCAAAAAATTGTCTTTTACTTGACTGTTAGATTAGAATGTTGATTTGAAGGTTCTTTTTTGAATAATGAAATTATGATTGAATGAAATACTTCTCTGCATTTTTCCACACACTGTTTAAGTTTCGTACTGTAGTACAGAGAAGTTAAAAATTATAAAAAGATTCAAATGATCCTTAGTGATAAGATGAATGATTTCTGAATCAATTTACAATTTCCTTTTCTGAGTTAAGTTATAGTTTTAAATATAAAACAGATGCAAAAAAATGTTCAGATTATATCATGTTTGCAATGCTTCTAGAAAATTCATATCATTTTTCAGAGTTATAAACTTATAAATGATCTCAGCTTTAAGAACATACATTATAGAATAAGTAATATTTATTCATTAGTTTCTTTTATAAACACAAAATATTCACTGCATAACAAATAGGTAATATATATATATATATATACATATGTATCTAGCAAATAACATTACAGTTTCCTTTTAAAATAAAACCAAGCTCTCTTATTCTCTATCGAAGCATTTAAGAAGTATAGCACATCTCATAATTATCATCTATTAAGGATAACTCTGTATCTATCTATTTTAATAAGCAAATCCATTTACTGTTATCAACATATTTTCTTACCACTAGAAAATTCAGAGTTCATGCAAAGGAAACTCGTCTTATGACTTCACTGAGTTAATAATGAGAGTCATACCATACTCTTAATGCTTACAAATTCCAGTTTTTATGCAAGCTAAAATATAAATCAAGAAAGTAAATAACAGAGTGTCGAAATGAATACAGTTGCAAAACCTATTTTTTCAATTGATTACCGTATTACTTTTTGCAGCATTTGAATATAATCGATTCCCTGTACCCTTAATTCATTTTTAATACAGTAGACACTTTCATACAAATTCCAAAATTTAATCAAAACATTATATAATACAGTATCAAATAAACAACATGGGCTTGAAAAATTTTAGTAGGCATCGCCCAGGTTTAAGAATATTACAATATAAAATTACAACGTAGATAATTACGAGACCCGGGTTCAAGACCCGTAAAGGTTCACCCATATGAGTCAGCATAAACCTAAATTTTCACAACCAAATTGGTACAATCATCAAGGAATCGGTACAGGTATCTGGTATCACAAGTTTTATTAAACAAGCAATCGTAAAGTCAGTAAGAGGGCACGTTATCTAATACACAGAGGTTTAGGGTTCTAGCCACGACTCACCCAACCTACTGTTCAGTATTACAATCTTCTCAAAAACAGAACTTAAGTACTAAGCCACCAAACATTCTTATCTTTTAGGGTTTCAACCCAGTAACTCATTCTTAGATGAAAGGGTTTTTACAAATCCAAACAACGACATTTAAATATCCGTACAAAAGCTATGAGAATGTTGTAAGCACATTTCCAAATTCTAAATGTTAACACCAAAAAAGTGCTCACCAGCTCATCCCCTTGGACATACACCTCTGTTGACCAAATTTCCTACCAATCTAGCCTCCAAAACCCCAAAATACCCAAAATTCCCTCAAAAACATACTAAAACCCCAAAAGATGGTCAAAATCAAAATAATAGGGAATAAACCTCAAAAGAAAATCAAAAAAAGAGAAAATAGGGAAAAAACCCTAAAAAATACCTAAAACCCTAATCAAAATTTATAAAAGGGGTGGAGGCCCCCCATTTCCATATCTCAATCACTCTACCCTTAGTCTACTAATTTTTTTCCAAATCCTTAAGCCATCCATCTTTGAGCTTTTTGGCCTCCCTTGAGATAAAACTTTAGCCACCACCGAAGCATTGGAGAGGAGAGTACGGAACCAAGGAGCTCCGAAACACACCGTCAGAACTCCGCCAGCCTCATATCTGAGGTAAATCTTTTTTGCAAGCCCTTTGCTTGCCCATAATACAAAAATTAAAGATTATTTATTCTACAGTTTTGCAAGTGTATCGTTTGTTATTTCAAATTATTTTTTATATCATGCACATGTTAGATCGAATGGTTTATTGTTTTTTATGATTAGTTTAGTTTTTTATTATTTCCCTTCAAATTGCTACTAAGGGTCCTTTCCCTTAGTAGGTGCCCTTTTGCACAAGCAGGGGTGAAAACCCCAACTACAGATTGGTGACTCCACTATCTGAACCCTTCTCTGACAGTTTAGTTTTTATTGTTATTTCTGTTTAAAAAGTTATGTTTTTTGGTTTTATCTGCTTAGTTACAGTCCTGCAAGGTTTTTCTATGCGGGTGCAACTAGTTTGCATCATTTTCCGTGCAAAAAAATGCATATGTTTTCCACACAGCTGCGGCCTGCACCGCGCTTGTTCATTGTTTTTTCACGGCCTGTAGCTTGGCTCTTTATCCCTTTGTTGCGGTCTAGAGCACGGCTTACCTTCATCTTTACGCGGTTCACACCGCACCATTTTACCACCTGCGTGTGGTTCTAAATCATTGCCTACCCAATGACAGATGCAGTCCAAACCGCGGCTTGCACAAACTTACCCGTGCTGCGACCTCTACACACATGCGGCACCGCTCAACATCCCACCACCTGCGTGGCCCCCACTGCCCTCCTGCTTAAAATTTTCGTGGCCCCGACCGCAGAGTCCCCAGCGAAACTTGTGCTGCACTCCGCGCAGTCCACCCCAGAACTTGCGCTACACACCACATTGACCACCTCTATTGCCGCGCTGCACACCGTACTGACCGGCACGCCCCTGTTGCGCTGCACACTGCACTGCACGACACGCCCCTGCCGCGCTGCACACCACACTGCACAATGCTCCTGCTACGCTACACACCGCAATGGTCGACGCTCCTGCTGCGCTACACACTGTAGTTCATGGCCCAAAACGCGCGTTGCACACTGCACATATCCGACTCAAAACCGCGACCTAATTTTCAAAATTTTTACCAATTTTTATTATTTAAAAAAAATAAAAATATATATATATATAAATATATATATATTTTTCAAGTCTTTCATTAATCATTCAGTTTCCAGCACTGTTTCCATTTTTCTAGCATTTAAATACCATCTTTTTATCTGCTAAGTTAGCTTCCAACATTAACATTGCACACACTCTATCACCTAACTCAAGTGAGCCCTAAAAAACTACTTAATTCAACCAACTTTTAACGCCACTTGGGGAACAAAAAAGTATTTGTTAGCTAGGTAGGACAAGGGGGATAGGTATCCAAATAACACCCCTTTGTCGCTTACATTTGAGACATAGTTGTTGTCATATAGGGTGCCAAAATCCCCTAGTATTTGTTGACATGGTTATGAACAATTTGTCAGAAAGGCCTCTCCCTTAGGAGGGTTGAAGTGGCGAGACTAGTTCCAGAGGCTTGAGTGGAATACCGCAATCCATTTAGTCACCGAAGGCTACCTACTCGTTGTCCACGCGTGGTGATTCCTTTTAGGCCCACACGGTGATAGGACTGGAGCCACAAATTCACCTTTCTGGACGTGTCATGAACGTGGTATCTTAGTTGCCTTTCTTCTAAGATTGTCTACCTGGTGTCCCTCCCGGTAGGGGGATATCATTGGCCTTTGGTTCTACTTTTCGTATTGTCTGACTGGGATTTCATCACCCTATAGAGGATACGTCTAGTTCGAACCAACATACCTTTTAGTTAGGTGTTTGCATGCTCCCTTACCTCTTTTGAGTCTAGTGAGTACACCTATTTTCACTTTTTGGGAGCCCTTTTTATGTTGGTATTCTGACCATTTTTTGCTGCTCCATTTGATTGCAACACAGCTATTGCAACAAGCGTTTTGAGCATTGTTGTTGTCCTGAGTGCCACCTTTTTTACGCTCTCCTTGTGCACACACGGTTGCACTAGGATTTTTGAGCCTTTTACTCACCACTCCTCACTTGGATTACCCTCATCATCATCATTGAGTCCCAAAGACAGTCCTGACGCCAATGGGGCCAACCCCCACAGCACGGTCTACTTGGCTCTCCTCGCCATAGACGTAGAGCCTCGTCACCTTATCTAGACGCCCCTTATACCACATTCAACTCAAAACCAGAGTACAACACATACACCGTCCCATCTAGCCCCTTGGCTGGTATGACGTCCAACGCCTTTTTCGGCGGGATGGTCGGCGGAGGACCCTCCACTCACCCGGATACCACAACAACGTCCATCCCCGCCACCACATCCATTCCTATGGGTAGTTGGTTGGTCACCAATAACAATCAACTAGTGACTAGTAGCATACCTGGGGGCAGCGGCCCCACCATTGTCGCTACTACTCACACCGTTTCCCCACACATTGGGGGCAGTGCCCCCACCATGGCCACTATGGCCCACACTGTTTCCCCACACATTGGGGGTAGCTCCCCCACCATGGCCGCCATGGCCTACACCGTTGCCCCACATTGGGGGCAGTGCCCCCACCATGGCCTCCATGGCCCACACCATTGCCCCACACATTGGGGGGCAGCACGCCCACCATGGCTCCATGGCCCACAACGTTGCCCCACACATTGGGGGCACTGGACACACCATCACCACCATGGAAAACGCGCTTCCCCCACCACCCCTAATGCATATTCCTGCTAGTTTCCCATTCATATCCAATCTGAACCTTCCCGACTTGGATAAGTTGACTAATGATCCGATACGACATGATCCTATGTGGCCTCCTATGCCCACCAAAATCCCCTCGGACATACCCAAATTCGAGGGAAAGGGAGGAGAAGACCCTCAAAATCATATCATGTCTTTCCACTTATGGTGTTCCTCTAATTCCATCGTGGACGACTCTATTCGCCTTCGACTACTACAAAGAACCCTTATTGGAGCTACAACTCAGTGGTATATTGACCAACCTCATGGGACCCACCCTACATTCACATCCCTTGCTTCCACTTTCCTGCAACTCTTCCAGCTACCCGTTCGTTACGATGTCGGTGTAGAGATCCTCCTATCTTGTAGGCAGAATACGGCCACCCACATCATGGACCACATCCATGAGTGGCGTAAACGACACACTTTATGTAAGATCAATTTGGACGACCGTATCTTCTTAGATTGATTCCTGAAGTCTCTCATACCAACATTCACAAAGGATGTGGCCTCTGAGCAACCTCAGTCTGAGGAAGAAGCCATCCTCAAAGCCCAACAATTCGATCTTATCTACGCCCAATCTGGATACCTATACTCTATCTTACCAGATGCCCCTCGTGCCAATGCCTCCCGGAGTGATTCCCTAGGTGCATCCCATGCCACCGACAACATCATCAAGCATGTATCATCACGCACCCAACCGTACATGGCTATGCCCACTCCTTTTGGCCCTGATCTTTCGCTTGTCACGTCCCATTCTAGAGCAACTACATCATACGTCCCGGTCATTCGGCCTCCTCATACTCATGGACCATCATGACCACAACATTGTTATGGACACGCACACTACCCTTATACTCCTCCTGCGGGCCAACCCACCTTTTATCAACACTCGGCTCTGCCCACACATTCACACCCTCAAGTTCAGCAGGATTACTACCCCCTGCAAGCCCCAATTGTGCAACCACAAGTTCCTCCAATTTATCATCCACCACCGACCCCACCAGCTCCTACCCAACCTCAAACACATCCAGATTACTACTCACCACTGACACCTTCACCACCTGCTCAACCACATAATCCTCCCAACCCCCAAGGGAAAGGTTACACCCAACAACACCCACAAAAAAACCAGCCTTCTCAACGCAACCAACAAGGCCAACATAACAGAGGAAGAGGACAGAACTGTAGGACTAACCAACCTCAGGACCAAGGTGGTCAACAACCAAACGCCCCCAATAAGAACAACGCCGCCCCACCTGACCAAAACCTTGATAGACCTCCTTGTCAGGGAAAGAATCCCAATCTATGAACAAATCATCCTTGTTCCATATGTAGGGTATACGGCCACTATACGCACAATTGTCCACACTTAGATCATGCCCATCAACTGTGGACGGACGATGCCCAACGCTAAGGACAAGATGATCCTCCTACACAACCCAACCCCCAGCCACCTTCCTTGGTGCTGCAAAATCCCTTTCCCATGCAAGGAGTAGTAAACACCCAACCACTACCTCCTCCTCAAGGAGCCACACAAAAACCTCAGCAAATCACATATGCTACACAGACAAACCAACCAACGGATTCGGGTACCCACCATCTCCTCATGATGTCATCAACCGATGTCAATCTTCAAACGTGTCAAAATCAATAGGGACCCAACCCCGAAACCCCCCTGTTGATACTACTACTCCCACAGACCATCCCTTACACATACCCCCACCACATGGCGATGGGGCCCCTAAAGCCCCTCGTTTCCCACTATGGCGGATCAACAACAATCCTAATGCTCGTGCCACTACAAATTATAATATCGTAGAAGATTTAGCATAGTCCCCCACTGCTATGTCTGCTTTGGAAGTACTAAAGAGCTATCCTGCACAGAGGAAATTGTTGTTATCCACCATCGGTGCCATAGACCCTAATGACTCACGATTGATGGATTTTGACTTAGACCAAGCCGAACCATGTTTTCCTTCAACACTAGCCTTCCAGGTTTCTGTATCAGTTTGTAACCTTGTCATCCATCGATGTATCATTGATGATGGTGCCTCCACTTGCGTTATGTCGACATTTGTTTGGCAGAATATTGGATCTCCCACCCTACAGCCATCAACAACTGCATTAAGAGCTTACGATGGCCGTGCAGCTCAACTCTAGGGCCTCTTGACCAACGTTCCCGTTCAGCTGGGTGGCAAAACGGTCCTAATCGATATAGAGGTTATCAATGCACAGCTTGATTACAACCTCTTAATTGGTCGTAGTTACATGTATGCTATGAAGGTCATCGCTTCGTTCATCTTCCGCATCATGATGTTCCCCCATGAGGGACGTGTGGTCAACATATTATGATCCCAATGCCCTCGCTGCTCCTGAGAATGTTCTTCCGATGATCGAACAACCCGTGCACAATTCTCCTACATCATTAGTCTACACAGTCGGACCTGGTTTATACTTGGTATTACCCATGACCTCCACGTTCCAATCCATTCCGCCCCTTGTGAAGATAACTGAGATATCATATCTTTGCACAATTTCCTCCAACCACACAGCACCCAATCAGCAACCGCCTTTACTACCGCAACCACCATCGGTACAAAGTTACATTGGGGCAACACCCATCCATATGATCCCGTTTTTATTTCCACCATTTGGAGTGATAAGTACACCGGTGATGGCCACTTTGAACCTCCCTGGACTAACCCTAGGTCTACCCATATGGTATTTACCCGCCCCTACTCCTACACCAACACCACAAGTCGTTCTTCAACCAATTCAACCTATCAACACTTCCAACCACCCACCCCTAGGAGTTGCGAACATTCCCAGCTATCCTCCTTTTGGTGCAGCATCCACATCTGCTACAAACCCTCCCCCCACCACGACCTAAAAACACTAGGGGTAAAGGCCCGCAAAACTATACCGCCCCTCCGGCAAGAAAACCTGTGGCACCTCAACCATCCCCGCGAGCACCCCCTAAGTGCTCCTTGTGTGATGATATCAGCCACGCCTCCCATAAATGTCCTCAGTTACGAGATCTCAAAAAACACATGTAGACCTTGGACGATGACCCCAACATACCCGTAGTCGTACTAAACCCCTAGCCCATAAGTGAAACAAGGAGTTGCGTACTAACCATGCTTGCGCTATTTGTGGAATATATGGTCACTACTCACACCACTACCCCAACCTCCCGGATTACAGAGAAACCCTCTACGAGTTGAATAACACCGACCTAGAGACATCCCCTCCTACCATTGAAGAAATTTACCCTCCAACTTCTTCCCCTTCAGACGAAGTCAATACCATTTACATGATCTCTACGATCGATAGGAACAACTATCCTTCAACATCTACCCTTCCCTTGTATGATTTGATCACTCAGCATTTCCGTAGCGACGAGGAAATCCTCGAAGCCCTTACAAAACCCGACTACCCATGGGATGACATGCACCATTGATCATATTTCATCCCTAGTGAGTCCACCCCTATCACATCCAACCAACTGGAAATTGAAACAAAAGACTTTCTCCCCGAGAAGGTAGACTGGTTCAAGAACCCCATCCCAACACCTGATGCCTTCAAAGACGGAAACATGGAAAATATTTTTCCCATTACAAAAGTAGACATTGCACGTTGTTGACAACCATTTTTGTCACTATTTTTTATCAATAAATCTACTCTGAATGGAGTTGTTTCTATCATCTTTTGCTATATTAAGTTATTTTCTTTACTATTCAGACCGTCAGATCGACCCCGTAAAGCTTGGTGGATGCCCTCTGCATTGTCGTGTATCACTTTAAGCAACCATTTGTAATCTTAAAAGACCTCTATTTTTAGAGAGGTCGACTATGTTGACCTTCTCTCCCATTGTAACTTATAAATAGATTCCTCTTATGATAAAACGAAGAGCAGATGCGAAAGATCAGATAGCATAGAGAATAGACGAGAGGTAGCAGTTACTCCTGCATAAAGTATTATGTAATTTTCTCACATTAATGGAAATTTCAGTACGTTGATGCTCTAGTGATAGTCATTTGAGTTGATTTAGTCTCACTTCTGATTGCTGGGAAGGGCCCCTCATCAACTGGAGGTTTTATTTATCTTTTTCTGCAATTCTTTTATGCAATTAACTAGTTTATTTTCCTGTGCGTGTAATTAACTTCGTTTTTCCTGTGTAGGTCATCCTCATTCCTCTGTAATTAATATTCTATTGTTAATATAATCTCCCTTCTTCTAAATTAGGAAATGGTCGACCAATAGTTTATTAGTTTTGTAATTTGTTTTCAGTTTTCTATAGTGTTAGTTCTCTCCCTTCTTCTCTGTTATTTTTTCTTCCTATTTGTTGTAGGTTAAATCTCCCTTCTTCCTTCTCAACCTTCTTCCTACATCTCATAGAAATAATTCTTCCTTTTAGATAATGATTAGAGTAGATAGCTCCTTATTAACTTAGCCTCCAAATAATCTCTCTATTTGCTTCCTTTGCACTGTACGATCATTTGCATAAAGCCAGCTAGTACTTAAATCATCCAAAATTCTTTCTTTCCCTCACTTTAACTCATTTTCATCTATTCGGACCGCCATTCAGACCGGCGTTTGGATCGTCATTCGGACCTGTGTGTTTTCTGCATTGTTTTAGGCCTTCTTCAAAATCCAATTTCTTCTGCCTTCCACTCATCATTCTTTTTACTCCTCCTTAACAGTTTTAGATGTAATTTAAAGTTTATTTCATGTTACTTAAAGTTCTTGATTAAGTCTTGTTATTATTTCCTCCCTTCTCCTACTTTATTCTTGAAACGTTCTTCCAAACTTCAGTTCTTCAATCTGATTTTCTAATTAGTTACTATTCAAAATTTATTAGTCTTGTTTCTAGATAGTTTGTCTTCCAAGTAATAGTTAATAATTCCATTTCTTAAGTTGTTTTAGTTTTTGATAGTTTCATCTAATTATCATAGGATTAGTTTCCATTTATACAAATAATGAAGATGTTCATGGTTTAAGATTTGGATTAATAATAAATATCTTTATCAAGTTTTCTACTTGTTTCCATAATCAAATACATTTCAGTTAAACATCTTTATTAAGTTTTCTATTTGCTTCATTTGTTAATCAGTTTCCTGTTTTCATTGATAGAATAAATTCTTGCATTTGAATTTTGAAAGTCATGCAAGTAGTTTAAAATCATATAGTTGCATGTTAACACATTTGCATCTTTAGTCAGCTTAGGATAGTTCAAGCCTTCAATCCTACACATATAGTGATTACATCTCATAAGCTCCCTCCTCGGGTTGACAATTTAAATATTGGATTTATTTAACACATAATAAACACCAACATTTTGGCATCATTGCCGAGGAGGTGCTAAAAGGATTGGAGTCTAAGTATATAGGCTGCTTTTACATTACACAGCAAGGGGGAGGGGAAATGGTAAGACGCGAAGATGACCTCACTACGGTTTTCCATAGTGTAATATCCTGACGCATCCACTTTAGTGGATTGCCCCAAATCCTTGTTGTTCCTTTCCGCACAAGTATGATTTCCTTTATGTACATTTGAGTATTTAATTTTCCGCAATTTATTTCGTAAAGTTTGTCTTCCTTCTTTTCAGGAGTGTTATTCTTTCAGCAAGTGTGGTGTGTTTTAGTTCACAAATTTGTTGTAGTAATTTAAAGTCTTTTAAAAACACATAAAAATAAAAAAAATTGGTGCTGTAAGAACCCCAAGACTAACCCATGTGTGAGATAGAACCTACCAGCCAATGACATGGATTCAAAGGTGCTTATTAGTATGAGAGAACTCTCTCAAATCCTAGCGGCAGCTGGGATCTCGATAGCTTCTTCTCAAGAAGAACACATCTTGACAGAAGTCAAAAATTTATCTACCTCTCTAGAAATAATAGAAGAACCACAGTTCCATGAGCTACAAACTAAATCTCCTTGCCAATCTGCCAAGGAAACCTTGGAGACTACATTTGATGAAGAGAGACCTGATGTTGAAGAGTTCTCCACATATTTATTGACAGATCTCCCATGTACTCAAGCAATTGAACATTCAAAAGAAGAGGATATGCATGACATGAGGAAGGAAGGTGAGTATCAAGATTACATCGAAATATGGCTCCAAGAGGTAATGAGGCCACAATACCATTCCTTCATTCGACACCTTCTGTTGCAAGAGCAAGTAAGCTAGTTGATTCTCCACATCCAGGTAATCACTGCTTTAAATTTTTCATATGTGGACATAGGTATGTTTTTCATTTTGCTTCGCACATGGTTACATTAGAAAAGTTCTTACACTTGAATAATGAGTTTTTCTTTCTTTTAGATAGTATAGGATAGTATGTATATAAATAAAAAATTGTATGTGGTTAGTTAGCTTTAGATATTCATACAACTTCACTTTCTGTTTTCCTTTAAAATAAAAGAACTAAGAATAAGATCACATTAATGACTAAACCAAAGCAATCTTACATCATACATGCATATTTCTTGTCATACCAGTTACTCAAAGACCTACTTTAATTATTACGATCTCCACAAAACTCAATCTTACACCTATGGAATCCTAGTTCATCCTGGATTCATTATCAAAACTTGTCTCTAAAGCACCTTTAAAAGGTAGCCTAAAAGTGGGTGATATTTTCTATTTTGTGGGGAACATTACTGACCTTTTATGAAGAACATAGACTATGAAGTCAAATAACAGCTTTAGGTTATTATCTTTTGACATGATCTATAATTTAGGCCATTATAAATAAAGTTGCTCATAAGGTTCATGCTAAAATATTGAATTATGTGTTTAACAGGCTTAGCACACTCTAGTGCCAACCAGCTTCCTTACAATATATATATATATATATATATATCATTATACGAAGCAAACCCGCCGGGTTACTGAACAGGCTCGATGGTAGCAGGTCCATGCTAAGTAAAATCTTAAACAAGGAAGCTCGGTAAATGCAAGTAAACCCATTGGGGTACTGAACAGGCTCGCTAGCAACGGGGCTATGCTTGCATGGTACCAAGATAAACCCGTCAGGGTACTAAATAGGCTTGCTGGCAGCGGGTCAATATTGGGTAAAAGAGGTTTGGTTAATGCATTGCTATTCACATAGCTCATGAATGACCGGGGGGTGGGCTATGATGACCGGAATGAGGTGGTCCTCCACTAGAAGGTAGAGGTCTTCCTGCTCTAGAGTTATGTGGGGGCCTGCCACCTCCAATGGGAGGTGGGGGTGGACCAAATGGGGGTGGAGGGACTTCAGGGACTGTAAGCGGGGGTCCATGTTGTAACACATTTTGCTGTCCCCATAGAGTGTAAGGATTTTCGGGGTAGGGTACCCCGTAGAGTGTGTTTCCAGGGTTAAGTTAACCCGACACAGGGTTAGGATGACTTGGATACGCTTGAATCGATGGTGGCTGAATTACGTTGGATGGTCCCCCAACATGGGATAGCCCCATAGTGGAAGGTCCGGGAGGTAAGGAATTTCCAACGGAAGGAACGATGGGAACTCCTGCTGCAGTATTATGGTTAATAGATGGGGGTTTCCCCCTAGAAACAACTTGCTGACCACTAAGTAAAGGTTGACCCAACACTGGTGGTTGATTATTCACCATAGGATTACCATTACCTCTAAAGAAGGTAGGGGGTAAAGAGTATCCTCCCCTCGAATTTTGGGGTGGGGGAGGAGCAGGTGACGTAACCTTGGTGGTCACAGGTGTGTTGGATTGTTGTTGTTCAACATGTTGGGTCGTTAGAGGTACTGAGCTGGTCTCCTGTCTAGGGGACATATGTGAAGGAATGGATGGTTGACCAGTTTCAGAAATGGTCACGTGTTGTGTGGATGATTCCGGTGACTCAAAAGATAAAGAGCGACTTAGGATTGGTTGATAAGGGGGCAATGTTGGGTCTTCAACTCATCGTTGGAGACTTGATCTCCAAAGTTCCTCAGCCATAGAACGAAAGTGAGTCAATTGGCCATGATAGTAAGCTAAGGGATCGTCCAGAGTAGTCCCACTGGGTGGGGGTGCAATGGAAAAATGGGCCACTGGGTGTCCTAGAGAAGATGTCCAATAAGATGTTCAAGGAACAACAACTGCTGTGGGGTTGTCCTGGGGTTGATTTATCCATTCCAACGATCCAGGCTCTCCTGGTGAAACGGGGGGTAAGTCTTGTGAAGTGGGAATTGGGTCCTCTTCACCCTGTGGGGGTGGGAGACAGATGAATCTGGAGGAGTGTGAGGAAACAAGAGTCCTCCAAAGTTCAAAGTAGGGTTTTCCACTTCATGTGACCCGACCTTGGCTTGTGGGTCCATTCTTACCCTCAGAATTACCTCCTGGTTAAGGGGATATTGGGGTGGTAAGTTTTGAATCCTACGAGACCTTCTCCAAGGAAAGTCAGCCAGAGTGACTGAAACAAAAGTTTATCCTAAGTAAAGCTAAGCAAAAGAAAACAAGACCAAACAAAACCCTACACAAACTAAGGCCACAAGCAAACTTATGTGATAAGAGAGGATTCAAAGGTCTGGAACCTCACAGGATTGTCAAGGCTTCGGAAATCGCTATATACCATAGGGTCCAACAGTAAAACGCGACAAGGAGGATTGGGACCGTACCCTTGCTTGAATACCCGATTACCTGGATTGTATGTGCATATTAATCTCCCCTAGTGCTCTTCTCAGTGTATTTCTCTTCCAAGACAGCCAAAAGGTTAACTCAGTTGGTCTTAGGAATCCTAGTGGTGTCTCCCGATATACGCAAGGTACGTGGGAGCTCAAATCCGTAGTGGTGCTGTCTAATGAACAACTATATGGCACGGGACCTTCCTATATACTATCGAGTACATGAAACACCTTTCGATATACTCCAAATACTTAAGGGACTTGGTGGGTACGTGAAAGAGCTTCGATATACCGATAAGTACATGGAAGACTACAATACCCCCGGAATATAGTGCTGGAAAATAACGACAGCTGCCACACTTAACGACGATGGAACACGTCTCTAACGTACACACAAGTTACTAAAAATTTTACCCTAGTTCTACCATTAATTTTATTGGGATGGTTAGGTGAATGCTTGAGGTGAGTACATAATCGTAAACATAATGCAGGCCCTCACTACATGCAAAAATATACTTTTCTTTTGATGAACTCTATGTATGGGAGGGAGAAATTTCTTTCCAATGATTTTTCCAAAACAACACCATGCAACACAATCCCACAATCTACCAAAAAATGACTATGAAGTATTCTTTTCCTTTTCAAACGAAATGCATAAAAAAAAGCCAACACTATGAAGCCAAATCAAAGCATGTTTTTCTTTTATTTTGTCTTTTCAAAACAAAAATGATACTAAGTGATGAAAAGAGAGAGTTCCTAAGTACAATATGCAAGCTTTTCACTTTCATTGCAATGGACTAAAAGCATAAAAACCAAAAGATGCATATAACCTTCCAAGCATGGAACTACTTTTGCAAAACTTGATACCTACTTGAATTTTTCAGGAAAATGAGCAGCTCATAATTCGTGAAAAACACAAATAATTCAATTTTCTTTCAACTTTTCCAAAAGATCTACAAACGAGACATTCCAATGCGTGTACAATTCTTCAAATGAGCTTGAAAAATGATGGAAATAGAGTACTTTTGATCTTTCAATGGATGCATCGAACTAACAATTTGATAATAGCGATGTTTTTAAACACAAATACTGAAATGAAAAGATTACTTGCAGAACTCCAATAACTCAGAAAAACTCAAGAAAACAGCGAGCACTCAATGGACTGAAAGTACACACAAACACTCAAAATAAATCAGTAACACGCAACACTAAAGCAAGCAAAGCTCAAAAATGTATGCAAATGAGGTCTAGAAACCAAATCAATACAATGACTAGATATGGCAAGGAGAGTAGGGAATGCAAGGGTGAGTGGATGTAGGTGGGGGAGACAAGAGTGTCCACCACTACCAAATCTCAGACTTGTCCAAGATGGAACCCAAAACAAGTCCAAATGAGACCAAATGCTTCAAAACACAAATAAAAAATGGGGTCTCTACCTGGATCTTGCAGCACAGAGGGAGTTCATACATCAAACCAAAAATCAAATGAAGGATGGAGGGATGCCTGTATGTCAATTTTAACAGATCGGCGTAGTCTGTGTTTGTACACAATGCGACGTCGCAGTTTACCAATGTAGGAAGGGTGAAAGTGTCGCAGTAGACCAATGAAAGGGTTGCGACGACAGGCTAGCAGACAGAGAATAGAGATAAAAAATGACACAGTGTCACTCTGAGTCCACTGACTAGGTGCGATAGGCGAGATCCAAGTTAAAAAATGAACCAATTCTCCAAACAATGAGCAATGAAATGGTTTGAAAATGATGAGTACAAACTCATAGGAGGACTACAGACTCTTCAAAGTGAAGATCTGATGGTGAAACAAGGCTTAGAAGGAAAACAAGATTATGGATGGTTCACAAAAGCAATCAACTAAAAATGGTATTCAAATTGAAAACTAAAAACAATGTTCTCCCCAGTATGGTCACCAAATTTGTTTGACGGATAATCTACCAAGAGCGGACTCAAGGCGTGATCTCCCTAGCTCAACACGAGTCTAGAACAAATAGGACAGAATATCGATTACTTTCCTACATCTAATTAAGGATCGAGGAACTAGATACGTTACCTTACATATTGCTAATCCTTTTACTCCTTGAATGCTGCTCCAAGCTTGACGATCTTCAGATCCGAGCTACAAAACCTGTCAAGACAACAAGACAACAAAACAAGTAAAACGTATCTATACAATAATAGATCTAAGGAAGCAGTCGAGTAGGCGAACTACACAAAATATCACTAACACAGATTTTGGTGGAAATCAATTATATTACTGTATTGAAAAGAGAAATACATAGGATAGAAAGACTACAACCATAGACTTGACGTAGCAATCCTCATCCGATCGAACCAATGCCAAAGCCTCCCAAGGAAGTGTGAGTCTCCCAATAGATGAGTAGAGATCTCTCCTAAGATGATTTCACCAGCATGTAGAAACTATAGACCTCCTCCCCTTTGGAATGGGATTGCACTTCACTTATATAAGACTAAGTGGATAGGGTATGGATAGGGTAGGTTGAGATATCGTAGGAGAGAGATAGGGGATCCTTTCAAGAGGTTATGAACTGAGTTCCAACTTTCCCAAAAGGTCAGGGATAGGGATCCATGTCAGCTAGCTCCAAGAATGGGCTCGAAGGAGCTATTTTTGTCCATTAACTGACATCATCGCATGTTGCAAAACGACAACCTGCGACGTCGCAGGTTGCTTGACGACAACCTGCGACAACCTCTCAAAACCTAGTATGAATGGGTTTGTATCTCTTCCAGATTAGTAACTTAGTCAAGGAACTATAGCGATGTATACACTGAATCTCATGATGGTAATATTTTAGGTGTAATAGAGGTAGGTTTCTGTTGTCACTATAGTTGTCCATTAAGATGCTCATTTGCGAAAAGGGCATACTGAAGATGCACCTAGACCAGTAGAAACTTGGTGGGAAGAGGTTGTGGATACTGTGACAGCAGGGGGGCGGTACATGGAATGATATGGGGTAGATGGGTGCAATTTATGATGAGATTATGAAGGAAGCCGAGGAAGAGAGTGGTCTTACAAGGGGAGGAGCAAGGTTTCGACAGGAAAAGAGGCAGAGGACATGAGAAGGTCCTGCTGCGATCGAAACGCAAAGTCGCAAAGGAAGACCACACATGATGAAGCGACCTCACAGTGTAGACAAGGATGACTAGGATACATGCAGGATAGAGGCAGGACAAAACCCTAGCAGCAATGTGCCCACACCTCCACTCACTATCTCTCATCTAGGAAGAAATAAAACTTTGACACCACCGTGTTCATCGTGTCAACAGAACTTGATTTCTAGTAGCTCAGCGACTGTAGGAAGGAATCCCAGGATGGCGGGCGAAGATGCAAAGTTGTCGCTGTTCCATGGAAATGGAACAAATAATACTGAACAATACTGGTTCTTATGTGAAGCAGTATGGACTGTTAAGCAAATTATTGATGATGATGCCAAGAAAGGACAATTGGTGACAACTCTTCGAGGTCGTTCATTGGACTGGTTTATGAAATTTGTTCAAGTTCCTGCATGCACTCCAGAGAAGATGCTGGAGGAGGTTAGAAAATGATTGATTGCAGAGATCAAAAAACCCAAGTTTGAAGCACAGTATATTACAGAACTAAAAGAGATTAAGCAGTATCCAAATGAAACTGTGTGGGATTTTGACCAACAGTTAAAAACACTGATGTCAAGGGTCAGCTTTGACATGAGCGAATGGTTCATCGCGGCATTGCTACCTCACATTCAACTACCGCTGATGTAACATAACATTACAATGCTGAGTGAGGCCCTGGAGATTGCAATGTGGTTAGAATCTTCACTGATTGGTGAGAACACAGCGGGCATGTCGCAGATTCAGACACAACTGGCCAACTTGACAATATAGTTGCAAGACCTTAAGAAGGGGAAAGAACATCCCGAAGAAGCTTGGTGTGTGCGATGTCATGCAGAAGGGAATACTAAGGATAGTTGCCCATACTTCCGCAACTATTTGGTATTTAGAGCGCCAAACCCATTGAGCAGTGGGGGTATACCATGGTGCCGCATCTATCAGGTATATGGGCATCGACATGAGGAGTGTCAATACATGCAGAAGATGATCACAAATCCGATGAATTTGTATTGTACATTCTGCAAGTCCGTGGGACATGAAGATAAGGATTTCCGTGCGTATGGCTCACTTCAAGAAAGAATGTATGATGCATTCTATGTGAAGGACGATCAACGTGTTGTACAACAACTACAACCACAGCCACAGGTAGCCCAACCGCTACCTCAACCATAGATACAGTTTGTACCACAGCCGCAACCACAACAGTTTATGCCACAATATACTCAGATGTTGATGGATCCGTAATAGCCATAGTACATTCAGCAGCCACAGTACGTTCAACCAGCACCATGTGTTCAGCCAGGAGAGTGTGTACAGCTGCAACCGAATCCCATGCAGCAGCAGTTTCCTCAACCACAATATCAACATCAAGGGGATTCCATGGTGGATTCTGAGGAGGACATGGTGGAGGTTTTGGTCAAGAGGAGGACGGGGTCACGGACCTGTCCAATGTTATAATTGCGAGGTGTCGGGACACTACCTAAGAGATTGCCCACAATTGCAGACATAGTTTATGTTTTGTTTTGTTACTGATCACACTGTTGAAAATTGTTTGCAGTTGATTATGCGGTGGAAGGTAGGAAATATACTACAGTTGCAGAATCATAACCAGTTTCCAAATAAGAATCAGTTGTAGAACCAGAACCGGCGTCCGAATAAAAACGCCAACCAGAATGTGAATCAACCTGCGAACTCACCTCTGAACTAGAATCAAGGACCAATTGTTGCGACAATTTCAGCAGAACTGAGGACACAAGATGTTGTTGTTGTTGTTATCACTCGCGAAGGTGCAACAATAGGCGAAGATGGTTTGCATCCTCTGATTCGGCTGGCTAGGAAGAAAAAGGAAAAGTTTTACATTGATGTCGAGCGTGACGCATTCTTCCAAGTGCATAGTACAATGGAAAAAGATCACAGTAAGTTAGTTGTTTATGACATGCCCCCGAATTTTGACTCAACGTTGGAAGTAGGACCATTGCGTCAGCATGGTACTCTGCAAAAATTCTTTTAAAGTTGCTTATCGTTGTCACGCGATCTTGATGCACTTGCTGAGATCGAGAGTTTGTTGTATCGACCGACTAAGGGACAGAGGGAATCCACGGTGAATTCCTTGCAAAGGAAGAAGACAGGCAAAGAAATAAGCATGAATTTCCAGATTGGGGACTACGAGGTCGATTCAGTTATTCTGTATCTAGGCTTTGATGTTAACATATTGACAAAGAAAGCATGGAAAAAGATGGAGAGTCCAACGTTGAGCTGGTCTCCTGTACAACTACGATTGAATAATCAAGCAAAGGTGACACCAATTGGGAGAGTTACGTGCCTTGTTGTGGATATTGAGGGGATGAATACATATGCGGATTTTGATGTCATTTAGGTTGTCGAAGGTGGAATATCCTATCATACGTTGATGTGGATTGGATGGGCTAATGATAGCACAACAATCATTAATTTTAAGAAGCGGATGATGACCTTTGAAAATCAGGATCTCCGCGTTATCGCTCTGTTAGATCTGGCTGAAGGGCGACGATATGTTGAACCTGTCAAAGATGAAGTTGGAAGAGGATGGGATCATGCATATAACATTTCAAAAGATTAGATCCATATGACTGTTGGTGGAGAACTTGGTTGGCACAGTTCCAGCTTTGTGTCTTCCAACTCAGATGATGCTTTAGAAAATTGGCAGAATCGCCTACATGAGGTATTGTTCCAAAAGTGGCCAATGCATCTATAACTTCCCTAGATTCTTCATGAACTTGCTGTCATACAACAACACCAAATCACCTTGCTGAAACTATTTATTTTTTATATGGTGATCATGCCAAGATTTTTTCCGATCCTTTTCCACACGCTGGTGAAAACCAACGATAAAGAGGTATTCCTCAAGATGTACAAGCTGCTCCAGTCGCTCTGCAAACATTGCCTCATCATTCATGCTTGTCACTGTCGCTATGTGCAGACTCAGAACAATGTACTCCATATGCATAACTGCCTCTTTCCCATACACCAATTTGAAGGGTGTCTGTCTCGTTAATCTTTTACAAGTGGTGTGATATGCCCACAAGACTGTTGGAATCTTCAAATCCTAGTCATCGCGGTTCGCATTACAAACCTTATTAAGCGCATGCTCCAACACCTTGTTGAAGGCCTCCACCGTGCCATTTTCCTGCGGATGATACAACATACTCTTCTTATGATATATCTGAAGCTCTGCTGTCAATGTGCTGACTGTGTGATTGATGAAGTGATTGCCCTAATCACTCATCAATACCTTCGGGCATCCAAACAGAGTGATAATATTGTCAAACAAGAAACACGTTGTTGTTGTAGCGGTGCAATATACAACTGGTGCAGCCTCCACCCATATAGTCAAATAATCTGTCGCTGTGATTATGTATCGTGCACTAGTGCACTTCCCAGGTGGGTTGATAGGTCTCACGAAATCCACTGCCCATTTATCAAATGGATGCAGTGTCACCTGAGGTATTAGCGACATATCATCCCTCTTGGAGGGTTTTCCAGTCAGTT
Source organism: Larix kaempferi (assembly GCA_027924585.1). Lineage (NCBI taxonomy): Eukaryota > Viridiplantae > Streptophyta > Pinopsida > Pinales > Pinaceae > Larix > Larix kaempferi. The sequence continues at coordinate 22,639,399 of BSBM01000502.1, forward strand.
GAAAAACATCGCAAGTTCGCTCATCAACCTGAATGTGAATCAACCTATGAATCTGCTGCCGAACCAGAATCAAGGACCAACTGTTGAGACAATTTCAGCAGAGTCAAGGACACAAGATGTTGTTGTTGCTCTTATCACTTGCGGAGGTGCGACAACACGAGAATATGGTTCACATCCTCTGATCTAGCTGGCTGGGAAGAAAAGGGCGCAGTTTGACATTGATGCCGAGCATGACGCATTCTTTCAAGTGTATAGTGCGATGGAAAAATATCGCGGTAAGTCAATTGTTTATGACATGCTCCCGGCTTTTTACTCAACATCGGAAGCAGGACCATCGCGTCAGCATGGTACTCTGCAAAACTTCTTTGAAAGTTGTTTATCGCTGGCACCCAATCCCGATGCACTTGCTAAGATCGAGATTTTGTTGTATTGACCGACTAAGGGATAGAGGGAATCCGCGGTGAATTCCTTGCAAAGGAAGAAGATGAGAAAAGAAATGCGCATGAATGTCCAGATTGGGGACTACGAGGTCGATTCAGTTATTCTGGATTTAGGCTCTGATGTTAACATATTGACAAAGCAAGCATGGCAAAAGATGGGGAGTCCAACGCTGAGCTGGTCTCCTATAGAGCTGCGATTGGCTAATTGGGCCAAGGTGACACCAATTGGTAGAGTTCCGCTCCTTCTTGTGGATATTGAGGGGATGAAGACATATGCGGATTCTGATGTCATTGAGGTTGTCGAAGGTGGAAGCTCCTATCTCACGTTGCTGGGGATTGGATGGGCTAATGACAACGCAACAGTCATTAATTTTAAGTGGATGATGACCTTTGAAAATCAGGATCTCAGCGTTATCGCTCTGTTAGATCTGGCTGAAGGGCGAAGATATGTTGAACTTGTCAAGGATGAATTTGGAAGAGGATGAGATCATGCATATAAAATTTCAGAAGATTACATCCATCTGACTGCTGGTGGAGAACTTGGTTGGCGCAGTTCCAGCTCTGCGTCTTCCAACTCAGATGATGCTTTAGAGAATTGGCAGAATTGCCTACATGAGGTATCATTCCGAAAGTGTGGGTTGATCACACAGTCGCTGCGGTGTGTTGCGATTGAAACTGTTGAGTTGCCGGTATATGAAGGACTGCCTGGATTGTCTGAGTTTCTAGTTGCATTTGAAGCTAACGTGTCAGAACCGTAGCGGTTGTGGAATTGGAGGAAGCGCTAAAGGCTACCCCAGCATGGTGGTGGGAGACCCATAAGAAGTCGATTATTTGTTGGTCGCAGTGTCGACGGTTGATGACGGTTTGCTTTGGCAACACATAAATATACCACACCGGAAGATATGATGGGAAGAACGAACCTGGCAGTCATTTGATGGAATGTCAGACTTTATGGGCCTCGCGACGAAGGTATGAATGGGTCCATGCTTTTATCCATACTTTGGATGAAATGTCATGATCATGGTATGTCGTAGCTGAATTGTGAGGGGAGATTACCACTTGGTTAGAATTGATAGTCTGCTTTACTCATACCTTCAGCTTCGCGGATTCCAATCCAGATGTTAACAATTCCCTGCAGCTCATCCGCGACATTGTTTTGAAGGTAGTTCCAGTGGCATATCCTGTGGATCTGCATACACATTATTAGATGCAATCGATGATGGAATGTTATAATGTCATTGGAGGACTAGAAGATGGGGATGACCCATGGAATGTCAATATTCTGGAATCAAAAGGCAGTCGCGATGTTGTATCTCCTGATGCACCAATAGATTTGATGAGTCAGCCGCTAAAGCTCAGAAAATTCAACATTGGGATAGAAGAGAACCCAAAGTTTATTAATGTTGGCAACTACTGGGATGACAACATGATGGAGAAGGTCATCGACCTGTTGCATGAGTTCCAAGACTTGTTCCCTATGAAGTTTTTGGAGATGAAGGGAATGAAGATTCCATTGAAACCAGATGCAAAACCAATTAGGTAGCGACCCTATCGTATGAATCCACAGCATAAGGAACGGGTCAAAGTTGAACTTGATCACATGCTGGATGCTGGCATCATTGAACCAATTGAAGAATCGTTATGGATTAGTCCAATGGTGGTGCAAGACAAGAAGACAGGTGAGGTCCAAATTTGTGTCGACCTGAGAAAGTTGAATGACGCATGCATGCATGATCCATTTCTGACACCTTTCACTGATGAAGTACTGGAGGGTGTGGGTGGCCAAGAGATGTATTCCTTCACAGATGGTTTCTCTGGCTATCATCAAATCAGGATTGCGAAAGAAGACCGCCACAAGACAACATTTGTGACTGATTGGGGTTGGTTGCAATACACGGTGATGTCGTTTGGGATGAAGAACGCACCTGCGATATTCTCTCGAGTTGTTGTTGTTGCCTTCATGGATTTTATTCAGAAGTTTATGCAATTTTACATAGATGACTGGACAGTTTATGGCTTGATCAGTGATCATCTCGAAAATCTGTGACTCATGTTGGAGCGTTGTTGGCAGCATCAAATATCGCTGAACTTGAAGAAGTGAATTTTCTATGCACCATTTGGGATATTGTTGGGTCACATTGTTTGCAAGTAGGGATTGTTGGTCGACCCAGCAAAGATTGCACTCATTCTGAGCTTAACACTTCCCACCACTATCAAGCATTTGAGAGCGACGTTGGGGCACACCGTATACTATCGCAAGTTTATCCGGGGCTATGCGGCGATCACAGCCCCTATGGAGAAGTTGTTAAAGAAGGACGCGATATTTTTTTGGAGCCCTGAATGTCAAGTCAGTTTCGAGACACTGAAGGCTAAGATGGCTTCCGCACCGATATTGGTATCTCTCGACTGGAGCAAGGAATTCCATGTCCATGTAGATGCATCCTCGATTGCGCTGGGAGTAGTGCTCGCACAACCAGGGGAAGGGGATCTAGATCACCCAATTGCTTTTGCGAGTCGGAAGTTGTCATCTGCAGAGAGGAATTATACCACTACGGAGAGGGAAGGCTTGGCGATGGTATATGCGCTATAGAATTTTAGGCATTACTTATTGGGTGGTCACTTCAAGATGTTCACAAATCATTCTGCTTTGAAATATCTGGTCAATAAGTCTGTGTTGGGGGGAAATATATGGCGCTGGTTACTTCTCTTTCAGGAGTTTGATTTTGAGGTGATCATGAAGCCATGCCGATTGATTGCGGGGCCAGATCATCTATCGTGAATTGAGACAGGGGAGGAACCAACTAACATTGAAGATGGGTTTTCAGATGTGCAACTATTCAAGGTCGAAGTAGTTGATGACTACTATGAAGAAATCATTGAGTTTATGGAGACAGGAACCGCACCAGAGGAGTTCACCACAAGTTAGAAGAAGCAGCTGGTGGTTAAGGCTGCATATTTCCAGTTGATTGCAGGACAGTTGTACAAACTGGGATCAAACGAGATCTTGAGGCATTGCGTCCTTCCTCACGAGCAAGGGAAGATATTATCGGAAGCACATGGAGGAGTGGCCAATGGACACTATAGCAGTTGTGCGACTGCCAGGAAGGTGCTTCATGCAGGGCTCTAGTGGCTTACTCTTCACAATGATGCGACAGATTATGTGCGAAATTGTAATGTCTATCAACAGACTGGAAAACCCTCTAGGAGGGATGAGATGCCACTAATACCTCAAGTGACACATCACCAATTTGATAAATCAACAGTGGATTTTGTGGGACCTATCAACCCACCTATGAAGCACACTAGTGCACGATACATAATCATAGCGATAGATTATTTGACAAGATGGGCAGAGGTTGCACCAGTTGTAGATTGCACCATTGCAACATCAGCGTGTTTCTTGTTTGACAATATTATCACTCGGTTTAGATGCCCGAAGGTATTGATGAGTGATCAGGGCAGTCACTTCATCAATCGCATAGTCAGCGCATTGACAGTAGAGCTTCAGATATAGCATAAGAAGAGTACGCTGTATCATCCACAGGAAAATGGCATGATGGACACCTTCAACAAGGTGATGGAGCATGCTCTTACTAAGGTTTGAACGTGAACCGCGATGACTTGGATTTGAAGATTCCAGCAGTCTTGTGGGCATATTGTACCACTTCTAGAAGATTGACGGGACAGACACCCTTCAAATTGGTGTATGTGAAAGAGACAGTTATGCCTATGGAGTACATTGGTCCGAGTTTGCGCATAGCGACAGTGACAGGCATGAATGATGAGGCAACATTGGTAGAGTGACTGGAGCAGCTATCACTAGTACAAAATGAGAGATAAGTGACCAGGCGACCAAAAAATTTGGTCACCACAGCGTTTTCAAGGGATAAATGACCAAAATTGAGAAATTTTAAGTGAACTGACTAAAAATGACCAAGATAAATGACCAATTTGGTCATGGGATAAGAACTAAACTAGAAATGACCAAGATAAATGACCATTTTGGTCACAAGATAAGAACTAAACTAAAAATGACCACATAACAATTGGTCATTTTTAGTTGTGTCATTTCAACAGTTGAAAATTATAATTTTGATAATGAATTTGTATAGGGTCTCCGAATCCATCTGCAGTGTTAAAATTTAGTAAATTGTAACATTAATAGTATACAACTTGGATTATTTTTCAATACATGTCTTCTAAGGGATCATTTCTTTGAGGCCATCCCGATACCTATTGTGTTAGATGATAGGAGAATCATTGAGATGCTCATTTAGGGGTTTCTCTACTAATTAGTGCCTTGGTTTTGGTGAGTTGATATCTATATAATACATCATGTCTTGCATATAGTTTATCAAGTGATAGATGAGTTCTTCTACATGTGGTTGAGTTGAGTCTTAGATATTTGTCGTCTTTCCCTTTTGGAATTGTCATGTCCTGAAGTTAGTGTCACTCCGTTCAGCTTGTTGTACTGGTTGTGTTCATATTTTTTTTAACAAAACCATCGCCATTTGACCATCTCGGCAATCTGTTAAAGTTTTGACAAGTTCATGTATTTTGTGTCATGTTAGTTTAAAATTGTCAATTTCACATCCTCCATTAATTCTCCATATGCATTCATTCACCATGTTTCTCTTTGCACCTGATTTTGAAAATATTTAAAGTCCCCCTGGGTCCCTCTCTTACAAGAAATAGCCAATATCCTCCATTTTGAAGAAAAAATAATTCCTCCTTTTTTGTAAAATCCCCTTTGTTCCCATCTCCTTGAATAATGATAATAATAATAATAATAATAATAATAAATACCCCCATAATCCCTAACCCCTTCTCCTTTCACATATAAAATAAATAAATTATCAAAAATATCCCCAGAATCTTCTGCCTTCCTTGGAGTTTCAAAATATTAGTGGAGCTAACAATGCAGGAAGAAGTGTGATAAATGGCGACAGATAGAGGGCAACGACGAATCTAGTCTACTAGGAACAAGTGGACCATTTCTAGAACACGCATGTTCTCTCTGATTCGGTGCTAGCAGATCACGAATTTGTTCAAGTTCTCCATACCATGAGCCCATTAAGTTGACATTTGTATAATCTACAAATCTTACCCATAAATCTAGTTTGATTGGTGAGGACCTAATGGATGATTGTTCAAAATGTTCCATGAAGAGATTTTCCACTACAAGGGAGAGGGGGGATCCCATTTCAACTCCACATGTTTGTTCGTATAAGCATCCCTGGAAACTGAAGAAATTCGATCGTAGACATAACTCCACCAAACGTGTTGTTTGGGAATCTGTTATGTTTTTAATTACGCTCACGACTTCATCTATGGGAATCATGGTGTATAATGATACCACATCTAGGCTCAAGAGGATGTCATTATTATTGATCCTCATGTCTTTTATCTTACTTAAAAAATGTGTACAATATTTGACATAAGTTTATGTGTCACCCACAAGAGTTTTTAGTTTGCTAGCTAGGATTTTAGCTAAGAGGTAGGTAGGGGATCCAATAGTATTAACAATAGGTCTTAGGGGGGTATTATTCTTATGAATTTTAGGTAACCTGTAGATTCTCGGAATAAGACATGTAACTGGGATGATTTTTCTTTTGGTTTGGTCATCTAAAGAGGATGCTCTGATGGTATTCATGCGGAGTTAGTTTCATCATTTGCATCGTTGTTTGACCTATTCGGCACATTCATCAAGTTATATTTCATGTGTTTTCATGTCATGGTCAAGTTGAGTTGGAAGATTGGGGTTTTTCGCGTTATGAAATATCGTCATGTCTCCTTTTTGCTATCCTTGAGTTCTACTCATCTCATTGATCATACTCATATTTTTTTTTCCAAATTCCGAGTCTGTTAATTGACCCTCTAACCAATCAGTAAAACTTTTGGAAAGTTAAAGTCTTTTGATCTTGATAGTGAAATCTATAAAATTTGCGTCCTCCAAGAAATCGTCAATGGCACCCACCCATTAGTATCGTCCTCATGCTTATGCTCAGAAAGTTAAAAATTCCCCCCTAGGTGCCCCTCGTTATGAAAATGCCAATGTCTCATTTTTTAATAACAAAATAATCCTCCCTCCCATTTTAATGTTCTCTTGAAAATTTTAAATTAAAAAATAAAAATAATAATATTATAATAATAATAATCCACTTTGCACCTTCCTACCTAATTCAATATGTTTTTACTAAATAATAGTCTCTTGCAATTTTTAAATAAAAATAAGTAAAAATAAAAAGATAATAATAATAATAATAATGGGCAAGTTGCAACTTTTTACCAAATTCAATATGTTTTTAGTTTATAATAATTAACATAATATGTTTTTCATATATAAATATGTTATAGTTAAACATTATATAATATATTAATATTAAACAATTAAATTTACATGGAGGGAAAGGATTTGGGTGAAATAAAAATTAGGAATGGAGGGAAAGGAATTGGGTGAAATAAAAATTAGGAATGGAGGGAAAGGAATTGAGAAAAATAAAAGTTTCGGAAAGAAATTGGGGAGTTTTGCTATTGTTCAAGGGAAGCTGCAAGGGTTTGTGCTAGGTTTGAGAGTGTTTTTATCATAAGTTGAGAAGCATCAAAACCTTACGGATTTACGATTCAAGTAGAACCCTAGATGCAGTTTTCTTGTTTTAATAGTAACCCTAAACACTACAGGTACTTGAATAGAAGCTGTAGATCGAAAAGATGGAGACCAATAGTAGATCGAAAGGATGAATGTTTGAGATCATTCACCGTAGGAACTACACATACTATAATTTTCTAATACTGTAAGAAAATACAAAACCTTTTTTTATTTTGAGATGTGGTTTGATTTTGGTTAGGGTTTTTCATGGATTGATGAAATATTTGGGTTTTTGGTTTGTTGGGCACTAGTGATCGCAATGTGAAGTGGGAAATTTGCTCTGCTATCATGTCGGAGTGCCCTGGTCACTTTGGGCACCTAGAGCTAGCCAAACATATGTACCATATTGGCTTTATGAAGTCTGTTCTTTCAATTCTTCGTTGCCATTCTAGTAGATGAGGTATGTCACCAAAATATTATTTTAGTTTCTTTGTGCTTTTAGTTTTAACTGTAGTGTCACTTTGCATTATATGGTAGAATGAATTCATATCTGTAGAATTTGTAACATATTATGCAGCAGGCCATTTGCGGATGTTACAATTAAATTATCTTATCTTATCATGGGAACTTTGGATAAATGTTACAGGTTCCGTAGATCTACCCATTTCTCCCTCCATCCATAAATCAATTGGACTCAACTCTAGTATACTCTTAGTACCCCCTCGACTCGAGGCTTCTCTAAATGAAGTTGTCAAATGATAAGGTTTTTCGGAGTCATTACCAAGCAAACTTATCAGTTTGCGCCCAAACAGGTAGGCAATAAATCAATCTTTAATATATTTTTGGTAAATCCAAATCCAGCTCCTTCCTCATCGATCGGTTGGCGGAAGACTACTAATCCAGTGATTGTTGTTCCCACATACATGTGGAATTATCATTGAAAAAATTACTGAGCATGTTTTGTAAGATCTATTGTATCCAACCTATTTTCCTTGCCAAAACGTAGTAGCCAAAACTGCTCTGAGGACGGGTATCTACTAATAGTTCCCTTCAATGAAGGTATAAGGTAATTGCTTTTTGTATAAGATTATGTTTTTTTTGTATGGCACCCACCCAGCTACGTCCTAAAGCAATAAGTCTGGGCCAGAAAATGCTATTTCGTACTAGGGTGGTCTTGTCTTGCTTAACCTCAAGAATGTGAGCTCAATTTATTGGATCAGGAAGTTCATCCATGATGTACAGGTATCGGCATAATAAACAGGAAACCAAGAATACTTCTCAACAAGATTTACACAATGTGTAACTGCAGAGGTAGTTTGGGTTGGAACCATCAATTATCAGGTGATTATGAGAACATAAAATCTTATTCAAGTATGGTATTGCGGATAGCCAATTTTGAAGAAAAAAGTAACTAGCCAACGCATTCTAAACTGTGAGAACATGCACTTCACAAAAGATTGAGAAACAATTTTATCATATATCATCAACGTTACGGTTTGCAGCCTAAAAAATAAATAAAATTATAAAATAAGCGGGTGTAAAGTCTGGACAGCAAGATTCTGATTCATTAAGTTGTACAAAAATCACAAGCTTGCAACCAAACTATAGATACAATGGTATTTAAGAACATCCTTTTCTGCAGTGTTGCATAGGATGTGGTGGAGTGCAGGTGCAAGTGCAAGAGCAGGTTCAGCCAAGGTAAAATCATTTTAAACTACGGATGTGAAAGTCCAAAAATTCATTGGTAAAAGAGGGACAGAAGAACCCGTGCAAGAAGAACAGGTGGGTTCTTCTTGTGTGGGTTCTATAACAAGTGGCTAATAGTACCTTGGAAACAAGTATAAGTCCCCCCTAGTAGTGCCAGAGAAGCAAGCCTACAGTTCCTAGTGTGTATTTCTGGATCACCCACTTATATGAATGATTCTTCTTTCTTTGTAACTCGGTAGTTCTATGTCCCATCAAACAATTCCAATAATGCCCCCAATGTGTTTGTTTATCTTAATAAAACAATATATTAAGCCATAGGTTAGCTCCAACATAGTCTCCATTATTTGAAGAACAAGAGCAGCCCTAAGTAAGTGTGAAAGCCTTATACTATAATTGAAATTCATTACTTTTATTTGTGTGGAGGTCATCTTTAAGCTGTATAGTTTAAGCCATTATCCCTCATGAATTTACCACTTATTGGAAGGCCAGGTTCATAATTTCTCTATCTTATCCAGATATGCACCACTTTTCTATATTAAATTGACCCATGCCAGGTAAAATTGCCTAAAGAAAGAAGACTAGCTTAGTCCTAGAACAATAGAGAGTGAAATCGTTAAGAGACAAGCCCTACTAGTATGGTACAATAATCCTCCCCACATGGACACTAGCTTTAGTCTTCTTGGCCCAAGCAGCATAGAACAAGCCTTTAGAGACTGCCTTACAACAGCTAGGTCAATTGTGAGAAAACTTATATCCAGTAGAACATATCTATTCTATCATATGTATTGATTCTTGATTAGTCAACAATGTCCTAAGAGACCTCTATCTTAGTCTATGCACTTTGATCTATGTGAAGACATATAAAGCTGTAGATAAATAACTACTATAGATACATATATTTATGTTAACTTACCCATTCTGTGAGATCTTCGGAGAGTAAGATCTATAGGGCGCAATGAAAAGCTGCTCAAAATATGGGGATTCTGGAGCTCTCTATTTTAAAAAGTGAAACGTAAAGATGCAATTTCTACATGCTATAGCAAGGAACTAGGGACTTGCAGATTCTTCTTCATCGGAAAGGTAAAATGTATAGATGCTAGTATTATATTTTTCAAACGCATACAAGTTGAGTATGTGAAAATATGTCAGTATTGTATTTGAATATGTGAATATTTAGATGAGTTATTGGGCTTGTCCATGCAATTTTCACCTACCGATAGCACGTTAAAACCTTCTTCATGCACTTAAAACCTTTTATAAATCCAATTAAAACATCTATATGCAACATCATATATTATATTTATTTTCTAGTAGAGAATGCCAAGAAGAAATATTTGTTGCGGCGAATAAATATATGATATATTATTATCCTCCATACAACCTTTCGAGCATAGTTGAGCAAGTCTCGGCCTTGAGAATTCTCCGCCTCTCGAGCCATTTCATTTACGGTGTCGTAAACCATGATGTGCATACTCCTTTCATATATTCTGGAAGGTGCTCTGTCGCCGACGGATCCCATCTGGTCATTATACACGTAAGTTTTGGTCAAATCTAGTCATTATACACGTAAGTTTTGGTCAAGTCAGTTAGTAGATTGTTAGAAAATATTATTCTAATTAAATCCATTGCATATATCACCAGTACCACCACCTCTTAATTTCCACTGTGAAGAGTTCGAGCTCAACAACTGTTCCAAATATTTCGTACATATCATCCAGAACAGTGATAATATGACTTGCTTTCGCAAAGCCGATTCTGAATCTAGAATGTTGAGGCTGAAATGCAATGCAAGAAGCCAAAGCATAGTATTCCACGTGACGATGTCGACAAAAGGTCATCTGAGGTAAAGCCGAATCTTTCCACCATCTATGCATGCAAATTCCAAATTCCATGAATTTTAATTTATTGAATCATTTAAATCCTTTTTTCTCTTTACAGAAGATATTCAATGACAATTCTCATCACCTCAAGGGACATTCTAACTCTTTCTTTTGTAAGGAATGAAACATGCTGAACTCCAATTTTGCAAGCTCTAAAAGTTTCTCGGTCTTCTGGAAAATAATGCAAACTCCAATATGTCCATAATAACTTCAAGTTAAATTAATCTCAGTTGAATATGGGTCAATTTTAGAATGCGATGAAATCATCGGAGTAGCCATACGTATTCTTAGTGTCCAGTACAAAGACGTTGATGTAATTCCTCTCTTCCAATATTTTCAAATTTGTATGCCAACCATTGTCAAGAATGTCCCCTATCTGCAAACCGCATAATTGAAATAATAAACACATACCGAAACCAAGAAAGGTGAAATGATGTGTGAATTAGCAGACCTATGCAATATTAGTACTCGCCACCTCTCATGAAAGACTGGGGACTGGAATCTTCTATAGATTTTCTTTTAAATATTTTGCAGAGAAAATTTCAGCCTTTTCCATAACTATCTCATCGGTGGCCGGTATGGATGTGGCTGATGAGGGACACAAGAACCTACACAATTCTAACTTTTTTCTTCAATCCCATCTCCACTGCGCTTTCAACAAAACGGGTTGACCTTTCATGTGTGAGAAGAAAATTCATTTAGGTTTCAACCCCATAATTTTCCATTTTATTATGAAGGCCCCCTAATTACTTTGTTAAATATTACAATAAAGTAACGACCATTTGTCATACATGTCAACAGAAAAGAGCTTCAGCCGTGTATCATATCTCCTTATCTAGGATCTCATCTACTATGATGTCCTCTTCAGAATCGTGCTAAAGCACATTGATCAACTGCTCCATCATCCTCTTATAAACGGGCATATAATGGTCATTAATCATGGTTCAAGACAACCGAGGAAAAAATCGAACACTGTCATTTGCCTCAAATAAACTACAGTCCACATCTGTACTACCATGGACAACAACTTCATTAGCGGTAGCAACAACATTCTCCCGATCTTCTATAATTTCTTTGGCTACTGCAACCTCCTCTTCAAGCTCTTCTAGATCCTCTTCTGATTTCCTCTTCAATTCTTTCTCAAGTCGATGACATAAATCACCCTTGCTCATATCTTCCTCACCTGAATGATCAATAATGGATTCAAAGGTATTTAGGTCCTCTTCTTCTTGAGTGAGTCATTGTCTCTATACTCTTCACCAACTACAGCAGAATATGAAAGATCTTATCCTTTCCCCCATGTTGAATTTATATTGCCTTCCACACTAGATGTTGATGAAGTTGCAATTTCCATTTTTTTTATATCTCTAGAGTGTACAATAGCAGACTCGGCACCATCGCTACTTTTACTCATGAGAGCCTTATAGTCACCTTCTGCTAGTGCTGATGATGTTGTTGGAGATACCGTGCGACGACGAGCACCCATGCATGACCATCCTGAAATTCCAAGAGATGGCCTAGTCCAAACAACATATTGTGCCATAGTTTGTGCTCGTCTCACAACAACCTGCAGCCATATAAATTATTTTAAAGCACTTCCATGTTCAATGCCTTCGAAAAAATATAAAAAATCCTGCTACAAACCAATCAAGTTTTATTTTTAGTAATAGTTAGGTACACTCAAATGGATTACACCTCCATGTGGATGTCGTGAAACAACAAAATGTTACTGGAACAAGGAAATTGTGACATTTTATCCAAATGATCATAAAATGATTGATCATTCACTTTTGTGATAATAAAAATTAACTTGCATCAAATATTAATAGCTGGTTCAGAAAACTCATAAAGATGGAGAAAACTTCCAAAGAAATAATAACCTTTCCCACAACAAATTCTTTACATTACCAGAGTTAAAACTAACAAAATGAAATCCAAATGATACCCCTTAAGAAAAGAGAACCAAAAGAAAGAGAGTGGGAAGGGGGAGGGGTGTGGAAATTTTTTATCTACTAAGGAATCGAATACCAAACTAATCGATGTTCTCCCTGAGCAGTGAAAACGGGTGCAGAATAAGAAACAAAAAATTTCCAAAAACTGAAAAATTTAGAGTAAGACCTGGACAATGTGAAACATCTCAGCATACCTGAGTGATGTTTGAAACTAGACGTGAGATTGCACCAACACTTGCAACTATGGTACTACTGGCCTTAGCAATCGAAGGTAACCGAGATCCTAATGTCGTCGCAGAACGACAAACTGTACTAAGAAACCTTGTTCTTTCAATATTCTCCCTAAAATCATTTACCCATACTGATGCTATGACCTGACAATGCATTTGTTCAGAATCCTACTATGAGAAGCACCATAAATATTTTAACTATATATCAAAAATAAAATGGTAAAATATGGAAGGCATACTTCAGCATGTAAATCATCCACAGAAGTAGCATAGAATGTAGGCACAAGATCAGAACCATTGATGACAGAAGTAGTGAATGGCTCACCCGATTCTGCCAAATCCCAAGTCATACAGGCAGCTGCAATAGCCCACAAGTAAATTTATCAAGATATAAATTAATAAATAGCTTTCAGAAAACAGGTAGGCAACAATACCCAATATTTACGATATACCCCAACATAAAATGGTATTTTCGGTGTTGTATCTTGATGTTAAAATGCAAACTAAATTTATAAAACAATATGAAAACAATAAGACAATCACTTTCACAGTAGAACGGTGTATGAGCATAATGGCTTATTTCTATTGTAAATTATCTTTAACAATTATACTAGATGCTCCATTAATTTGATTTTTGTTGGTTTACTTCACAGAGAGCACTGGAATTGTACAAAAATTCATATGTAGAAATTAAGTTGGAACATGTGGCCAAGTCTTATGCCAGTCCTAGTGGAAATGATTTTCACAAGGTAATTATGGCTTCTGAAAGAGTAAAGAGAGTTTTTTTCATACTAAATTGTATGATAAAGAAAATGCTAATATTGATGTAACAATAGTATGTGATAACACATTGACATATTTGGCTTTTTCCATCAATTTTCGCAATTTTTTGGAACATACAATTAAGAATAATTCAAGTGGATGCAAAAGTGAATAATTCTACTAGTCCAAGTCAAAATTGGAAATTCCTAAATGACTAAAGCCAGAAATTCCTCATCTTGTAACCCATTAGAACTAAAGTTGAAAGGGGTAAGGGTTTTCTATTGTTCTTTTCAACTTGAGGAAAATGGGTACATGGTCTGAAACCCCCAATCCCCAACCTATGTTCTTGTCTTTTCAGTTCTTTCTATTACTGCTCAGAAACAACAAACATGACAAGTATTTTACATATGATGATCTATAACTTCTGAATTACATGGGGACAATATCATAAATGCTAAGCAAATGTTTTTTATTGTGAAGTTTGAATTTCTAACTTATAATTGTTTCATTATTTTGTTGTATGTGGTTTTTGTCATATCATGGTCTATGTGAAATCTGAGATATTTTCGCTCTTTGTGGTTTTAAGAAATTGGATTTGTATAGGGCATATATATTTTAGACATGAAATGTTTTCTATTTGGGAGGTGTTGATGCCTCTAAAATCATAGCATCAATCAGCAAGGGATTCTCCCCGGTAAGCAAGCCCAATTAGATCGCTCACCGTTTGGTGTGGAGAATTTGTCCGGTTAATAGTTCCGGCTACCATGTAAGATTTAAAGATTTGTTTAATTTTCACCGTTTGCGGCCTAATCCACCATTTATGTGTTTTAATTTTAAAGATGATATGCAAGTGGATTAATCTAAGTGCATGCAATTGAAACAAATCTAATCTAAAACTGATTTAAGCAAATTTAATCTATCATTGCAAGGAGCAAACTGAAAGTATGAGCAATAAACTAAAAGAAACATCTAAAGATCTCACAGATAGCTATTTAATCATAAAGATGCATTTCCAGTAGAAAATAGAAGATATCAAAGATAGCTTTGATTTAATTAAAACATTTCAGTGTTCATTTAACACAGAAATTTTGCAAAGGGAAGGAGATAATTCATAGCAGAGAATTAATTCACAATAGCTAAGAAAGATCTCACAGAAAATGTATGAAAGATGAAGAAATAGTTTAGCAATTATCCAACACAATCCCAAGAAAAATGTTGCGCCGGCTTCCACAAGCCAAAACGATTTTCTTATTCATGTAGCAGAAATAGTTCACGTACACAACCAGAGTGTCCTTTCACCTGCCAAAAGTCCCTTCACTATTCTCTAATAATCTATATATAGCTTTACAAAATGATCCAAGAGCTGCCACTTGTACTCTAACCACCCAGATTCTTTTAATTTGTCTTTTAGTGCCCATTTTACAAAAGTAGAATAAATACTCAAAATATTTTACAAAAGGAAAAGGGAGAAAAACTCCAGCTGCCTTTAACATTTAAAATATATAGGCCAAAAAATGATCCAACCTTTAATCAGAAAATAAGAAAAGCCAAATCAGATCTCTGCTGGTGCTTTTGCTTTTGCTATTCTGCTTGCTTCTGCAATGTAATTTACCCAAAGGTTTTTCTCTCTAATAATGACGTTCGCGGGGACAGTGAGCATGAATTTCAATGAGACTTGATGCTTGGAAATCTCCTCTTCATTAACAATTACTTCTGTTGTTGTAACCTGGAGGATTTCTTCAAGAAGGTGCGCGTGAACAGCTGCTTTCCCATTGCAATGGTGAATATCTTCTGCTATCAACACACCCATTTTCTTCACATAATCCATCTCTGTGCTTGGAGTCTCATCTTTCAACATGTTTCGACTCTCATTCCCAAGACTGCCTCGTCACCTAATTCAAGCTCGGACACCTTTGACTTCTTCTTGCCACCTTTCGGCATTGTGCTTTAAACCTGATAGCAATCATGCATGAGTAGGTAGATGATAAAATAGAACGCAAACTAAGCATTGGAACGAAAATTATTACCACAGCAAGCATAGCCTAAATGAAATAGTACTAGCCATGAAAACTTTCAACTTAAAAAAAACAAGCGACAGTTGCGGTTCAACTCAATGAGTTTTTTCGAAACGGTGAAGGCAAAAAGAAACCGACCGTTGTGGCTCAACTCGCCGAGTTGGACTGACGTTGCAGCTCAACTTGCCGAGTCGGGCCAACCTTGAGGCTCAACTCGCTGAGTTGGGCCGACAATGAGGCTAAACTCCCCGAGTTTTATTTGTTTATTTATTTATTTTTATTTTTATTTTTTAATAAGAATCTTTGCTCTCTTTAGAAAACTAAGTAAGAAAAAAGGCCCTTTTATGGGGTTTGACTTCTAAGCAAACGTTTTTACAAAAATAGAAGGAGGGGCCCCAATATTTACAAAAATTTGGGGGGGGGGGATGTTGCAGCAACAACAATGGCGATTCTCTGGCGAACACATATCTCTGAAACAAAATCTTCTCATGGTCAGAAAACTTACAAAGTGTTGGTTATGTGACAAGATACCTTCATAGATCAACTTCTGAGAATGCAGTGATCACTCTTATCATAATGGTCATCAGGGAAAAGGAAACTTTGACTCAGACTTTCTTACAACTCTCTAAGGGCCAAAATGTGAGGTTCATTTTATAAATATGTCTTTCAGAAGTCTACTAATATAAGACTCCACAGGATCGTAACAATATCTCATAAACATATTCGTTTGTTCCTCATTCCCATGCTTTTTTGCATCCTTTTGGACGTTTCTTTTAAATGGCGACTTTTGCCGCTTTGAGCCTTCCAGAAATAGATTTCTTCAACTTTCAAAAATTTTTTAGGTTCTTCAATCCATAATGTCCTTTTGTGTAAGCGAGATATTTTCTTGATGATAAAGCTTCACAGATGGAGAAGAACCTTGCTAAGCTGATTTATTTGAACATCTCCTTTAGTTGAATTCTTTTTGCTTCTCTCTGCCATGCTTTAATTGAGGCGAGAATTTATGGAAAATAGATTCTTTGATATAATCCTTTTGGATTTTATTTGCAGCATGGGATCATTTTAAATACCATACATTTGTGAGACATGCTTCCTTTCCATGGGTCCGTCATAGTGAACTTCCTGATACAGGCATTAATTTTTAGAGTGAATGGAGCCCTAAGATAGTTAGAAAGAAATGCTAAACCTTAGTTATTTAACCAGGGTTATTTTGATAAAAAATAAAGGGGATTTCTGTATTCCAGGACACCAAACAGTGAAAGGAAAAGCACACATATACATTTCCTCTGCAAGTAAGTTTCTTCCTTACCAGCTTCTGAGTTTTGATTGGAGCCTCATCTTCCAACTACGCCAAAATTGAGCTGAGCTTTATTTTAAACAAAGAAAGGGGTAAAGACAAGCAAAAGAGACAGACCAAACTAACTAGCAATCTTAAAAAGTGACCGCAAAAACTACAACAAGAAACAAAGGGGACAACCAAGAAAAGAAAATAAAAGTGCTTTATTTATGTACAAAAGGTCCACTTAGGAATTTAAGCAAAGTATTGCTTCAAGGCGGGGCCGTTGAGAGGGATATTTACTTCCTTTCCTTGCAGGTCTTTCAATTTATAAGTCGACGGGCCAAGCTTTTCAGAAATTTGGTAAGGGCCAACCCATAAGTGTTGAAACTTTGTGTGCATTTCCTTACCATCGTGTTGGTGATCCCACTTCAGAACTAAGTCACCTACTTCGAAACTTCTCTTACTAGACTTCTTCTTATCAAACCACCTTTTGACTATGTCTTGGTGATGGTGGAATTGGTCTTTGTCCTTTTTCCATGACTCTTCAAGTTTCAGCAAGGTACCAATTCTTGATTGCAGAACCTGACTAATAGAACCTCAGGAGGCTTGAGACAGCTGCAAGGATGGGAGTAAAATATTCGGAGGGAGAATGGCTTCCTTCCCATAGACCAAGCTGAATGGGGAGACGCCTAAGGAATTCTTGGGAGTGACTCTATCTTCCCATAGAGCGTTCGGGAGGGCTATGTGCCAACTTCTCTGAGTTTCAATCACAGTTTTCTTAAGGATTCGGATGAGATTTTTGTTGGTAGACTCAGCTAATCCATTTCCTTGGGGATAGTAATTGGATGAATAATGCAATTTAATTCCTTTCTCAAACACAAATTCATGAATCTTTATAGATGAAAAATAAGTTGCATTATCAAAGACTAGGGAAATTGGAACCCCAAACCTGGTTATGATGTTTTCTTCCAGGAACTTGATAACTGCATCCTCATTCACTTTACACAATGGAGCATTCTTGGCCCATCTTGTGAAATAATCTGTGGTTGTTAGAATGTACCGATGTTGTAGTGAGGAGTTTGGGTTTATCTCGCCAATAATATCTATGCCCCATTGTTCGAATGGTTCAAAGATGATGACTGGCTACAAGGGTCCTACTGCTTTCGGCAACTTTCCGGCACTTCTTTGGCATACATCATAATTTCTTGCATAGGCGTGAGCATCCTTGAAAAGAGTGGGCCAATAATACCTAGCCCTAAGAATTTTGTGAGCTGTAGTATCCCCAAAATAATGTCCTCTAGCAGGGCCATCGTGTAATTCTTTGACCACTTTGCTCGCATCTTCTTTATCCAAACATCTGAGAAAAATGAAATCATAATTCCTCCTAAAGAGAATTTCATCAATGATTTGGTATGTTGTTGATTTCAGCCAGAGTGCTCTTCATTGCTTCGAACCCCAGTGCTCCGGAAAATAACCTAACTGTAAATAATGCACTAGGTCCCTATACCACGACTCAGGGGCTGTGAAGATAGGACAAACCTCAATCATATTTAGCACAACTTCATTTCTCCAATCTAGCTCTTCATCATCTAGATTTTCAGTGAGCAATTTTCATAAACCTTGACCCTTTATGATGGTGGTTGGTTTGAATTCTAAGTCATACTCTTTAGGAGTAGTGACCCAGTTTCCTCTCCTTTCTCCTAATTCTTTCTGGACAAAAAGAGATCTGACAGCGAGATGGGGCATTATGACTTTAGTTTTTTTTTTTAGAATATATGGCCTGAACTGCTTTACTGCCTTGAATACTGCATATGCCTTCTTATCTACTAGGGGATAGTTCAGTTCAGCGCCCTGCAGACCAGTGCTCATAAAAGAAATTGGGTATTCATATCCTACTTCTACCTTTTGAGTGAGCACAGCTACGAGAGAGTTGTCAAAAGAAAAGGTGCACATAATAAAATCTTTATCGAAGTCTGGACTCCTTAAAGAAGGCACATTATCAATAGCAGCCTTAGTTTCTTTAAATGGAACTTTCTCCAAGTTTGTCGACTTGAATTGTACACTTTGCTTTACCATTTGTTGCAAAGGTTTAACGATCTGAGCGAAGTCTGGTACGAACCTTTGAACAAAATTAATGGTGCCCATAAATGATTGCATAGACATTTTTCTATGTCGCATGGGAATCTTGTTGATAGCCTGCACTCTCTCTTTATCTATCAAGATTCCCTTCTTTGAAATGATATGACCCAAAAGCTTTCCCTCAAGACCAGCAAAAACACTTTTCTTAGGGTTCAAGGAAATTCCATACTTTTTACAACGATCAAAAATCTGCTTCAAGTGGAACACATGGTCTTCCCTTTTCTTTGAGAACACTGTCACATCATCCAAATAAATCACTACACATTGACCGCCCAATCCTTGGAATGCGATTTCCATGGCTCGCTGAAATGTAGCCCCCATGTTTATCAATCCGAATGGCATTCTTCGATATGCAAAGGTTCCCCAATTTGTACAAAAAGTGGTTTTGAGCCGGTCCTCCTCCACTATTAGCACTTGAATGTATCCAGAAAAACCGTCTAATAGAGAGAAAAGCTTTGATCATAACACCATCTGCAAGATTTGCTCCATTGAAGGCACAAGATAGTTGTCTTTATCGGAAGCTTTGTTCAAGTTCCGAAAATCCACACATAATTAGATTTCTCCTGATTTCTTCCTCACGGGGACTAAATTAGCTACCCATTCGAAATGTATGACTTTAAAAATAATCTTGGCATCTAGCAATTTCTTCAACTCTTTTTGAATTAAAGGATCAAGAGTCGGATGCATTCTTCTTAGCTGCTACTGAAAAGGATTAACACCTTCCTTCATCGGTATTATGTGCTGAATAATGCGGGTATCATATGTTTTCAGATCGTCGTAAGTCCATGCGAAAACATCTTTATATTGTTTAAAAAAATTGATGAACTTATCCCTTTCCCTTGGCAAGCAACATTTGCCAAGATTGACATATTTTGGCTCAGCCTCTGTACCCAGGTTTATCAATTCATACTGCATGGAAGAGCTGTGAGTTTTAGCATTTATTGGCCTCCGAAACTTGCTCTGTAGATCATACAATGCTTCAAGAGTTCTCACTCCTTTGGGCATGAAGTTTCCCTTCAGGGCATCTTTAGTTTGCAAATATGAATCGTCTTGTTCCTCATCTATTATGGCTTCTTGGAAGACACCTTCATTTGTTAAGAAGTTGGTGATCTGATCATCATCATCAAATACTCTGATATTTTGTAATGTTATCCGGAACGGATTGCCTGAAAACCAATTAAATAGAGCATTTGTTATTAGTAGGCACTAATCTGGAAGCAGAGGTTGCTAACAAATCAGTTGTAGCATTCTGCAACCTAGGAATTGAATTTATATTGAAAGCATCAAAACATGAAATTAAATTCCAAACCTCAGACTGGTAACCCTTTAAGTGTGGCGAAAGGCAGTGAATTGTGTCTCTCTCTTGCCTAACAATTATTTTTGAATCAACAAATACCTTCAAATATTTGACATTTAAATCGATATCTTTCTTTAACCCATGGACTAGAGCTTCATACTCAGCAGTATTATTCGTACATTCAAATTCTAATCTACAAGATAAAAAATGCTTGTTTCTTTCAGGGTCAATCAAAACACAACCGGCTCCTGATCCTTCTTGAGTTTTGGAGCCATCGAAGTATAGCGTCCAAATTTTTTTTTCCTCTTTAACTAAGTTAGTGTCATAACCACCTAAGTAAGTAACTAATTTTACTATGCTACAATAAATACCATCAGTCCGTGAGAAATGAAGGAGATCGGACTGTTTGTCTGAATCATGGCTAACATCTTCTGATTTATAATTTCCTGGTTCAATTTCTAAGAAATAATTTCCCAAAGCTAAAGATGAGAAAGCTACAGTTTCATTATTTTCCTTTAACTGAGTGACATTTTGTTTAATGTGGGGTTCTCTCAGTATTTTGATTTGATTTTTCCTATTCTGGTAAGGTAACCACAGATGAGACCAATCTGTCGCAAAGTAACCGTTTAGTTTCCCAGACCAATCCCTACTCAAAATTATGTTAAGTTTAAACTAGATAGACAAGCAAGATCACTGAAAGAAACATAATCACAAGATAGACATAGAATATACCCTGGGAAACCCTCATGGGGTAGAAAACCCAGCAAAGCTTTCCTCAATAAGATGATCAACCAAAATACAAGATGTGCTCCTTCCTTCTTTGTCTCCTCAGCAGATCTCCCAGACAAGTGCGCACTCTTCCACAAGTGAGTGAATGATCTAATGAGGAGTTCACCTCTCTTATTTATACTGACTCCCAACTGACTAAAAGACCTAATGGGGCCGACCTCTCCTGGAGAAGTCTAATAACCCCAAAAATATAACCACAGGGCCGACCCCCACATGGTGGGTCTAATAACCCTAGTTAATACAAACCCTCAGAGGAATAAACATCTCCGGATACGTAATAGGGTTACCTCGGAGGGATGAAACATCTCCGGAATAATAAAGTACAAATATAATATTCTTTGAAGTTACAATATTCAACACTCCCCCTTAACGAGAAGGATATTATAACAACATCTGCAGGAGCAAGGAATCACTATACATGATACATCTATAAATCATCGGAAGCTTTCTTCAATTTGTCTTCATCAGTAACTCAAACAGTTACTGGTACATCAATGTGATCATCAGCATCGTCATCACACGATCATCAACATTGTCATCACACGATCAGCAGCATCGTCATCACACGATCAGCAGCATCGTCATCACACGATCAGCAGCATCGTCATCACACGATCAGCAGCATCGTCATCACACGATCAGCAGCATCGTCATCACACGATCAGCAGCATCGTCATCACACGATCAGCATCATCGTCATCACACGATCAGCAGCATCGTCATCACACGATCAGCAGCATCGTCATCACACGATCAGTAGCATCCTCATCACACGATCAGCAGCATCGTCATCACACGATCATCAGCATCGTCATCACACGATCAGCATTAGTACAAGTATTCATGCTAATACAAGTGACCATATAAACAATACGAGTATCCTACCGATACAAGTAGCCACATCATCAATACAAGTATCCATACCGATACAAGTAATCACATCATCAATACAAGTATCCTACCGATACAAGTAACCACATCATTAATACAAGTATCCTACCGATACAAGTAACCACAGCATCAATACAAGTATCCTACCGATACAAGTAACCACATCATCAATACAAGTATCCTATCGATACAAGTAACCAAATCAAAAATCACTTTCTTGGAGACCATACGTCTACGGATCAATTCAGGGACCGAAGTCCCGGGATGATACAATCCCCACTTCTCGGAGACCGCACATCTACGGATCAATTCAGGGACCGAAGTCTGGGGATGATACAATCCCCACTTCTCGGAGACCACACATCTACGGATCAATTCAGGGACCGAAGTCCGGGGATGATACAATCCCCACTTCTCAGAGACCACACGTCTACGGATCAATTCAGGGACCGAAGTCCGGGGATGATACAATCCCCACTTCTCGGAGACCACACGTCTACGGATCAATTTAGGGACCGGAGTCCGGGGATGATACAATCCCCACTTCTCGGAGACCTCACGTCTACGGCTCTCTTTAGGACTGAAAGTCCAGGGATGATCCAATCCCCTCAACTGTCCACTAAGGACTTCATTCACGGAGACCTCATGTCTACGGCTCTCTTTAGGACTGAAAGTCCAGGGATGATCCAATCCCCTCAACTGTCCACTAAGGACTTCATTCTCGGAGACCTCACGTCTATGGCTCTCTTTAGGACTGAAAGTCCAGGGATGATCCAATCCCCTCAACTATCCACTAAGGACTTCATTCTCGGAGACCTCACGTCTACGGCTCTCTTTAGGACTGAAAGTCCAGGGATGATCCAATCCCCTCAACTGTCCACTAAGGACTTCATTCTCGGAGACCTCACGTCTATGGCTCTCTTTAGGACTGAAAGTCCAGGGATAATCCAATCCCCTCCTGTATTCTCATCTATACAGGTACAAATATCCAAGAGCATGTATCACATCAAAACATGTATACATCATTAATCAAAACATGTATACATCACACCAAAACATGTATACATCTAGCATGTATTCTCACTAATACATTTAATCATCAAAACATGTATACATCACATCAAAACATGTATACATCTAGCATGTATTCTTACTAATACATCTAATCATCAAAACATGTATACATCTAGCATGTATCAAAACATGTATCCATAAAAATAGAAGATATGTAAGAGTTCTAAATCTAAATAATTGTAAGTAGCTAAGTGCAACAAAACAAAATTGTTATCAAATACTATACTACTCCCCCTTTCGAGGAGGGTCCTTCTGGACTATACCAAGCATGTCTCGGAAGTATTCAAACTTTACTCGAGACAGAGGTTTAGTCAGGATATCGGCAATCTGATCCTCAGTGCTTATATACTCGAGCTTGATGGCTCCTCTCTGCACCATGTCTCGTATATAGAAGTAACGGATCTCAATGTGTTTTGACTTATCATGGAACACAGGATTTTCAGTCATCTTAATACAGCTTTGATTATCACACATAATCACAGTGGGATCCATTTCTAAGTCAAAAATTCCAGATAAAAGTTTCTGAAGCCACACTGCTTCATAGTTGGCTGAGCAAGCGGCTATATATTTTGCTTCAGCAGTACTGAGGGCCACACTAGATTGTTTTTTGCTGAACCAGGAGATCATGGCAGATCCAAGACCATAACATCTGCCTGAAGTACTTTTTCTGTCTGAGACACTACCTTCCCAATCAGAATCTGAGTAACCATGTAACTTGAGTTCATTACCTGCAAGATAGTATAGGCCAAAGTCCACTATACCTTTTAGGTACCTCATTATATGCTTTGCAGCTATAAGGTGAACCTTTCTAGGTTCTACTAGATACTGACTTAGGGTATTTACGGCAAAGCATATATCCGGCCTAGTATTTGTCAAATACATCAATGATCCAATAATTTGTCTATATAGGGTTATGTCCACTAGTTCTGATGAATCATTAACTAATAGTTTCAGGTTGGAGTCCATGGGAGTGGCCATGGATTTACACTCCAACATATCAAATCTTTTGAGAATCTCCACAGTATACTTACCTTGATTTAGAAAGATTCCTTTTGGCTCTTGCCACACTTCTAGGCCTAAGAAGTAGTGCATTAATCCGAGATCTTTCATTTCGAACTCTGAAGAAAGCTTCTTCTTGCTTTCAATAATTTGATTCTCATTTCCGGTTAGAAATAGATCATCTACATATAATAGCAATATAACAGGTTCATCAACTTCCGTACCAAGCCCTGGGAGCTTGCTTCAATCCATATAGTGCCTTTTTCAGTTTGCATACATGGGTCCTTCCGTCTTTGACCTCAAAACCTTGAGGTTGTTCTATGTATACTTCTTCTTCAATTACACCATTCAGAAAAGTTGTCTTAACATCCATTTGATGCAATTTCCATTTCATCATGGATGCAAGTGCCATGATAGTTCTAATTGAAGTATACGTAGCAACAGGTGCAAAAGTTTCTTCATAGTCAATTCCCTCCTTTTGAGAGAATCCTCTGGCTACAAACCTTGCCTTGTATTTTTCAATGCTACCATCTGCAGCATGTTTTATCTTGAAAATCCATTTGGAAGAAACCACACTTTTATCTCTTGGTTTGGGGACTATATCCCAAACATCATTTTTCATTATCGACTGATATTCTTCTGTCATTGCTTCTACCCATTCTTTCTTTTGAGCTGCCTCTTCATAGCTAGTAGGTAGTTGATCCACAAGATCACACATCAAGGCCATATAGTTGGACACTAGCTTTGGTTTCTTTCTTTCTCTAATGGAGCCTTCAGGAGCACCATATTTTTCAGCCCCTTTGATAATATCTCTAGCCCATGCTGGCCTTATTTTCTTTGATAAATCTGATATAGGAGGTTCTTGTGGTTCCAGCATGTCATGATCCTCTGGTGGATTGTCTTCAGGGATGTGAACAACCTCTGAGCTTCTAGAAGAAGGATCTTCTTCATAGATTTCTTCAAGTTGGCATTTTCTTGATTTCTTGAGAGCTGCTTCTTCATCAAAAGTTACATCTCTACTAATTTCTATATGATGAAAGCCTGGTATGTAAATCCTGAAAGATTTGGATGATTCACAGTAACCAACAAATATTCCTTTCTTACCAAAAGGATCCAACTTGGTTCTCTTTTCTTTTGGAATGTGGATGTACACAGGACACCCAAATATTTTAAGATGGCTTACCTCGGGCTTCTTTCCAGTAAACACTTCTTCTGGAGTTTTGAAATCAAGAGCACTATGAGATAATCTGTTTTGAACATATACTGCTGTCTTGGCTGCTTCATCCCATAGATACATGGGAAGATCCTGGTCATGTATCATATTCTTCACAGCTTCCATGATGGTTCTATTTTTCCTTTCTGCAACCCCATTTTGTTGGGGATTGTAGGGAGTGGTTAGTTCTCTCTTGATTCCAACTTCTTTACAAAATTCTTCAAACTCTTTTGAAGTATATTCTCCACCACTGTCTGTTCTGAGAATCTTGATTTTCTTTTCTGAGAGATTTTCTATTAGAGCCTTGAACTCTTTGAACTTTCCAAAAACTTCATTCTTACCTTTTAGAAAGTATATCCAGGTTTTCCTTGAATGATCATCAATGAATGAGAGATAGTATTCAAATCCACTCAGAGAGGTGGTCGGCATTGGACCACATACATCTGAGTGTATTAACTCCAAGATACCTTTAGTCTTTGTTTCACTCTTTGGAAAGGGATTCTTGATATTCTTCCCTTTCTTACATCCTTTACATGAGCCATCATGATCAACCTTCAAATCTGGTAGTCCTATGACCACCTTGCTTACATAGGGTAAGGCTTTGTAGTTAATGTGAGCTAGTCTTCTATGCCATAGCTCACTGGGACTAGAGGTTTCATGAACAAAGGCAGCTTCTGGATGACCCTTGAGTTTATACAAACCTCCTTCCTCTTCACCAATAACAATTGCATCCTTAATAGATTTGCCTTTGGACCACATTAACACTTGTCCATCAATGAATGCAACTCTATAGCCTTTCTTGTCTAATGCTGAGATTGAAAGAAAATTCTTCTTCAATCCTGGAACATACAAAACTTCCTTCATCTTCATGGGGGTTCTAGAATCGAGTTTGTAGTTTGCTTCACCAGTTCCCTTAATGGGATATTGATAGTCATCTCCTAGAGATACCTTTTGGGGAGAAGACTTTTCTTCAAGATTTGAGAGAGTCCTTTTCTGACCTGTCATGTGCTTTGAAGCACCACTGTCAATAAGCCATGTACCTTATCCAGGGGTTATAGATCCAGAGAGTGCGGAGAAGAGAACATATTCTTCTGCATCTTCTTCTGTATTTCTCCTTGACCTTCTTTTGAAGAAGGTCCTTTCTTCTTCTTCCTCTTCATTTCTAGGTCTTTTATTGTGTGACCTTTCTTCCTCTACTTCTTCTTCTTCACTATCATCTTCTGCAAGATGTGCTTGGTGTCTTTTGGAGTGAGTACCCTTTTTCTTCTGTAGAGGGCAATCTCTAGCAATGTGTCCTATTTTGTGACAGGAAAAGCACTGGAAAGAAGAGTAATCTCTTCTTTGAGTAGTTCCTCTTTTCTTCTGAAATCTGTGTGGAGGATGAGACTCCTTGTGACTACCCCTTTTAGAGTAGGATTGATTCCTTCTTCTTTTGGTGTGGGTGGCCAAGGCTTGGTCATCCTCTTTGAGCAAGGATTCTCGATTTGCAACCCTAGCCTCCTCTTGTACACAATCCTCCCAAACTACATCAAACTTCATACTTTCTTTTCTGGCACACATAGTTTGAATGAATGACTCCCAAGGTCTAGTGAGACCATTTAGAGCTGTCATCACAAGTTCATCTTCATCAAGAGTATCACCAATGGCATCTAGTCGCTCCTTGATTAGAGAGACTCTTGAGAAGTAGTCTTGAATGGATTCTCCTTTGTGCATCTTGGTACTCTTCAACTGAGTCCTTAGATTCATCTTCCTATTGATGTTCTTTCCCTCATACATTCTTCCTAGGGCATCATACATTTCCTTTGGAGTCTTCTTGGAATCCACTTGGGGAATCAAGTGGTCTTTAATAGAATTAGCTATGATTCTCTTTGCCCTAATCAAATCCTTCCTGTGTTTTTCTTTGGCTTCATCTTCTTCTGGTTCTGCAACTTCCTCCTTGATATAATGAGTAAGATCATTCTCCTCAAGAATGAGACCAATTCTGTATTTCCATGCCCGGAAATTTTCTATACCTTCTAGCTTGTCTTCAAGCTTAGTGTTTGGAGCCATCTTCTCTTGGGGGAGTCCAAGAGACAGAGTAGACTTACCTGGAAAGTTACTTTTCACTTTTCTGGAATCTGGAACAGAATTTTATCGCACTTTTGGTAGAATTAAGGTCTGACTTTCCCGGAGTTCTACCCAACCAAAAAGTTCGATCTATAGCTCAAAAGAATGCTCTTGAGAGGGGCTATCTAGCCATGTAATCAGAATTCAAAAATTCCAACTTTTTTCTGAAACCAAATTCTGACGTATCGCACTTTTGGTAGAATTAGGGTTTGGACTTTCCCGGAGTTCTACCCAACCAAAAAGTTCGATCTATAGCTCAAAAGAATGCTCTTGAGAGGGGATATACAACCATGTAATCAAAATTCAAAAATTCCAACTTTTTTCTGAAACCAAATTTTGACGTATCGCACTTTTGGTAGAATTAGGGTTTGGACTTTCCCGGAGTTCTACCCAACCAAAAAGTTCGATCTATAGCTCAAAAGAATTCTCTTGAGAGGGGATATCCAGCCATGTAATCAGAATTCAAAAATTCCAACTTTTTTCTGAAACCAAATTCTGACGTATCGCACTTTTGCTAGAATTAGGGTTTGGATTTCCCAGAGTTCTACCCAACCAAAAAGTTCGATCTATAGCTCAAAAGAAAGGTATTGAAAAGAGCTATCCAGCCATGCAACAAAAAATCAATAATACCAACTTTGGGATGAAACCCTAACTTCACCGGAGAGAGAGAGAGAGGTATTCTTACCTTGTGAAAGATGTCCTATTCAGTCTAGCTCTGATACCATGTTAATTTTAAACCAGATAGACAAGCAATATCACTGAAAGAAACATAATCACAAGATAGACATAGAATATACCCTGGGAAACCCTCATGGGGTAGAAAACCCAGCAAAGCTTTCCTCAATAAGATGATCAACCAAAATACAAGATGTGCTCCTTCCTTCTTTGTCTCCTCAGCAGATCTCCCAGACAAGTGCGCACTCTTCCACAAGTGAGTGAATGATCTAATGAGGAGTTCACCTCTCTTATTTATACTAACTCCCAACTAACTAAAAGACCTAATGGGGCCGACCTCTCCTGGAGAAGTCTAATAACCCCAAAAATATAACCACAGGGCCGACCCCCACATGGTGGGTCTAATAACCCTAGTTAATGCAAACCCTCGGAGGAATAAACATCTCCGTATACGTAATAGGGTTACCTCGGAGGGATGAAACATCTCCAGAATAATAAAGTACAAATATAATATTCTTTGAAGTTACAATATTCAACAAATTAAACCATAAGCCTCAGGAATATCAACCACCATTATGTCAACGATTTGACACACCCTAGAATCAACTGACAATATAATAAGTACGTCTTTCAATTCACCGATGACTTTAACTGCAATTCTATCTAACTGTATGACTTGGGATGGGGATGGGATTGGCTGCCCATTAATCTTTTTTCAAATAGACAAAGGCATGACATTCGAACTAGTACCAGATTCCACCAAACAATTATGCACGTTATGAGTAAAAATTTTGAAAGTCAAGAGAAACGGGAGAGTCTACCATCTAGATTTTTCGCCAATGCTAGCTTCGTTTATTTCATGATTTTCCTCAGTGTTACCTAACAGAGTGCTAGATTGCGGATCAAAGGCTTCCAACAGTTTCTTTCTCTGTTGGAGCAGACTGCACATATCGAATATGGAGACATTTGCTTTCGCTTTCTTAATGTCTTCAATTATGTCATAACCCATATCACATTCTTTTGAAACTTTGGGCTGATTTTCTGTTTTGTTCAAAGGCACTTTTCATTGTTTGGTAGCTGTCGGGTTTGGTTATTTTGTTACTGCCACGTTTGTCTTAGGGTGGGGAGGAATGACAGTTATGTGACGTTTAGGTATTTCTTTGGCAAACTTAGCTTTAGGAACATCTAAGGTTTGATTAGACAATGGACCTTTACTCCCAATGGTGACATTAATAGATGTCGCTTGAACTTCGTTAGCGAGATCTTCAAAAGACAGTTCTTGGGTAGGGGTACAATCCCAAAGGATCATTGTGGTGTCGGGAGAGGATTCTTCCTGCTCAAGAAATTGTTCTTCCTGAGGATCTTTCGGATGAAGAATTTGCGCATCTAGCATTTGATTCATTACTAAACTCATCGAGTTAATCCACTGTGGACAACTCTTTTCTGAGTGTTGTTCTTTATGGAAAGTACAGAAATGGTCCATGCCTATCTCGTTTAAATTTAACACAGCAGAATTATTTACAGGCAGAGTTGGCAATCCGCCCTCATCCATTTTCTTGTAGAAAGTCTTGAATGGTTGCCTAGAAGAGCTAGTTGCCTTATCTTTCTCTAGATCTACAATTTTATTTGAAAGTTTTTGCATCATTTTTACCACATTTTCTAAATCAATTGTTGGTTCTTCTTTATCCCTAGTTAACAAAAAAGGCCTTTTAACAGTTGTCGGCTTTGCATCTAGATTGAGAGAGTGTTTAGCAATACTGTTTGCTTCCTCTTCTACCTTCTTGGCTTCTTCGAATTTTTTGATCAAGGTAGTTTTCTTCGTTCTTTTGACAAACATTGCTAAAGGCGGGTTAAGAACTGTTGTATAATATTCCACTAAACATTCTTCAGCGGGCTTTGTTGCATCACTAAAGTTACTTAACAATGTCGTAAATCTTTGATTACACTCTTGAACTTTCTCTTTCTTTTCCATTATCATGGATAACAATTCTTTCATAAGAGTAGCTACTGGATTTTGATTTCCATATTTCTTTAAAAAACATTTTTCAAAATCTTCCCAATCTGCTATTGAGCTAGCTTGAAGGCTAAAGTACCAGGAAGATACTTTGGGTTCAAAAGTATAAGGAAAAAGGAGGAAGACTACATCTTCATGTTCTACATTAAGAAGATTCAAAGCTAAGTAAAAACTTTTAAGATGATCTTCAACAAAAATTCCTTTCCCAGGATCGTATTTAGGCAAAACCTTTTTCTGGGTTTTTTGGCAAATCGTGGAATGGCCCAACTAGATTCAGCGCTCCCCTTGCTCTCCAAGCAAGCACAACCATGGCTCTTGGTGGAGAATGTGGTGGTGTATGCGGTGGATAATTACGAGGAGTATGCTGCATGGTATGTGGTTCTCCCTGATTTGAGGGGGTATCGGGCCTGACTTTGTCGAAAGGTTCAGTGATTTCTCCTAAAGATAAATCTAGTAATTATTCTAAACTCTGAACTAGAACGGAATCTCTTATTCGAGGTAGCAAAGGGACAGTAGTAATCCTCCAATAATTCTAATGTAAGAGCGAGTATGTCTTCTAAAACGGTTTACTTCCTCAAAAGGGACAGCGTACAACGTTTCTTGTTGTTCTGTTTCAGAATTGGGATTTTCTTGATTTCTTGATTCCAGACCTAAATTGTCTAGTATAGCTGTTTCAAACGACTCTTCAATGAGATTTATTCTAACGGGAGGATGTCCTTTTCCAACCATGCACTGGTGGCCCTCCTTCTAATGCCAAAAACTGTTGATGCCTCAAAAATCGTAGCATCAATCAATAAGGGATTCTCCCCAGTAAGCAAGCCCAATTACATTGCTCACCATTTGGTGTGGGGAATCTATCCGGTTAACGGTTTCAGCTACCGTGTAAGATTTAAGATTTAAAGATTTGTTTAATTTTCACCGATTGCGGCCCGATCCACCGTTTATGTGTTTTAATTTTAAAGATGATATGCAAATGCGTTAATCTAAGTGCTTGCAATTGAAACAAATCTAATCTAAAACTGATTTAAGCAAATTTAAGCTATCCTTGCAAGGAGAAATAAATTGAAAGAAACATCTAAACATCTCACAGATAGCTATTTAATCATAAAGATGCATTTCCAGCAGAAAATAGAGGATATCAAAGATAGTTTTGATTTAATTAAAACATTTAATTGCTCATTTAACATAGAAATTCTACAAAGGGAAGGAGATCATTCATAGCAGAGAATTAATTCACAATAGATAGGAAAGATCTCACATAAAATGTATGAAAGATGCAAAAATAGTTCAGCAATTATCCAACACAATCCCAAGCAAAATGCTACGCCGGCTTCCATAGAACAAATCGATTTTCTTATTCAGGTAGTAGAAATAGTTCACGTACACAAGAAGAGTGTCCTTTCACCTGCCAAAAGTCCCTTCACTATTCTCTAATCATCTATATATAGATTTACAAAATGCTCCAAGAGCTGCCACTTGTACTCTAACCCCCCAAATTCTTTTAATTTGTTTTTTAGTGCCCATTTTACAAAAGTAGAATAAATCCTCAAAATATTTTACAGAAGGAAAAGGGAGAAAAACTCCAGTTGCCTTTAACATTTAAAATATATAGGCCAAAAAATGCGCTAGCCTTTAATCAAAAAATAAGAAAATCCAAATCAGCTCTCTGTTAGTGCTTCTGCTTCTGCTATTCTACTTGCTTCTGCAATGTAATTTACCCAAAGGTTTGTTTCTCTAATAATGACGTTCGCGGGGATAGCGAGCATGAATTTCAATGAGACTTCATGCCTAACAAGCTCCTCTTCATTAACAATTACTTCTGTTGTTGTAACCTGGAGGATTTCTTCAAGAAGGTGCACGTGAACAGCTGCTTTCCCGATGCAATGGTGAAGATCTTCTGCTATCAGCACTCCCATTTTCTTCACATAATCCATCTCTGCACTTGGAGTCTCATCTTTCAACATGTTTCGACTCTCATTCCTAGGGCTGCCTCGCCACCTGATTCGGGCTCGGACACCTTTGACTTCTTCTCACCACCTTTCGGCATTGTGCTTTAAACCTAGTAGCAATCATGCATGAGTAGGTAGATGATAAAACAGAATTCAAACTAAGCATTGGAATGAAAATAATCACCACAGCATGCATAGCCTGGAAGAAATAGTACTAGCCATGACAACTTTTAACTTAACAAAACTGAGCGATAGTTGTGGCTCAACTCAATGAGTTTTTTCGAAATGGGGAAGGAAAAAAGAAACCAACCATTGCGGCTCAACTCGCCGAGTTGGGACGATGTTGTGGCTCCACTCTCCAAGTTGGGCCAACGTTGCGGCTCAACTAGCCGAGTTGGGCTGACATTGTGGCTCAACTCGCTGAGTTTTTTTTTTTCTTTTCATTTAATTTTTTTTTTTAATAAGAAACTTTGCTCTCTTTAGAAAAATAAGTAAGAAAAAAGGCCCTTTTATGGGGCTTGACTTCTAAGAAAACATTTATACAAAAATAGAAGGAGGGGCCCCAATTTTTACAAAACTTTTTGGGGGGATGTTGCAGCAACAACAATGGCAATTCGCTAGCGAACACAAATCTCTGAAACAAACTCTTCTCATGTTCAGAAAACTTACAAAGTGTTGGTTATGTGAAAAGATACCTTCATAGTTCAACTTCTGAGAATGCAGTGATCACTCTTATCATAATGGTCATCAGGGAAAAGGCAACTTTGACTCAGACTTCCTTACAACTCTCTAAGGGACAGATTGTGAGGTTCATTTTAAAAATCTGTCTTTCAGAAGTCTACTAATATAAGACTCCACAAGATCGTAACAATATCTCATAGACATATTCATTTGTTCCTCATTCCCATGTTTTTTTGCATCCTTTTGGATGTTTCTTTTAAATGGCGACTTTTGCCTCTTTGAGCCTTCCAGAAATAGATTTCTTCAACTTTCAAAATTTGTTTAGGTTCTT
This sequence comes from Larix kaempferi, assembly GCA_027924585.1. Lineage (NCBI taxonomy): Eukaryota > Viridiplantae > Streptophyta > Pinopsida > Pinales > Pinaceae > Larix > Larix kaempferi. The sequence continues at coordinate 22,672,411 of BSBM01000502.1, forward strand.
CAATCCATAATGTCCTTTTGTGTGAGCGAGATATTTTCTTGATAATCAAGCTTCATGGACAAAGAAGAACCTTGCTAGGCTGATTTATTTGAACAACTCCTTTAGTTGAATGTTTTTTGCTTCTCTCTGCCATGCTTTAATTGAGGCGAGAATTTTTGGAAAATAGACTCTTTGATATAAGCCTTTTGGCTTTTATTTGCAGCATGGGATCATTTTAAATACCATACATCTGTGAGACATGCTTCCTTTCCATGGGTCCATCATAGTGAACTTCCTGAGACATGAATTAATGTTTAGAGTGAATGGACCCCTAAGCTAGTCAGAAAGTGTTAGATTTTAAGCATCAATTCAATATGATCTAGGATCTTATTTGAGAGAATAACATGTACATCATATCAATCACAAGAAGTAATCACAAGAGACAATAGACACACAGAGTTTCCTTGGGGAAAACCAATAAGGTGAAAAACCCCAATAACTTCCTCAGAGATAGCAAGAGCAATGATACAAAACCCAAGCATAAGAGATATTCTCCTAGCAGCTTCTCCTCCTCCACTTGTGTGCCACTCTCCAATGAGTGTATGAGAGAGAAAGTGAATGATCAAATAGAGTGCCTCCTGCACTCTATTTATACACTAACTTGACTTGCCTAATAGCCTTACTAGGTCGACCTCAACTTAACCACTTAACATAATGATGATAGGGCCGACCCCACTAGGGTGGTCTAATAACCCTTTTACCCACATGACTCATACAGGGCCGACCCCATCAAGGTGGTCTAATAACCCATCATGTATAAGTTACGACACTTACAATATAAATGATGACACTTCCGTATAGAGGAATAATAACATCTCTATAGGAATACAATATACATATATGAAATACATTCTAAAGTTACAAATACAGCAACATAAAGAAATGCTAAACCTTAGTTATTTAACCAGGGTTATTTCGATAAAAAAGAAAGGGGATTTATGCATTCTAGGAAACCAAACAGTGAAAGGAAAAGCACACATATACATTTCCTCTGCAAGTAAGTTTCTTCCTTACCAGCTTCTGAGTTTTGCTTGGAGCATCATCTTCCAACTACGCCAAAATTGAGCTGAGCTTTATTTTAAACAAAGAAATGGGTAAAGACAAACAAAAGAGACAGACCAAACTAACTAGCAATATTAAGAAGTGACTGCAAAAACTCCAAAAATAAACAAAGGGGACAACCAAGAAAATAAAATAAAAGCGCTTTATTTATGTACAAAAATTCCGCTTAGGACTTTAAGCAAAGTATTGCTTGAAGGCGAGGCTGTTGAGAGGGAGATTTACTTCCTCTCCTTGTAGGTCTTTAAATTTATAAGTCGACGGGCCAAGATTTTCGGAAATTTGGTAATGGCCAACCCATAAGTGTTGAAACTTTGTGTGCATTCCCTTACCATCGTGCTGGTGATCCCAATTCAGAACTAAGTCACCTACTTCGAAACTTCTCTTGCCAGACTTATTCTTATCAAACCACCTTTTGACTATGTCTTGGTGATGGTGGAATTGGTCTTTGTCATTTTGCTGCGACTCTTCAAGTTTCAACAAGGTATCAATTCTTGATTGGAGAACCTGACTAATAGAACCTCGGGAGGCTTGAGACAGCTGCAAGGATGGGAGTAAAATATTCGGAGGGAGAATGGGTTCCTTACCATAGACCAGGGAGAATGGGGAGACACCTAAGGCATTCTTGGGAGTGACCCTATCTACCCATATGTGCCAACTTCTTTGATTTTCAATCACAGTTTTATTAAGCATTCGGATGAGATTTTTGTTGGTAGACTTAGCTCATCCATTTCCTTAGGGATAGTAATTGGCTTAATAATGCAATTTAATTCCTTTCTCACACACAAATTCATTAATATTTATAGATGAAAAATAAGTTGCATTATCAAAGACTAGGGAAATTGGAACCCCAAAGCTGGTTATGATGTTTTATTCCAAGAACTTGATAACTGCATCCTCATTTACTTTGCACAATGGAGCAGCCTCGACCCATCTTGTGAAATAATTTGTGGCTGTTAGAATGTACCAATGCTACAACGAGGAGTTTGGGTTTATCTCACCAATAATATCTATGCCCCATTGTTCGAATGGTTCAGAGATGATGACTGGCTACAAGGGGCCTACTGCTTTCGGCAACTTTATGACACTTCTTTGGCATACATCACAATTTGGAGTTTGGGTTTATCTCGCCAATAATATCTATGCCCCATTGTTCGAATGGTTCAGAGATGATGACTGGCTACAAGGGGCCTAATTCTTTCGACAACTTTCTGACACTTCTTTGGCATACATCACAATTTATTGCATAGGCGTGAGCATCCTTGAAAAGAGTGGGCCAATAATACCCAACCCTGAGAATTTTGTGAGTTGTAGTATCCCCATAATAAAGTCCTCCAGCAGGGCAATTGTGTAATTCTTTGACCACTTTGCTCACATCTTCTTTCTCCAAACATTTGAGAAAAATACCATCATAATTCCTCCTAAAGAGAATTCCATCAATGATTTGGTATGTTGTTGATTTCAGCTGGAGTGCTCTTCTTTGCTTTGAACCCCAGTGCTCCAACAAATAACCTGACTGTAAATTATGCACTAGGTCCCTATATCACAACTCAGGGGCTGTGAAGATAGGACAAACCTCAATCATATTTAGCATGGCTTCATTTCTCCAATATAGCTATTCATCATCTGGATTTTCAATGAGCAATTTGCATAAACCTTGACCCTTTATGATGGTGGCTAGTTTGAATTCTAAGTCATACTCTTGAAGAGTAGTGACCCAGTTTCCTCTCCTTTCTCCTAATTCTTTCTGGACAAAAAGAGATCTGACAGCGGAATGGGGCACTATGACTTTAGTTCTATTTTTCAGAATATATAGCCTAAACGGCTTTATTGCTTTCAATACTGCATATGCCTACTTATCTACCAGGGGGTAGTTTAGTTCAGCGCCCTGTCGACCAGTGCTCATAAAAGAAATTGGGTATTCATCTCTTGGTTCTACCTTTTGAGTGAGCACAGCTGTGAAAGAGTTATCAAAAGCAAAGGTGTACATAATAAAATCTTTATCGAAGTCTAGACTCCTTAAAGAAGGTGCATTAGCTATAACAGCCTTAATTTCTTTAAATGCAACTTTCTCCAAGTATGTCCACTTGAATTGTACACTCTTCTTTACCATTTGTTGCAAATGTTTAATGATCTGAGAGAAGTCTGGTACGAACCTTCGAACAAAATTAATGGTGCTCATAAATGATTGCATAGAAATTTTTCTATGGGGCATGGGAATATTGTTGATAGCCTGCACTCTCTCTTTATCTATCGAGATTCCATTCTTTGAAATGATATGACCCAAAAGCTTTCCCTCAAGAATAGCGAAAACACTTTTCTTGGGGTTCAAGGAAATTCCATACTTTTTAAAACGATCGAAAATCTGCTTCAAGTGGAACACATGGTCTTCCCTTCTCTTTCAGAGCATTGTCACATCATCCAAATAAGCCACTACACATTGACCGCCCATTCCTCGGAATGCAATGTCCATGGCTCGCTGAAATGTAGCCCCTGCATTTATCAAGCCGAATGGAATTCTTCGATATGCAAAGGTTCCCCACTTTGTACGAAAAGTGGTTTTGAGCCGGTCCTCCTCCACTACTAGCACTTGATTGTATCCAGAAAAATCATCTAATAGAGAGAAAAGCTCTGATCCTGACACCATCTGCAATATTTTTTCCATTGGAGGCACAGGATAGTTGTCTTTATCGGAAGCTTGGTTCAAGTTCCAAAAATCCACACACAATCTGATTTCTTCCTCACGGGGACTAAATTAGCTACCCATTCAGAATGTTTGACTTTAAAAATAATCTTGGCATCTAGCAATTTCTTCAACTCTTTTTGAATTAAAGGCTCAAGAGTCGGATGCATTCTTCTTAGCTGCTGCTAAAAAGGATTAACACCTTCCTTCATCGGTATTATGTGTTGAATAATGCGGGTATCATATGTTTTCAGATCGTCATAAGTCCATGCGAAAACATCTTTATATTGTTTAAAAATCTTGATGAACTTATCCCTTTCGCTTGGCGAGCAACATTTGCCAAGATTGACATATTTTGGCTCAGCCTCTGTACCCAGGTTTATCAATTCATGCTGCATAGAAGAGCTTGGATTTTTAGCATTTATTGGCCTCCGAAACTTGCTCTGTAGATCATACAATGCTTCAAGAGTTCTCACTCCTTTGGGGATGAAGTTTCCCTTCACAACATCTTTAGTTTGCAAATCTGAATCATGTTGTTCCTCATCTATTATGGCTTCTTGGAAGACACCTTCATTTGTTAAGAAGCTAATGATCTGATCATCATCATCAAATACTCTAATATTTTTAATGTTATCCGGAACGGATGGCCTGAAAACCAATTCAATAGAGCATTTGTTATTAATAGGCACTAATATGGAAGCAGAGGTTGCTAATAAATCAGCTGCAGCATTTTGCAACCTAGGAATTGAATTAATATTGAAAGCATCAAAACATGAAATTAAATTCCAAACCTCAGACTGATAACCCTTTAAGTGTGGTGAAAGGCAGTGAATTGTGTCTCTGACTTGCCTGACAATTATTTCTGAATCACCAAAAACCTTCAAATATTTGACATTTAAATCGATATCTTTCTTTAACTCATGGACCAGAGTTTCATTCTCAGCAGTATTATTCATACATTCAAATTCTAATCTACAAGATAAAAAATGCTTGTTTCTTTCCATCTCAATCAAAACACAATCGGCTCCTAATCCTTCTTGAGTTTTGGAGCCATCGAAGTATAGAGTCCAAACAATTTTTTCCTCTTTAACTAAGTTAGTATCGTAACCACCTAAGTAAGTAACTAATTCTACTATGTTACAATCAATATCATTAGTCCATGAGAAATGAAGGAAATCGGACTGTTTGTCTGAATCATGGCTAACATCTTCCGATTTATAATTTCTTGGTTCAATTTCTAAGAAATAATTTCCCAAAACTGAAGATGAGAAAGCTACAGCTTCATTCTTTTCCTCTAATTGAGTGACATTTTGTTTCATGTGGGGTTCTCTCATTATTTTGATTTGATTTTTCCTATTCCGGTAAGGTAACCATGAATGAGACCAATCTGTCGCAAAGTAATTGTTTAGTTTCACAGACCAGTCCCTACTAAAAATTAAACCATAAGCCTCAGGAATATCAACCACCATTATTTCAACGAATTCACACGCCCTAGAATTAGCTGACAATCTAATAAGTATGTCTTTCAATTCACCAATGACTTTAACCGCAGTTCTATCTAACTGTATGATTTGGGATGGGGATGGGATTGGTTGTCCATTAATCTTTTTGAAAATAGACAAAGGCATGACAATCGAACTGGCACCAAAGTCCACCAAACAATTATGTACGTTATGATGAAAAATTTCGAAAGTCAAGAGAAACGGGAGAGTTTGCGATCTAGATTTTCCGCCAATGCTAGCTTCGTTTATTTCAGGATTTTCCTCAGTGTTACCTAACAGACTGCTAGATTGTGGATCAAAGGCTTCCTGCAGTTTCTTTCTCTTTTGGGGAAGATTGCACATATCGAATATGGAGACATTTGCTTTTGCTTTCTTAATGTCTTCAATTATGTCATAACCCATATCACATTCTTTTGAAACTTTGGGCTGATTTTTTGTTTTGTTCAAAGGCACTTTTGGCTGTTTGGTAGGTGTCGGGTTTGGTTCTTTTGTTACTGCCAAATTTGTCTTAGGGTGGGGAGGAATGATAGTTATGTGCCATGTAGGGATTTCTTCGATAAACTTAACTTTAGGAACATCTAAGGTTTGATAAGGAAATGGACCTTTACTCCTAGTGGTGACATTAATAGATGTCACTTGAACTTCTTCAACGAGATCTTCAAAGGCAGTTCTTGGGCAGGGGTCCAGTCCCAAAGGATCATTGTGCTGTCGGGAGCGGATTATTCCAGCTCAAGAAACTGTTCTTCCTGAGGACCTTTCTAATCGGGAATTTGCGCATCTAGAATTTGATTCATTACTAAACTCTTCGAGTTAATCCACTGTGGACAACTCTTTTCTGAGTGTTGTTCTTGATGGAAAGTACAGAAATGGTCCATGCCTATCTTGTTTAAATTTAACACAACAGAATTATTTACAGGAGGATTTGGATGTGCTCCCTCATCCCTTTTCTTGTAGAAAGGCTTGAATGGTTTCCTAGAAGAGCTAGCTTCCTTATCTTTCTCTAGATCTACAATTTTATTTGAAATTTTTTGCATCATTTTTACCACATATTCTAAATCAACTGTTGGTTCTTCTTTATCCCTAGTTAACAAAAAAGGCCTTTTAACAGCTGTTGGCTCCGCTTCTATATCGAGAGAGTGTTTAGCAATACTGTCAACTTCCTCTTCTACCTTCTTCGCTTCTTCGAAGTTTTCGATCAAGGAAGTTTTCTTCGTTCTTTTGACAAACATTGCTAAAGGGGGGTCAAGAGCTGTTGTATAATATTCCACTAAACATTCTTCAACAGGCTTTGTTGCATCACTAAATTTATTTAACAATGTCGTAAATGTTAACACCCAAAAAGTGCTCACTAGCTCATTTACCACATTACATGGCTCATTTGTCCATTTTCCTACCATTTTTCCCTTAGAATCCCAAAAAAATCCCATTAAAATGCCTCCAAAAGGCCACAAAACCATCAAAATAGCCTAAAAAAGGCTAAAAAACCCCCTTTTCCTCCAAAAATAGCAAAAATCCCCTAAAAAGGAATAAAAAATATAAAATAATGAGGAAAAGGAGAAAAAAACCCTATACAGCTGCCCAAAACTATGTGTTTCCTAAAACCATGGGTCAGCACTCCACCACCAAAAAACTATAAATAGGTGATGGAGATCCCTTATTCCATATCCACAATCACAAGCACCCTTACTCTGCCAAAATCTCTCTTGAAACCCTAGTTCACCTTTGAACTATTTTCACCTTGAGAGCCACCTTTGGCCCATCCCCAACATTGGAGAAGGAGAAAGGAGCATTCTGAAGCTTGGAGCATCCTCTTGGACACTGCAAAGGGCTTCATCAACCTTGACACTCAAGGTAACATTAATATAAAACCATTTTTTACATCTTTTATTTATGTCTCATGCAATGCTTAAAGTAGTTTGTTAATTGTTGTTTTAGCTTAATCTTTTAATCATTATTGAACTGCTACTAAGGAGTCCATTCTCCTTAGTAGGTGCTCATTGGCACAAGCTAGGGGTAAAACCCTAGCTACAGTTTTGGCGACTCCCCTAGTTTTCGAATTTCTGGTTTCCGTTTTTTAAATTTTTTCTTTTCGGCTGTCCCTTTCGGCCGCCGCATACCGCGTTTTTTCCCTCTGCAGTCGCGTCCCGACCGCGCCTTTCAGGCCTTTACCCGCGATCCGACCGTGGCTCTCAGACTGCTTCCGACGCTCCGCCGGCGGATTCAAGTCTGTTACCTGCGATCCGACCGTGGCTAATCAGCCTGTTTGCCGCGATCTGACTGCGCCTGTCGGCCTTTTTCACGCGTCCCGACTGCGGCTTTCTACCTCTTTCGGGCGTCCCGACTGCGCCTGTTAGCCTTTTTGCCGCGACCCGACTGTGTCTTTTTCCATTTTTCCTGCGTCCCGACTGCCTCTGTTGGCCCGATAGCCGCGTCCTGACCGCCGCTGTTTCCCTCAAACCCGCGGTCGGCCTGTTCTGATCCGCCACAGACCCGCGGTCTGATTTCTGCTCTTTTCCTGTTTTGAGCCCAGCCCCTCTTGCTGCAATATTTTCTGCATCTGAACAGCCCCCTGTCTTACCTGCAGTTCACTACCTTACAGCCTTTCTGCAACATAATTTCTGTTCCTTTTACAGAATCTTTTTAAAAATTTCAGTATTTTTATTTCAGAAAATTTTGCAAGTTAAAAGAATCAATTTCAGCATTATTGATAGATTGGAAGTTGCCCTCCCTTGTGGCACTTCTATTTTTGGGATCATTACCTCACGAGCACACACTCTGTCACATAAAATCAAGTGAGCCTTAAAAAATACCTAACTAAACCAACATTCTAACCCCACTTGGGGAACACAAAAGAATCATTGTAGTTAGGTAGGATCAGGGGGATAGGCTTCCAATAACACCCCTTGGTTATTTCACTTGAGACATAGTTGTTGTCCAAATAGGGAACCAAAATCCCCTAGTACTTTTTGGCACGGTCACGACCAGTTTATCAGAGGGCCTCTCCCTTAGGAGGGTTGAAGTCGGGAGACTGGTTCCGGAGGCCTGAGTGGAATACCGCACTCCATTCAGTAACCAAAGGGCTACCTTTCGCGGTTCGCGGGATATCCCTGTATAGGGGTATTGCGGTCAACGAACTAAACGGCAGATTCACCTTTCTGGACGTGTCATGAACGGGGTATCTTAGTTGCCATTCTTCTAGGATTGACTACCCGGTGTCCCTCCCGGTAGGGGGATATCATAGCCACTTGGCTTTCCTACTCATATTGTCTGACTTGGATTTCATCACCTTGCAGAGGATATGTTTAGTTGAGTCAGAATACTTTTAGCTAGGTGTTTGCATGCTCCTTTACCTCCCTTTGGTCTAGTGAGTCCACCATTTTTTTTTTTAGGAAACCTGCTGCTTGTTGGTATTCTGACCATCTTTGTTGTTACTCCACCTATTGTAGCACAGCTGTTGCAGTGGGTGTTTTGAGTTGGTTGTTGGCTTGAGTGCCTTGCTTTTTAGCTCTCCTTCTGCACACTCGGTTGCATTAGGATTTTTGAGCTGTTTTTATACTCACCTCAACCCACAGAGACTAGACACCATCCGTCACCATTGAGTCCCCGAGACATTCTCGGCGCCTCAGGGGCGAGCCCCCACAGCACGGTTCTCTTGACACCACTCGTCATAGATTCCGATCATTGTCCGTTGATACCACTCATCACAGATCTAGAGCCTTGTCACTTGACTCCACTCGTCAGCGACGTAGGTCTCCGTCACTAGATAGTGACGCACCTTACTTTACCTCTGATTCTGACGAAGAGTTTGAGAACCCTATTTATACTGCCCCTACTAGCCCCATGGCTGGCACGACTTCCACTCCATTTGTCATAGGGACCATTGGTGGCACATCCACCACTACACCAGTTACTACACCTATTTTGGGTATGCCCTCCATGGGGCAACCATCTACCGTTCCCCTCACGGTACCTATTCCCACAGCGGGAATACCTATCCCCACTACATCAGTGGCTCACACTACCAATGGTGGTGCTGGACCATCCTTCACTACCTCAGTTCCCCCACTTGGGGGCACCACCTCACATCTTGTCCCTCCACTTGGGGGCACTAGACCCAACTTGGTCCACAGCACTCCTGTGTCACAGCCTTCTTCCAGTTTGCCATTCATGGCTAGCCTCAACCTACCTGACCTGGCCAGATTGACCAACGATCCTATTCGACACGACCCTATGTGGCCTCATATGCCTACCAAACTACCCTCTGACATCCCTAAGTTCGAGGGTAAGGCCGGTGAGGACCCACAAAACCATATCATGTCTTTCCACCTATGGTGTTCCTCTAACTCCATCGTGGATGACTCTGTTCGCCTCCGTCTCTTACAGCGCACCTTCACTGGCTCTGCAGCCAAGTGGTATATTGAGCAGCCTCATGGGACCCACGCCACCTTTTCTTCCCTGGCCTCGACCTTCCTGCAGTTCTTCCAATTGCCAGTCCGCTATGACGCGGGCGTTGAGATCCTTCTATCTTGTAGACAAAACACGGCTACCCATATCACGGACCACATCCATGAGTGGCGTAGACGACGTAGCTTATGCAAGATCAAACTAGACGACCGTATCTTCCTCGATTGGTTCCTCAAGTCCCTGCTTCCTGTTATCGCTAAGGATGTAGCTTCAGAAAGACCCCAGTCTGAAGAAGAGGCCATCCTTAAGGCACAGCAGTTCGACCTCATTTACGCCCAGTCGGGTTACCTTTATACCATTATACCTGACGCCCCTCGCGGCGAGTCCTCCCATCATGATGCGCCGGGGGCATCCCACGCTGCTGATGGTATCATTGGCCGTGTTTCTTCGCATCCCCAACCATTTTCTATAGCACGACCTACCCCTGGCCCCGACCTGTCGAGGGCTACCTCCCAGTCTGGAGCAACCAACTCATATGCTCCCATGACACATCACCATTCCCATGGACCTTCGTGTCCACCTCAGTGCTTTGGGTATGCGACTCCTGCTTATGCTCCTCCAGTCGCCCCTCAGCCTTATTACCATCAGCAGACTGCCCCGGCTCCTGCGCCTTCACAAGCCCCACCAGCTTATTATCCGCCCCAGGCAGCCCCTGCGGCACATCCACAACCTGCTCCGCAGTCCTATCAGCAACCCCCTCAAGTTGCTGCACCTGCTCAGCCTCAACCTGCATATCATCCCCCGCAGCCTGCTCCTGCACCTGCGCAACCTCAGAATCCACCTGCTGCCCAAGGGAAAGTTTACGCCCAACAGAACCCGCAGCAAAACCAGAACAACCAACGTAACCAGGGCCAACAGAACCGCGGTAAGGGCCGTAATCGGGGAAACAACCAACCTGCAGACCAAGCTGGTCAACCGGCTAATCCCCCTGACAACAACAATGTGGCCCCCGCTAATCAAAACCCTGACCGCCTGCCCAAGCAGGCCAAAAACCCCAATCTGCGAACAAACCACCCTTGTTCTATTTGCGGCGTCTATGGACATTATACCCACGCTTTCCCACACTTGGAGCGAGCTCGGCAGCTCTGGGTTGACGAGGCCCATCGCCAAGGGCATGCGGCTCCCCAAGCACCGCCCAACCCCCCCCCAACCTCAGCAACCCCCTTTGGTGCTGCAAAACCCCTTACCAACCCAAGGCGTGGTGAACACTCAGCCGTTGGCCCCTCAAGCTAACGTGCAACCCCAACAACAACAGATCACCTACGCTGCTCCTGATCAACCCATGTTCGACTCAGGTACCCACCACTTACTGATGATGTCATCCGCTGACGTCAACCTCCAGACCCGTCGGAACCAATATGGCTCCCCTTCTGAAGCCACTCCCACGGATAAACCTGCTAACGCCCATCCCACCGATCAGGCGTTACGTATACCTCCGCCTCCCATAGACGGCGCTGCGAAAGCACCTCGTTTCCCACTTCGCCGAATCAACAATAACCCTAACGCGCGTGCTGCGTCAAACTACAACATCGTAGACGACCTAGCCCAATCTCCCGCAGCCATGTCTGCGTTGGAAGTCTTGAAGAACTGCCCTTCCCAGCGCAAGACTTTACTCTCCGCCATTGGGGGGATTGACCCAACTGATTCGCATTTGATGGCGTTTGATTTAGATCAGTCTGAACCACGCCTACCTTCCAGTTTAGCCTTCCAAGTTACTGTCTCCGTTAGGAACCTTGTTATCCATCGGTGCATCATCGATGAGGGTGCCTCCACATGCGTTATGTCTACATTTGTATGGCAGAAGCTAGGATCCCCTCCTCTCCAGCAGTCCACCACTGCGTTACGTGCCTACGACGGTCGTTCGGCCCAGCCCCAAGGCCTCCTGCCCAACGTTCCAGTCCAGTTAGGTGGTAAAACAGTCCTTATTGACATAGAGGTAATCAATGCCCAATTGGATTACAACCTTCTACTTGGCCGCAGCTACATGTATGCCATGCGGGCAGTTGCCTCTTCTGTCTTTCGCACCATGATGTTCCCCCACGAAGGACGCGTGGTTAAGATTGACCAGCTCACCTACTATGATCCCAATGCTCCGGCGGCACCGGAAAACGTTCTCCCCATGGTTGAACAACCTGTTTCTAGTGCCACCACCTCGTTTGTTTCCTCTTCGGGGCCTGGAGTCTACTCCGACGCGCCGATGACCTCCACCTTTCAATCCATTCCTCCGCCGTCATCTACGCCCGAAATGTCTGACTTATGTACTTTGTCCCACGACATCCTACCACCTAACAATCAACCATCCTTGTTGCCTAAACCACCATTGGTACCTAGTCACATTGGTGTTACACCGATCCATACGATCCCCTTCCTAGTTCCTCCAGCAGGAGTAGTAAGCGCCCCGGTCATGGCTACCCTTAGCCTCCCTGGGTTAACCTTGGGATTACCTGTATGGTACCTTTCGCCTCCCGTTCTCCCGCCGACACCAGATGTCGTCCTCCAGCCGGTGCAACCCATGGCTACTACCACCCACCCACCTCCCGGGGTCTCTACCCCTTCGTCCTCCACGACACCTCCTCCTCCTCCTCAATCCACTGGGGGCAGAGGTCCTCAACCTTACACTGCTGTACCACCTCCAAAGACAGTCAAGAACCCTCCAGTGTTTCGTGCTCCTCCCAAATGCTCGCTGTGTCACGAGTTGGGCCATGCGACCCACCAATGCCCACAGTTACCTGCATTGCAGAAGCACATGCAAATGCTCGATGATGATCCTAACATCCCAACTGTCGAACTAAACCCTACTCCTAAGCCTAAAGATAAGTCCCTACGTACCAACCACTCCTGCGCCATATGCGGTGTTTATGGGCATTACTCCCATCATTGTCCTGATCTCCCGGATTACAGAGCGGCTCTCTATGAGATGAACAATCTGGATCTTGAGACGGCACCACCTACCATTGAGGAGATCTACCCCCCAGACTCTTCACCTTCTGGAGAGATTAATACCATCTATATGATTTCTTCCACCACTCCCCCCTCGTCAACCGATTTGACGACGCAAACTTTCCGTACCGATGAGGAGATTCTTGAGGCCCTTACTGCCCCGGATTATCCCTGGGATGATATGCATCATCGTTCCTTCTTCATCCCAGAAGCATCCTCCTCTAGCTCCGCTACCCAATACGCGGTTGAATCCAAAGACTTCCTCCCCACCAAGGTCGACTGGTTCAAGGACCCTATCCCTGCTCCTGATGCCTTCGAGGAGGGTAACATGGCCAACATCTCACCTGTCATCCAAGTTGATATCGCTACCCCCCGGACGTGCCCCTGAACTCATCACTTTAGGAGCATTCTGTAGTAAACAAGAGATTGAGGACTACATAAACCTTTTTAGAGAATTCCGTGATGTCTTTGCCTGGTCCTATACCGAAGTGCCCGCTCTTGACCCCGCCATCATAGAGCACCACCTTGACACCTCTGAGTCAAGGGGCATAATAGATTCCCTCGACCCCGGGATACGGGGCATGATCAATCATTTTGAACCTTCCCCATCACATCTATCTCAGCACATCAATGAACCCATTGTTCAAACCCACACATATGTGATCCATAATCACAAACCCCATGCACATAGCATGGGGGCAAGTCATTAACCCTGCTCACTTTTTCACATTTGTGATCTCAACCATTTTTTGAGGTCACATATCACTTGTAGATTTGATTTGATATGCATAGTTCTTTCCTTTGACCATTTTGGAGTCTTTATGACCTCCGTTGTTCGCACCATTTGCACTGCCGGATTCATTTTTCCGTGCCCGTGATGATGCTTGAGATCATTTCTCGCTCTCACCAGGACCAATATCAACATTGTGTCTAGACGCCACTAGTCTCCTCGGTTTGCGTGCCACATCGGCCGTTCTCCGTTTTTCACATGTTTTATATCATCGGATTCATTTTTCCGTGCTGGTGATGATGCTTGAGATCATTTCTCGCCCTCACCTTTAGATTTTCTGGGCATTTTTCAAAGTGCCCCCGTCACCTCGGTTTGCGTGCCACATCGGCCGTTACCCATTTTTGACATCCTTTATATCGCCGGATTCATTTTTCCGAGCTCGTGATGATGCTTGAGATCATTTCTCGCTCTCACTTGGTACAATTTCAACATTGTGTCCCAACACCTTGCTGCCTCGGTTCGCGTACCACATCGGTCGCTATCGGATTGTTCCACATTTTTACATGAGCCATTCACTCCTGTCATACTGCAAATGTCTCGTTATTTTGCCACCATCTCATCTACCCCGCAAGGAGGTCCATCAGTGTTCCCACCTACCCTCGTTCTTGGTCATCATTACTCAACCTTCATTGAACATTTCCTCCTTGCCTGGCCATTCCTTTTGTTCGGTATAATTTTATCCCTTTTTCGGGCCGGACAACTCCTTTACGAAAAAGGCACTTAGGGAGTTTCCGTTAAGCTCTTTTCTGACTCCTAAAAGAATGAAAAGATCGCCGAGCAATCTTGCTTCCTTTCATGCTCGTTAAAGCACCTAAAAGGGCATCTATCTGGTATAAGTTTAACCCTTTTCCGGACCTGGTAGACTAATTACGAAAAAGGAATACTCTAGTCACACCGGCTAGAAGAGTTCTTCATTGCATCCTTTTATGCTTCTTTGGGCCTTGGAGACTAAATCTATGAAAAAGCAACCCCCTGGAGTCTTCTTACTTGCTTTCAGACTCTCTAAAATTGAAAGCAACCATGAGCATGCGCTGTCCTGGGCTCGTTAAATCCACACGACAGTACCATTCCTTTACTTCAGAGTCTTCTTATCGCTTTCAGACTCCTTAAAATTGAAAGCAACCACGAGCATGAACTGTCCTGGGCTCGTAAAATCCACACGACAGTACCATTTTACACACACTTCTTCTAGTTCCTTAACCCATGAAGAAGTTTTCCCCCGTGCCTCCTGGCACTACGATCGATCATCTCGGCAGCACCCCCAATCAGGTCGCCTTTGTTCAGAGTATTCTGCAGTCTCCTGCCATTTTATACCAGCTTGAGTCTCCCTCCGACCCATCACCCTCCCTAAGCCATTACAGCTATGATCCCTTTCCCCTCAGTCAGTTTCATATGCTGCCAGATCATTCCCATTATCATACTCTGAACAAAGGAAGTTTGAGTCCACCCGCTCTACTTGCCCAGTTATTCACCCACAGTTTGATCAGTCCTGCCATCAGTACTACCACATTTCGGTTCTCTACCTCGCGCTCCTGTCAAGGAAAAATCATTGCCTTGATAGGGGCAGGTCTCCCTCTGTCGACGACAGCTCCTCTATTCCAGAAGATAGGCCCAGAGGTCCCTACGCCTTGGACTTATCACCATCTGTGGTAAGTGCCTATGGATCATTCTGAGAGGAGTCATCATTGCCTCTCCGAGTGGTTGTTCCTCACATGCTCGACTTCAGCACCTTGATCGCATCGTTGAGGATCGCGTAGGATTATATCCCACCAGTTTTTAGTCGAAGACCCCGGATTTCCCCCGACTCTAGCACATTGGTGAGTCACTTCGGAACGCCCAGTTCTATGTTCCTGTGGATGTCCGGGCTGCGTTGGCGATTGTATTCGGAAGCCATCCAGCTATATGCTTCCTTGAGTACCCATTTCAGTTCCAGTTCAGTGTACCATGGAGAGTATGATCCCAGTCACTATGATCCAGCAGCTCATCAGTTCCTGTGGTACCACATTCAGTAGCACTGTTGATTATTCCAGTGTATCAGTTTTTCAGCACAGACATGGTCAGCTCAGCAGTATGTCCCAGATTTTGTGTCCCCTCTGGACCCTTATGATGTACACAGTGGCTATGTATCTTTCAGGTCCCCTTTTTCGGGCCTCACAGTTCTGTTCATGTATCTTGATACGAGCATGGGTATGCCCGCCTCGTCCATATATTGAGATTATTCCTCAGTCAGTATTTGAGGTCATGTATATTTCAGGTCCCCATTTTTTGGACCCCATTGTTATTGTTATGTTATATCCTGATACGAGCATGGGAATGCCCGCCTCGTCCATATGATCAGATGATTCCTCCTCCCTTATTGAGGTTATGTACTTTTAGTTCTTGCAGTTGTTCGGGATCGTTGTTCCGGGCTTCAGTTTGTTTCTTCTCTCCTCTCCACATCCCAGGAAAACCATTTATGACTTATGATGTCCATCGGCCATACGATGAGCTCCTGACCTCGCACATCAGGGGGCAATCTGTTAACACCCAAAAAGTGCTCACTAGCTCATTTACCACATTACATGGCTCATTTGTCCATTTTCCTACCATTTTTCCCTTAGAATCCCAAAAAATCCCATTAAAATGCCTCCAAAAGGCCTAAAATGCCTCCAAAAGGCCACAAAACCATCAAAATAGCCTAAAAAAGGCTAAAAAACCCCCTTTTCCTCCAAAAATAGCAAAAATCCCCTAAAAAGGAATAAAAAATATAAAATAATGAGGAAAAGGAGAAAAAAACCCTATACAGCTGCCCAAAACTATGTGTTTCCTAAAACCATGGGTCAGCACTCCACCACCAAAAAACTATAAATAGGTGATGGAGATCCCTTATTCCATATCCACAATCACAAGCACCCTTACTCTGCCAAAATCTCTCTTGAAACCCTAGTTCACCTTTGAACTATTTTCACCTTGAGAGCCACCTTTGGCCCATCCCCAACATTGGAGAAGGAGAAAGGAGCATTCTGAAGCTTGGAGCATCCTCTTGGACACTGCAAAGGGCTTCATCAACCTTGACACTCAAGGTAACATTAATATAAAACCATTTTTTACATCTTTTATTTATGTCTCATGCAATGCTTAAAGTAGTTTGTTAATTGTTGTTTTAGCTTAATCATTTAATCATTATTGAACTGCTACTAAGGAGTCCATTCTCCTTAGTAGGTGCTCATTGGCACAAGCTAGGGGTAAAACCCTAGCTACAGTAAATATTTGATTAAACTCTTGAACTTTCTCTTTCTTTTCCATTCTCATGGATAACAATTCTTGTATAAGAATAGCTACTGTCTTTTGATTTCCATACTTCTTTAAAAAACATTTTTCAAAATCTTCCCAATTTGCTATTGAGCTAGCTTGAAGGCTAAAGTACCAAGAAGATACTTTGGGTTCAAAAGTATAAGGAAAAAGGCGGATGACTACAACTTCATGTTATACATAAAGAAGATTCAAAGTTAAGTCAAAACTTTTAAGATGATCTTCAGTAGAAATTCCTTTCCCAGGATCGTATTTAGGCAAAACCTTTTCTGGGTTTTTTTGCAAATCGTGGAATGACCCAACTAGATTTAGCACTCCCCTTGCTCTCCAAGCAGGCACAACCATGGATCTTGGAAGAGAATGTGGTGGTGTATGCGGTGCAAAATTATGAGGAGTATGTTGTGGGGTATGTGGTTCTCCCTGATTTGAGGGGGTATCGGGTCTGATTTTGTCGAAAGGTTCAGTGATTTCTCCTAAAGATAAATCTAATAATTCTTCTAAACTCTGAACTAGAACGGATTCTCTTATGTATTGCGTTCCCTTCCTAGGATCTCTTATTCAAAGCAGCAAAGGGATAGTGGTTAATCCTCTAAGACTTCTAATGTAAGAGCGAGTATGTCTTCTAAAACGCTTTACTTCCTCAAAAGGGACAGCGTACAGCGTTTCTTGCTGTTCTATTTTTGAATTGGGATTTTCTTGATTTCTTGATTCCAGACCTAAATTGTCTGGTATAGTTGTTTCAAATAGCTCTTTAGTGAGATTTCTTCTAACGAAAGGATCTCCTCTTCCATCCATGCACTGGTGGCCCTCCTTCTAGCACCAAATATTATTGATGCCTCAAAAATCGTAGCATCAATCAGCAAGGGATTCTCCCCGGTAAGCAAACCCAATTAGATCGCTCACCGTTTGGTGTGTGGAATCCGTCCGGTTAACAGTTTCGGCTATCGTGTAAGATTTAAAGATTTGTTTAATTTTCACGAGTTGCGGCCCGATCCACCGTTTATGTGTTTTAATTTTAAAGATGATATGCAAGTGCGTTAATCTGAGTGCATGCAATAGAAACAAATCTAATCTAAAACTTATTTAAGCAAATTTAATCTATCCTTGCAAGGAGCAAACTGAAAGTATGAGCAATAAACTGAAAGAAACATCTAAAGATCTCACGGATAGCTATTTAATCATAAAGATGCATTTCCAACAGAAAATAGAAGATATCAAAGATAACTTTGATTGAATTAAAACATTTCATTGCTCATTTAACACAGAAATTCTGCAAAGGGAAGGAGATCATTCATAGCAGAGAATTAATTCACAATAACTAGGAAAGATCTCACATAAAATGTATGAAAGATGCAGAAATAGTTCAGCAATTATTCAACACAATCCTAAGCAAAATGTTGCGTCGGCTTCCATGGGACAAAACGATTTTCTTATTCATGTAGTAGAAATAGATCACGTACACAAGAATAGTGTCCTTTCACCTGCCAAAAGTCCCTTCACTATTCTCTAATCATCTATATATAGCTTTATAAAATGCTCCAAGAGCTGCCCATTTTACAAAAGTAGAATAAATCCTCAAAATCTTTTACAAAAGGAAAAGGGACAAAAACTCTAGCTGCCTTTTACATTTAAAATATATAGGCCAAAAAATGCTCCATCCTTTAATCAAAAAATAAGAAAATCCAAATCAGCTCTCTGTTGGCACTTATGCTTATGCTATTCTGCTTGCTTCTGCAATGTAATTTACCCAGAGGTTTTTTCTCTAATAATGACGTTCGTAGGGACAACAAGCATGAATTTCAATGAGCTTTCATGTTTGGCAAGCTCCTCTTCATTAACAATTCCTTCTGTTGTTGTAACCTGGAGGATTTCTTCAAGAAGGTGCAAATGAACAGTTGCCTTCCCGGTGCAATGGTGAAGATCTTCTGCTATCAGCACGCCCATTCTTCACATAATCCATCTCTGCGCTTGGAGTCTCATCTTTCAACATGTTTCGACTCTCGTTCCCAGGACCGCCTCGCCACCTGATTTGAGCTCGGACACCTTTGACTTCTTCTTGCCACCTTTCGGCATTGTGCTTTAAACCTGGTAGAAATCATGCTTGAGTAGGTAGATGATAAAACAAAATGCAAACTAAGCATTGGAACGAAAATTATCACCACAACAAGCATAGCCTGGATGAACTAGTACTAGCCATGACAACTTTCAACTTAACAAAAACGAGCAACAGTTGCGGCTCAACTCAATGAGTTTTTTCGAATCAGGGAAGGCAAAAAGAAACTGATTGTTGTGGCTCAAATCGCCGAGTTGGGCCGATGTTGAGGCTCAACTCGCCGAGTTGGGCTGACGTTGAGGTTCAAATCGCCGAGTTGGGCCGACATTGCAGCTCAACTTGCCGAGTTGGGCCGACGTTGAGGCTCAACTCGCCGAGTTGGGCCGACGTTGAGGCTCAACTCATCGAGTTTTTTTTTTTATTTATTTAAGTTTTTTTTTTTAATAAGAAACTTTGCTCTCTTTAGAAAACTAAGTAAGAAAATAGGCCCTTTTTATGGGGCTTGACTTCTAAGCAAACATTTTTACAAAAATAGAATGAGGGGCACCAATATTTACTAAAATTTTGGGGGGGATGTTGCAGCAACAATAGGAGGCTATGGAATGGGCCAAAAAGACAAGGAAATTCCCTTTGTTCTTTAAAATAGTTTTTGAGAAAGCTTATGATAAAGTTGAAAAGTCCTTCATTATGGAAATGTTACAGTGCCTTGGAACATGTTCTATGCGTATTTTCATGGTGAACACCCTTTTTCTAATGCTTCAAATTTTTTAACTTGAGTAGTGAACTCATATCTCACATCCCACTTCATTTTTTCAATCAGACAAGGCTTACCCCTATCTACACATGTTAGTTGTTGATGCTTTGGGATCTTTATTGGAAAGAGTTCAGGGTATCTCTTGCAATGAACCATAGAGGTTCATATACTAAATATCCAAAATAAATTGAATAAGAGAGTATTGAGACATACTCTTCATACACTCTTCATACTCTCCCCGTTGTGAGTTGTGAAGAGATTAAGACATCCTTGACTAGCATTCCTCCAAATATGTATCCAATGTCTAGGGTAGTGTGTGTCCTACCCAGTAACTATCTTCTAAATACCAAGACTCCTTCAAATGATGATATGCCTTATAATATTTTGCATAAATGGATATTAAGCACAGTTTCTCACAATGCATCTGCATGGAGATACAATTTTTTGATGGTTACAAATGTATTTTTAGTTGACAAGGACTTGGCATGAATGCAATGATTATGCAAGGAATTTAGCCAGTGTCTGTTATGAACAAGATCAATTGGATTTGGAAATAGCGCACTACAAACAATCTACATCTCGGACCCAACTATTTTGGAGGCATAAATAAACTGGTGAGTTTATGTTGTTCTAATGCATTTGAAGCAATTTGTTGATATACCATCTCAAGGTTATAGTGGTTTATGAGTTGACTATGAATAGGTGTTATGATTGACAATTATAGTTTGTAGTTTGTGAGTGTTTTGACTTACCTAGATTTATCCCCTATACCATTTAAAGGTTATCACGGTTTATGAATTAACTACAAGTAGGTGATAGGATTAGGAATACCAGTTTGCAGTTTTGTGACTGCTTTGACTGCAGTGTGTGATAAATTAATTAGGTGATTTTGTGACTTACTTATGTCGTCATCTATTGGACATTAATAAATTAATTAGCTTATCTTAAGAATATTTCTACCAAAAGGACCATTTTTAAAGTTTGTTTCCTTGAAATACTTGTATATGATTTTCTGTTGTAAAATGATTAAAACAAAATCAAACAAATTGGGTCCTTAGGTTGTCCAGATTTAAACAAACTTCAGTATTTGATATCGAACTCAGTTAAAGACTCCTCCATTGTAAGAGTTGTCGAAAAGATGCAAATGAGGAAAAGTTTCTACTTTTTAGTACTTTTTAAGATGCTTCTATTTTGTTTCATAGTGTTTTCTTGTATTGTGCCAAATAACACAATAAAGTCAATGAAGTTAAAGCCATTTTGAACTTAGAACCTAATTTTGAAAGATACCATGCTTGTGTCTTATATCATTGATGTAAAATTATATAATATATTCTATTTAAGGGTGATAGCTCAATGGAAGAGCACCTACCTTATAGGCAGGACATTGGTGGTTCGATTCCTCTGTGCCCTATATATATTCTGAAATCACTAAAAAGAGATAAATGACCACTACAAAAATAGAGGTAAATGACTAAAAAAATGACCAAAATTCGCATATAAATGACCACCAGTACAAAATGAGAGATAAGTAACCAAACAAATGACCAAAATATGCATATAAATGAGCACTTTTGAGTTGGCGAGCACTGGTAGCAAATTAGCGGTCATTTATCATGTGACAAAAAATGTGGTCATAAATTTGGTCATTAATTGTGACAAATAATGACCAAATTAATGACCAAATATATGACCACAAGATAAGCTATAAATGACCAAGCTAAATATGACCACTTTTTTGGTCGCATGATAAATGACCGCTAATTTGCTACCAATGGTCACCAACTCAAAAGTGGTCAATTATATGCAGATTTTGGTCATTTTTTGGGTCATTTATTTCTCATTTTGTACTAGTGTGGTACAACTTGAGGACGACTGCTTTATCGCTGGTTTTCACCGTGTAGAAAAGGTTCGGCAAAAAGCTTGGAATGATCGCCATATCAAAAATAAATAGTTTCAGCAAGGTGCTTTGATGTTGTTGTATGACATCAAGTTCATGAAGCATCCAGGGAAGTTACAGATACATTGGCTTGGTCCATATCGCATCAGTGGCATAACTTCAGGAGGTGCAGTACAATTGCAGCAGTTAGATGGAACGATGCTCCCAAAGTTGGTGAATGGTAGCAGGTTGAAGCCCTACAAGACAGGCTCAGAGCAA
This sequence comes from Larix kaempferi, assembly GCA_027924585.1. Classification (NCBI taxonomy): domain Eukaryota; kingdom Viridiplantae; phylum Streptophyta; class Pinopsida; order Pinales; family Pinaceae; genus Larix; species Larix kaempferi. Next base: position 22,694,141 of record BSBM01000502.1, read on the forward strand.
TGTAATGCCTAAGCAACATTGTAAAAAAAAAAAAAAGGTGCAGGATGCTAGGTGGCAGGATGGCGCACCAGCAGGAACACAATGCGCAAGCAGGAGTGATTGTATCACAATTTGGGGTCTGTGTCGCAATAGTTACAGGATCGCGACGTAGTCCAATCAACAATAAATGCAGGGAATTAAAGACAGTTAATTAGCGGCGCTGGTTCAAATGATCAGCATTAATGACGGATCTGGCCATTGGATTGACAGAATCGACGAAGGATTCGGGTAATTAAGGCATGATTTGGTCATGATGCGTGGGTTGATTTGGTAATGATGATTAAGGAACCGATTCGGCACTATAAGACAAGGCTGACCCTGGTCGAAAGGTATCATTATGTAGAGCGAGAAGTATAGTTCGGTGTTGCATTGTTGAGTCGAGTTGTTGATTTAAGTGTAGTGCGTTTGCTAGCAGTGAGTTGTGCACATTGCTCATCATCGGAGGGTGAGGAATTGTTGAAGTGAACCAGTGGTCAAAGTTTCCAGTGCCATGTAGAGTCCCAAGCTCGGCCAATGAGCATCGAAGAAGAAGTCTCCAACATGTCAGTTGGTTCATCGTTCATAATTAAGAAGCGGAGGGGGGGGCAGTAGTCCGAGTCCCCGTAGAGCAAACGGCAGCTAAGATCATCCACAGTTGTTATGGAGGAGCTTCCACCAGAGGTGGGATAGTCGAGCCACGGAATTGGAGATTTGGCCACTTGGGTAGGGATATCTGCTGTGGATATCCATGGGTATGTGCCCCCATGTCAACCTGGTATACTAACCTGAAAGCCTACTAAAAACCAGAAATACCCAGTGCGGATGCCAATGCTACCAGCACAAATGGAGTGCTCTGTAGATATTGTGCTGGCATTTATACATATGAGATATGATGACCACGATATGGTGGCATACAAGGAAATTATAGCGGATCCCTATGTGTCGGGGATGCAAATTGATGGCAAACTGATTCTGCAAGATTGGGCGCGTGGGTTGGCTAGCACAGCATTGCTCGGAGTCATCAAAATGCCACACTTTAGGCGATTGAATGAGGTCAATGCTTGTGTAAAGTAGTTGTTGGCCTACTTCCACAGCGGAACATTGTGACTAGACAAGTCAATTACAATCACTATTGATTTAATTGCCGAGATCACTAAATTGCTGAAGGATGGGCCAGACCCTTTCCAATACTTCAAAGGGAAGGATAATGATAAAAAGTTGGTAGCGTGGTTGGTACAGCGCTACGGTATGGAGTGCAACGGCCATGCCTACCGCACTGACAGTATTAATGATAGGGTGGTCCTCACTAGATCAAAGATATTGTGTTACAAAGTGGTCCAGAAGAATCGACCCAACCAGTGTAATTCGGGGGTCATGGCATGTGCGGAGTAGTGCGCGAAAGGAATACAGATGAATTGGTCACTCTTCTTGTTGAACCAATTGGAAGAGGATGCAACAGCTGTCCAAGATGGGAAGGGAGCATTCACGTATAGCTGGCTGTTGATTTTAATCGCGCTTGTCGCATGGAGGGATCCCAAAACCTACCAAGGGATGGAAGTCGATGTTGAAAAAGATCGTAAGGGGGTGTGCTATCAAAATCTATGGTGGGTGCAAGAACCCAAGCACCTTAAGGAATGCACAATGCAGTTTTGGGTCTATTGGGATACATTACAAGCAACCACGATGAGAGTGCCTCGCTTATCGAAAGAAGCCGCGACAAAATACAAACAGAATGCTCACTTTGCAATTGGGCCTCGTGCTATTCATGTGCAAGCACGGCGCAACCCTGTGAAGCAATGTTTGTTTACACACTACAAATTGTCCAATGAGGAGCTAGACGGCATCATCAATGATTGGCCTGTCAAATGGCGAGAACCAGTTAGTATGGTGGAGATCATGGTGGGACCACCAGCTGCAGGCCCAATTGATCCACCACTTGTGCAGGACTAGCAGAGTCGCCATGACTCAGATCAGGAATCAACGCAAACACCCATGGATGATGAGATAGACTGCAAGCTTGAGGAGGGAAGAATGAAGGCATGCTACGAGTATGGTATGATCAGTGGTGCCTCCCCAAGGATGAAAGCGCAGTTGGGATGACTTATAGCGGATGTAACAAATGCAACAAATGTGGCAACTCGAGCAATGACGACACAAGAGGAAGCAGGTTTCAAGGAGGTAAACGCTCGCCTTGATTCATTAGCTAATATTGTTTCAAAGAAGGCACCAGAGGAGGCACCTATGCAGGTAGTTGGCGCACTCAACACTACGCCACGGGTTCGGATGTGAAAATTCTCCCGAATGCAGTTGCGATCGACGATGAGGCTCTCCAAGATTCATTGCAGCAGCGACATGGCTTGTCCCTCAACATCAGTGCATTATCTTCGCAGATGTTGGTGCAGATCCAGGAAATGGCAGACCGAGAGCAGGATGTCGGCAGTCAAGTCTTGCGGTTGTAGGAAAGAGAAGCAATGGCTTGAAAAGAGGTGGAAGAGTTAACGACGAAGGTGCTAGCTGTAAGAGAGGTGGTAGGTGAGCTGAAAGACAAGCTAGAATAGATGATTGCTGAGAAATCTTGGGGGATAGAGGAGTTGAAGAAAGAGCAAGATCGCTTAATAGTGGAAAAAGCCAACCTATGGGCTAGTAGTGTGCGGTTGGAGGTGGCAGTCTCTAACGCATGTTAGCACGTACCGCATCCCACCGTGCAGTTGGATCCAATTGAAATAACGCAGCGACTTGGGTTGTCATCACCTGATTACAGTGTGACAATGCGGATTTAACAGCTCTAATAAACCCTGGCACACCACAAGAGCAAGTAGATGAACGGAAATGCACCATCGAGGAGTTGGAAACACAAATGGGTGAACTAGAATAGGAAGCAACAAAGATCACTGCAGAGACTACGTAGTTTTGGGGCAACATCATTCAGGACGAGCAGTTAGAATAGCTGACCAAGCTACGGAAAGAAGCGGAAGGGCAGTTGGAAATAGTGAAGTGTCACTGAGAATGCTGCCACTAGTTGCTAAGGTCACCAAATTGTCCAAACTGAAATAATTACAGCAGTGCGTTGCATAGGTAGAAGAGCATCAGAAGAAGCAGAGCACTCAGCTAGACGAGTTCCAAGAGGTTGGAGAACATTTTTTGCTCAAGGCAAGTTCCACACTACAGGCGATGCAGGAGGGTCACTGACAAGTTGTTGAGAAGATGGGTGAGCATCCATCTGCGCAGGATGTGACAGTGAGTCAAGCGGTGGCTACGAAATTAAAGGAGAAGGTCAAGGAGGTCGATTAGTAGTACGAGGACTTCAAGATGAATCCCACTAAGTACACTATGTCCAGTTGACATGGCTTGAGGGTGAGCCACAAGATTGTGTTGGGGGCCTGTTGGCAGGCGGTTTGGATAAGTCAGCATCGCAGATGCCACGCAAGGCCAAAGGTACCACGAAAGGAGGAAATCAGCGTGCAAGCTGAGTATTTTATGTAGTTTTGGGTCATTTGGACCGCACTATGTGGGTTTTGGGTCATTTGGACTGCATTATGTGGGTTTTGGGTCATCTTTTTGTAGATTTTCTTAAGAAATAGTTAGGCAGTTGCCTAAGTGGACCACGAATGTAAAGGCGCAAGCCTATAAATAGACATAGCATTGTAAGTGTTGAGATATACTGATTGAGAGATACATGAGCTGATGAAGGATTATCTTGTTGTATCTGGGTTTTTACGGAGATAAATATGATGAGACAGAGTTTTGAGCACAATCATTGTGTCTTTCCTGTTTTTATGTGGTACATGCATTATGCGATATGAATCTGTGAATGATGCAATGTTTCCTTGTTGCAATTAATGCTTTACTGTTATATCTGTTGCGCATTAGTAGTTCTGTTAATGATAAGATCTATTGAATGATGTTGCAATTATGCTTAATGCCTGAGTTGAATGGTTAGATATATTTATGAATGTCACACTAAGTTGATTAGTTGATGCACAAAATCCTCCTTCATTCGACAGAAACGTGGTTCCGTCAGCTCTCCCTTGAACATCTTGGGTGAGACCTCATCTGCTTCGCAGGTGTTGCTAGACAGGGTAAAACCTGTCTAGGTTGGTGCTCAGGGAGATCGTGGTGGTTTGGGTGTCAACAGTGTGAGGAACCCCTGTCGACTGGGTTTGTGTCAACAATCACTGGTGGCTAATTTCTAGACTCTTATCACATGACAAAAAATGTGGTCATATTTAGTTTCGTCATTTATAGGTTCTCTTTGTTGTCATTAATTTGGTCATATATTTGGTCATTAATCTGGTCATATATTTGGTCCTTAATTTGGTCATAGTTTGGGTCATTAATTCTAAAAATTAATGACCAAATTAGTGACCAAAAATATGGCCAAATCAATGACCACAGACAGCCTAGAACTAACCAAACTAAAAGCGACCACCATTTTTTTCATGTGATGAGAGACCGGAAATTAGCCACCAAAACTGTCATTTGGTCGTATATATGCAAATTTTTGTCACTTATATCTCATTTTTTGGTCTCTAATTTAGTCTTTTTTAGCCATTTCATATGCAAATATTCATTGATTTATGTAGATAGGGTATGCAGGAATCGAACCACCAATCTCCTTCCTATAAGGCAGGTGCTATTCCATTGAGCTAGTACCCTGGAAGTCTTGTAATGTATTAAGAACCATGATAGATTTATAGAAGCATTGCAATTGAATCTTTCCTCCAAATCTGAATTTTATCTTAAATGTTATTTGAATAGTCTATAAATAGTCTCTCATATTGATAATGTAGTTCATTTTGTACTTTTTTCAACAAAAACCCGCAACAACAAAATACAAATATCTCAATTGTTCTTTAAATTCTGTGTATGATGAGTTGTGAATAGTCATAGTAGTGTATTAAATGTACTTGACTGGCTAAAATAAAAGATGAAAATATATTATTTCAACAATAAGTTAAATGCAAGTGTTTTAGATAATAGAAATAAATTAATTTTGGCACACTTACATCTAACAAATATTGTTCATCGCTGAAATGTAAATAATGAGAAACACTTAGATTTATCGTACATGGGGTCATCATACCACTGAAAATTGTAACATACAACCCTGTCCCTAACCTTCTTACAGCTGTAAACATCATTGTTTACAAATATAGCCATATTTTGAGCAACAAATATGATGGTTTCCTGTAGCAACAACCTTAAAACTAAGTTTCCCAAGTGTTAAATACTTCAAACAGTAGTATACTCCAGTTTGTTGTTGATGTATATGTAACTTCGGAATTTATTTCACATATGTGTATATTGTATTCCTATAGAGATGTTATTATTCCTCTATATGGAAGTGCCGTCATTTATATTGTAAGTGTCGTAACTTATACTTGATGGGTTATTAGACCACCTTGTTGGGGTCGGCACTGTATAAGTCATGTGGGTCAAAGGGTTATTAGACCACCCTATTGGGGTTCGGCCATGTGGGTCAAAGGGTTATTAGAACAACCTAGTGGGGGTCGGCCCAGTCAGCATTATGTTAAGTGGTTAAGTTGAGGCCGACCTAGTTGAGTAAAGGTCAAGTCAAGTTAGTGTATAAATAGAGAGTGTGTCTCTCTCATTTTACACATTTTATTCTCTCACTCACAATTGGGAGAGTGGCGCACTTGTGGAGGAGGAGGCTCTGCTACTAGGAGAATACTATCTCTTATATTCTGATTGTATCATTGCTCTATCTATCTCTAAGGAAGTTATTGGGGTTTTTCACCTTTATGGTTTTCCCCAAGTAAACTTTGTGTCTCTTGTGTGCTTGCATTATTGTGTCCATGATTGATATGCTGTAGATTTGCTGTACATGTTGTTATCTCAATTAAGATCCTAGATCAAATTGAAGTAAATTCTAAAAATTTAACATGGTATCAGAGCTAGCCTGAAAGAAGGCATGATATGGCATGTATGACACTTCTTGCACTTACGATGCTAGGGCTTGATATAGGCAAAACCATTCATCGTAGAACTTTTTCTATAAATCCGTTTTGGCGAAGTTTTCGGATCTGAAACTTTTACAGGCCGAAGATCAGATCACCATGTACCTTGTTTCCAAAGGAAAACCTCTAATTTGTTGTACTTTGGGATTTATGATCTGTACAATATATGGTTTCTACCTCTTCTAGATCTGAGTCAAAATCAGGTGACATTGGGAAAAAGGTCATAAATTGGGCTAGGAAGATCCAAATGAAATTTCGTAAAAAGTGACAGGTAGTACACAGACTGTAATATCACAAGAAAAATTTTCAAAGGAAGAAGTTGAATTAGTGACACATGGCACGCCGTACAAGTTTGCTCTCCTGTATTATCCCATAAACAGGTCACGTTGTGACACTTGGTATAAATCTCTCTTAGAGAATCCAATTGAGGTCAGACCTGTTGGGATGGAAATATATTAGGCCAGGCTATCTCAAAAAAACAATTCAGAGGCCGAAGTTGAACCAGTGACACGTGGCACTCCGTACAAGTTCGCTCTCCTGTATTATCCCATAAACAGGTCACGTTGCGACACTTGGCATAACTCTCTCTCAGAGAATCCAATTGAGGTTAGACCTGTCGAAATGGAAAGATAGCAAGTCGGGCTATCTCAATAAAAATTTTCAGACCCTGTGGATTGAAAATTTCAGAGTTACAACAGAAACAATCAGGTACATATTTTTGTCAAATCAGAATTATTTTTTGAGCACCTTCATTCATGGCTTCCGGAATTTAGGGATTTGGAGAAAGTTGGAATTTGTGTAGTCAGAGACCACGGCTGAATGCTACTCATCAAAATCGAAATTTAGAGACCAAGATCATAATTTTTGGCTGGGTAGAAGGCCGGGCTTGATCAGACCCTAGTTCGGGACATTGATCAAAAAAGTGGAAAATTAGGGCTTCTGCAAAAATGGGAATTTTTGAAATCTTCGACCATGGCTGGAAGCTCCTCATAAAAATAGAAGCTTAGAGCTTTGAATCAAACCTTTTGATTGGGTAGAAGAGTGGGCTTCATCAAACCCTAGTTCGAGGTCACATCCAATGAATCCGAAAGTTTCAAAGACAAAATTAAGGAGTGAAACTTTGCAGTTTTCAAATTCTGAATATACCAGCTTGATCAACTCATCAAGGCGCATATTTCTATCCTTTTGAAAGTTTGAAATTCAAAGTTTGAATTTTTGGGGTTTCCTTGACAAACCCTAATCCAACTCCAAGTCCAGTTCTTGCTTCTTCTAGGATTGGGTTAATCCTAGAAGAAGATGGATTGGTCACCTGCATAAGTGAAGAAGTTCCTGTCTCAGAGGGAGATGAGGCTAAGGCCTTCCATAAGAATATTACAAGCAATCTTGACAAGTATGGCTTACAAGTATGTTTCATGGTTAATTTTATCATATGTTTGTCTTCATATCATTACAGTACAATCTTGATTAATTACTAGACTTGTCATATCACCTTAATAGAAGATATTCATTGATTAAGGTTTTGACACTTATGAATGTACTAATGCATTGTGATGTTGTATGAGGTTGATGTTGTTCGCTAACATAAAAGGTACACCAAGAAAGACAAATCATGTTCTACTTCAAGAATATATGATCAGTGTGACATGAAGACAAAGATTCATCCATTGTCATGGATCACATAGAAGATCTATTTTCGAGGTATGTATAACTTGGTTCTACAATGGTTAACTTATGAGACATGCAGGTTACTAGCACAAGTCATTTAAGAGAACCATAAGACATTATGTGGGTATGTTAGACATAACTAGCTAGCATGCTAATCCAGGTATGTTTTTCCTATATCAAGCTAGAATCCTACCTTGTGTTAGGATCTTATACTGTTGTATTGTTGATAATGATTATTCATGAAGTCATAGGTTTGAATAGTCATGGCTATATGCATATTATGTTTCTTACCATAATTGATGATATGACTAACCAGAAGAATCATGAAGGTATAGGTTTGAGTAATCACGGGCTTATGCATTGATTATTTAACTAATCAGAAGAGTCCTATGATCAAATAAAAATATGCATGAGTAAAAGAAGACTTCCCTGAAACCTTGAATACTAATGTTTATTATCTGTGAATGATCATGAATATACATGTTTAAGATTATTGTGTTTTGATAGTATTAAGATTATACTAATAAATGTGTGATTATGTATGAGACCTCAAGGATAAAACAATGATGATACTAATAAGCATGCATAGTGATTAAGGATGGATGTAAGTTCAAGGACAGGTAATCCAGGAAGCAAAGATCAAGAGGGAGCACACTCCAATTGTTCCTGCAAGAAAGCAAAGGAGCACACTTCAGTAGTTTTTGCAAGGATGCAGATATTCAGAGGGAGTTGACCATATTTCTACATTCCACAACAAAAAGGTGTAGAAGAAGCTACTTCAACAGCTCTTGTAAGGAAGCAAAGACTCAGAGGGAGTCCACCCAGCAACCAAACAAAGATAAGTATTTTTAATTATCATTTCTTGCATATTTGTTTGTTTAAATAAAATTGTTCAATGATGTATATGCTCATGTTCCTAGACTTAGGATATGTATTGTGCATATTAGAATGATTGCATTAATGAACAGTATACTACTAATATGCATGTGATGGGTAAGTGGCCTATGGCACTGTACAACATTCCAGTGCTACTTATCTAGAATGAAACCTCTTTGCTGACATGTTGGGAGTAGTGCAAACTCTTAACAATGTTCTGGTAGAGACTAGAAGGCATCTAGAAAGTTGTGGAACATGGATAAATCTTGTATTGAAGCATTGGCTAAGATAATTGCATGACTATATGACATATTTGTTTATGTGTAAGAATTTGTCTGAAAATTATGAGATGTTTGTAATCATGCAATTTAACTTGTTTTGTAGAAAAGACTGTATACCTTCACCTACAAAAGAAGGACTACAACATTTGTTCAAGCAACAAAATTATCTATTGAAGATATTGAAGTTCCCAGGATACGGGAAGAATGCCATGATCCGTTAATCATGAAGAATGATGTTTTGGAAGCGGTCCCAAGAGCTAAAGGGAAGTTTGTTGTGACTTCCAAATGGAACTATCAGATTAAGCATTCTGCAGATGGCAGCATAGAGAAATATAAAAGTGATGAAATAGAAGATACACCAGATGGATTTCAAGACAGCCTTCTTGAATGGTGTAGTCATATATGTGTGCAGAACTTGGTATGGTAGGATAGACAACTTTCTATCCAGTTTGGGCTTTACCAAGAGTAAAGCGGATTCCAACCTTTACTACAAAGTTGAGGAAGGCAATCCAGTGATACTACTATGTGGATGACCTGTTTGTAACAGGTGAGGATAGATTGATTGCCGACATGCAGTGGAAGCTTGCTGCCGAGTTCGAGTTGAAGAACTTGGGGATGATGCACTATTTGTTTTTGGCATAGAGGTGTGGCAGAGTGATGGAATCTTCCTTGGACAAGGGAAGTATGTAGTAGATATCCTGAAGAGGTTTGGGATGATGGACTGCAAGGCTTTGGCCACACCTATGGCATCGAACCTGAAGCTTCTGTGTGATGCTTCATTTGAGCCGGTTGATATCACTATGTATCGTCAGATGATTGGGTCCTTGATGTACCTGACGAACACAAGACCAAATATTTGCTTTGCGGTGAACACATTGAGCCAGTTCCTGACGGATCCGAGGAGTGTTCACCTAGTTGCTGTAAAGCATGTTCTGAGGCACCTGAAGGGTATAGTGGATTATGGGCTCAAGTATGAAGCGAATCAAAAGTTTAACCTGCAGGGTTATGTTGATTCATATTGGGTTGGCAGTGCTGCAGATAGGAAGAGCACATCTGGATGCTGCTTCAGTATGGGATCAGGTGTGATCTCTTGGTTTAGCAGGAAGCAGTGCTGCGTAGCACTGAGTACAGATGAGGTAGAGTATGTTGCAGCCTATTCAGCTAGTTGTGAGGCAGTATGGCTACGGAAGCTACTGTCTGAGTTATTTGATCTTCCATTGGATGCTACTGGTATCTTTTGTGATAACCAGAGTTGTGTGAAGCTATCCAAGAACCCAGTGTTTCATGACAGGTAGAAACACATAGAGATCAAATATCACTATATCAGGGATATGGTGCAGAGAGGAGCTGTGAATCTCCTGTACATTGCGACAGACAAGCAGATTACAGATGTGCTGACGAAGCCACTAGCCAGGGTGAAGTTCGAGTACTTCAGGGAGAGGCTTGGTGTCCTTCAGATTGATGACACTTTGAGGAAGAAGTGATGGACACATTTGCAGAAGCCATTCCAAGCATGTTGGAAGGAGGATCCATCACATGGATGTGGATGTAAGCACTGGATGATGATCATCAGGATGATGCTCCAATGACTGCTCTGTATACACATCATGTTGGATGTTGGATATGATCAGTTGGATCATTTATATGTATATGTATGCACGCATCATGTTGGATGTTGGATGTGATCAGTTGGATCATTTATATGTATGTACGCATCATGTTGGATGCTAGATATGATCAGTTGGATCATTTATATGTATGTACGCATCATGTTGGATGCTTGGACCATGTATCTGTATATGTATCAGGTGGATACATTGTATGATCAGGTGGTTCATGTATGGTGATATGTATCATGTATTTGTATTTGTATCAGGTGGATACACTGTATGATAAGGTGGATCATGTATGATGATATGTATCAGGTAGATACTTGGTATGCATCAGGTAGATGCATTGTATGATCAGGATGATCATGGATGACGAGCTTCAGGATGTTGCTCCAGATGACATGCAACAGGATGTTGCAGTGATGATGATCAGGATGATCATTTGTACATCAAGATGATGAATGGTGAGTATCAGGTTGATACTCTGTGGCCGTGGAACAGGTTGTGCAGATAAGCATGTATTTTGTGCCCTGGGAGATTTGCAGATAGTCTTTCGAGGTTTTGCCTATGGCATGTAATTTGTACCCTGGGATATCTGGCAAATGCTCTTTCGAGGTTTTGCTTGGGAGGACATATAATTTGTGCCCTAGGAGATCTACAGATAGTATTTCGAGGTTTTTCCTATGGCATGTAATTTGTGCCCTGGGATATCTAGCAGATTCTCTTTCGAGGTTTTGTCCTATGGCATGTAATTTGTGCCCTAGGAGATCCGATAGGTTGAGCTGTGTGTTCGTAATTAGTCCTGGGATGCTCTTACGAGATTTTTCCATGACCGCATGTAATTTATGCCCTGGGAGATCTGATAGGTTGATCCTTGTGCTCGTAATCAGTCCTGGGATGCTCTTTCGAGGTTTTGTGGTGACCACATGTAATTTGTGCCCTAGGAGATCCGATAGGTTGAGCCTTGTGCTTGTAATCAGTCCCGGGATTCTCTTTCGAGGTTTTGTGGTGGGGTCACATGTAATAAGTCCTGGAGATCTGGACAGGATGAAAAAGGCCTCAGATGCTCTTTAGGGTTCTTGCTAGTCAAGAGACTCTTTTAAGGTTTTGTGATGCACGTAATAAGTCCTAAGATTTCCACAGTATGGCCAGTGATGACAAAGACCTACAGGTGGTGGGCCTACATCCAGTATGAAAAAGCACTGGCTCTGTAGAACTTCCTATGACAAGTAGATTCAGAGATTGATTGAGATAGCAGCAGCAGTGACGATGATCCAGGGAAGATGACTTGTGCTAGAATCCCTGTGTCGAGAAATACCTTCCTAGTTAAGAGGGAGTGTTGATGTATATGTAACTTCGGAATGTATTTCACATATATGTATATTGTAATCCTATAGAGATGTTATTATTCCTCTATACGGAAGTGTCATCATTTATATTGTAAGTGTCGTAACTTATACTTGATGGGTTATTAGACCACCTTGTTGGGGTCGGCCCTGTATAATTCATGTGGGTCAAAGGGTTATTATACCACCCTATTGGGGGTCATCCATGTGGGTCAAAGGGTTATTAGAACACCCTAGTGGGGGTCGTCCCAGTCAGCATTATGTTAAGTGGTTAAGTTGAGGCCGACCTAGTTGAGTAAAGGTCAAGTCAAGTTAGTGTATAAATAGAGAGTGTGTATCTCTCATTTTACACATTCTATTCTCTCACTCACACTTGGGAGAGTGGCGCACTTGTGGAGGAGGAGGCTCTGCTGCTAGGAGAAGACTATCTCTTATATTCTGGTTGTATCATTGCTCTATCTATCTCTGAGGAAGTTATTGGGGTTTTTCACCTTTATGGTTTTCCCCAAGTAAACTCTGTGTCTCTTGTGTGCTTGCATTATTGTGTCCATGATTGATATGCTGTAGATTTGCTGTACATGTTGTTCTCTCAGTTAAGATCCTAGATCAGATTGAAGTAAATTCTGAAAATTTAACATTTGTAGTAGCACAAGAAGGTCTATATGTCACAACCTTTTCTTGGGATCCCCTTCATCACATTACAACATACTTTTGTGGAATGAACTTGAGATGTAGCCCTCCATCTTTGGGTGATGATTACAATGGACAAAGAATTGTGTGGATCAGTTGAGGGCCCAATCACTAGAGGTGTCCTTGCATTCCTTTTAGGGTACTTTTGCATGTCATTTTGTCTCTTTGATAGCTCTCTTAGAATTTTGGTGCAATGTTCATCCCCTTGGAGCCTTTATGTCCAATTTGGAGAGGTTTTATGCCATTGGGATGGGTCGTCCTCCTTGGGATATGATTTTACATCATTTAGAGCATGCCATCACTCTCTTGAGGCCCTTTCTACATGGTTATTACAGGTTTTAAGGAGGCTATCACCTATTGGGATCCTTTTCACCAAGAACTACACCAATTGGATTCTCATATGCATATAGTACTATTGTAGTAATTTGCAAAAACAGTCAAATTATAATGGAGTACTAACCTCATATAAAATAAAATTTGCATTGATGCCATTAATTCAGATTGTTTTATTGAGGACCCTTTAATACATGGCTCTTATCACCCCATTCTTCAACAAATGTTAATGAGAATGCCTGGTAATCCATCAGGAGCTAGGGGATACTAACCATGGCATGCTTCAAATGAACAGTACCTCATTACTCGATTCACTTCCTTATTATAACTATGTTGGACTAAATGTAAATATATATCCCATAATTGTCTAGTAATATCCCATACCGAGCAACCTACGGAATAATCAATACTGAGCAACCTTTTTCCTGTGGCACACCAATACCTCCATGGCTATTCATCAACTTGTTCCAATTTGTCCAGTCATCCACAAATTATTTCCACTCAAATCCAAAAGGATTAAATAGGAAAGGTGCAAATCGTCATGTCCCAACCTAGAAAAAGCGATTAAGATATAGGAAACAATGTTATGATATGGTTGGCCATAGATATTTTTATACACAATCAAGAGCAACATCAACTTGAGTCCTTTGATAATAATGTCCAACCATAATAATGTGTCTTTTTCCCAAGAGAGAAAGTAAAGAAAAATGAGGCCAATTGCAACTGCATGACCACAAAAACACTTAAGGCTATGTGGGATTCTCATTCTACACCAATATCCATCACCATATGTAAGGAAATTAATAGACCAAGATGGAAAAATTATATTGAAGCAAGGGCTACTTCGAAATATTCCCATGCCAATTATTTTGACACTATAAAGTTTATTTCTGTATAACATTCCTACATTTTTTTTATCACAGATATGTTTTTTATTTCTATATCTCTGAAAAAAAGGACCATGTACATTTTACATTAAACCATCATAACATAGCTATTAACTTAGTATATATACTCAAAAAAGGAAGAAGGATACATTAAACTGCATATCATTTGTATTGGGTGCTCCTCTAAGCAGATTGACAGATTGAGGTTTACAAGATTCTATACTTTTTCAGGTGCGGTAGGTGACGAGATATATTCTTTAGTGAGGATGGGGTTAATCTCTGAATGAAGCACACACCTTGGAGATCAATATTGACCATCTTACAGAAACTGGTTTTTCTCCTCTAATTGAAGTCTTTTATTTGATAAATTGATCAAAAGTAGATGCAATTGATGCAACTGGGTTACTCAAGCCACGGGGTCCATAGATCCAATTGATGTATTTTCAAAAATACATAGGAATTGCAAATAAAATATGAGTGAAATTGAATATACAGAATTTAGCTATTTAAATATTACTAGTTAGCAAAGAACACACATTAATGAACATATAAGCCATGTAAAATATCCTGAAGCAGATCTAACACTAAGACACCAAATATAATATTTGACAAGTAAATACATAAGCTAAATACTTCTTAAAAATAAAAACTAAGTATCTCTAAATAATTATGAAACCAAACCATATCCACAAATATAAACATATCATGACATGACAAGGAGACACGGTTGCAGAGAGTTTCCAATCTAAGTTTTCTCCAATAGGAGAGTGTACAAATGTAGCCACAAGTGCATATTCCTTCTATTCACTACTGACACTCTAGGGCAAAATCATGCACACCAAGAATCAGTAATTTTATGTTTTCAACATGAAGTATTCAGCCTGGGATGAAGGTAAGATAAATGTAAAGATCAACTCAAAGGTAAGGAAAATTTGACCTGTATAAGGGATCCTTCAGGAGCAGAAACAACATATAACTTCAGTTTTGTATCACAATCAATGCTCCTGGGATAACTTCTAAGACCAACATGAATACTCTCAAGCTTCCCACAGATGATTTCCAATTTTTGGTTATTTACAATTCGAGCTTCACTTTTCCAAACAGTAGCATCCAAGGAGTACTATAGCATGTCTGGAGGATCCTTATCAGAAAGCACAAAGAAGTTCTTTGCATAATTGTAGCTTAAAAATTCATTAGGCTTCTTCCACTCCTCTTTTTCCAATTGTACTGGATGTGGCATGTCAGCGACCCCTTCTGAATATTTAGAAGCATTATATGGGTTTGAGTCTGATGTTGTTGATCACCTGTAAAATAGAGTATTTTGTTTATAAACATAGTAGTTCTATTAGAAAAAATATTATTAGGAAATAATGTTGCAAATAACTAAGATCAAATCTCTTGCATATTAATTTGAAACTAGGTGCACCAATCAAACATCAACAAACCATCCAAAAGTCCACCAACTATATTTCCTTGTACATGCCCTCTCTAAGGACATTTCCTTTGATCTTGCACTCTCAACTATGGCATGAGCAAGTAGCCTACATATAACAACCAAGTAACCGACAAATGTTAGTCACTATAAGAATCTTTATCTGCAAATTAACAATACCTTTCCACAAGCATTTCACTCCAATGCACAACAGGCTACAAAAAATGTGTAAGAAACATAAACATTTATATAGGTAAAAACAATACGCCCAACTCCACAGAAGGATAACCTTTGCATCTAGCTCCTCCTCAATTTCTCTTATTTATTTGTTCTCCAATTTGGGTATTTGTTGCAAATACACTGCATAAATATGAGCATAATTCCTACGAAGTTGACACAGACTAGAAACACGTTCCCATGACAGATGGTGCCTGAGAAACTCAAGTAAAATAAAATACATTGAGAGTGTTGCCACAAAAAACCTTCAAACTACAACTTGAAAATAAATGAACCCTAACAAGACATGAAATTCATAATATGAAAGGCATCTCCAAAATACAACAAATTTTGCCTCAAATTCTCCTTAAGTTTCAATTATTTTATGAATGGCCAATTATTTTATTGACTTCAAAAAATGGGAATATCTTTACCTTGTCATTAAACCATCACAACTGAGCCCTGATGCTATCTATGCACATAAATATCAATGCATAGCATAAACTAAAACTTAAACTGAAGCATGAACAATATAGCAGAATAAACATAAGCTACTAATCACAAAAACAAAAGCTTTTTCCAACAAATCCTTCCTTCCAGTGTATACTGATATCAAGCTTCAAGATCAGATATCAACCCTCATGACAGATCAATCATGGGACAACATCACACACGAGAGAGAGTGGCTAAAAAGAAGGGCATATGGCTACTGCAGAAGGGACAGGTACAGGAGAGGAGGACGGTTGGAGAAAGGTCAAGCCCTAGCCATCAACAAGCCCCATCAAGAGACTCAACAAGTCCTATGGACTTAATCTCCAAGGAACTGTATGTCTCTAGGAAAAACCCTAGTTGGATAAACCCATTCAAACAAAAATAGACCTATAGCATAAATTTGAATACTGGATAACACGTGAGAAGGAAAAGACTCATCCCACAGTCAGATAACTCCAAACAAGAACGCTAAGGTATGGATAGACTCATTGGAAGGAGGAGAATCCAAAACAAGTGAACACTCAAGATGGAATGACCTGCAAACCCAAACAATTCACACCACACAAGTACATAGTAAAACCCTGGATCAATGCGTCAAGTGCATAGTAGAATATCTCATAAAATAATCTATCAAGTGAAGGCTAGGGTGCTCTTTTATAACTTGACAATGGCTTTCTAGAAGGTCCCCCTCCTAATTTCGCATTGACCCCTTAGGACCATTTCCCTTTACTAGACACTACAACTTAAGGATAGGACGACACAACCAGAAGACAAATTGTTAAGGGATTCCTGGGGGAGTTGTCTAAAACCTCGACAATTTGGACAAGACGATCATTTTTCAATGGAATCGGGGATTTTGTATTCTGCAAAATCTGTATTTAGCAATGTTTCCATTGTCATTTTGATGGTAAAAATGGATTCAGCAGCCTCAAAAACCCCTGGGCACCCAAAACGTTCATAAATTGATAGGTGTAGCATGGATTGATAGCTGTAACATGTAAAAAGTCCAAAATCCTGCCGAGTAAACATGTATATTCTGGCCCAAATCGTCGAATTTTTAGAGTACTTCCTTCTAGGGAGGGAATTACACAAATAACACATTGTTTGGCTATCTTGCAGGTTAGGGAGGCTACACAAGTCACCACAAGTCATCACAAGGAGGGGCACATAATTTCTCTGACTCTCTCTATAGGTATGTTGTCCATATGAATAATCGAGGAGCAAGTCATCAATGTATACATATTGGAAGGCTTTGTCATAAGTGCTTGGGACATTTTCCATAGCACTATACCGCTTGGTACTAGACCACGAACCCTAGGAGTGAGATGGGGGGCCTAGATCACTGCTAGGGACCAAATCATGAACAATCATAACTATTTAAACAAGAAGGATTCAATAGCATCTATTAATTGAGAAACCATGCAATAACATGACATAAAACATTTTAGGCAAAAATATGATTGTCAAGCCACATCCAACATTGACTACATTCAATTTTATTATTTTCCCGACTTATATGATTTTCACAGCAACACAGGCTAGTTCAATATTTCCACAACTAACAATTCAAATGAATTTAATCTCAATAACACTCCTAAATGAAAAACACACAATTAATCTTCACAGAGAGTTATGTTACTACTTTATGCTAGCTAGGTATTTGGATTCTAAATATGTTCGTGTAGTACCTTACACCATGTTTGTTATCGATTTCCTAGAAATCTACATTGGAACATGCTTCATTGCAATGTAAGTGTTTAGAACATGAGATTTTCAATTCTACACCCATTTCTTTTCACAAAACGTTAATCTAGTCCAACTCTAAAGGGCACACAAAAAGAACTAAATTATCTCACTCAAGGACAAAAACTGGTTTTGCTCGAATTGTAAACAACCAAAAATGGAAATCATCTGTGGGAAGCTTGAGAGTCTTCATGTTGGTCTTAGAAGTTATCCCAAGAGCACTCATTGTGATACAAAACTGAAGTTATATGGTGTTTTTGCTCCTGAAGGATCCCTTATACATGTCATATTTTCCTTCCCTTTGAGTTGATCTCAACATTTAGCTTACCTTCATCTCTGAATACTTCATGTTGAAAAAATCAAATTACTGATTTTCCGTGTGCATGATTTTTCCCCATAGTGTCAGTAGTGAAGAGAAGGAATATGCACTTGTGGCTACATTTGTGCACTCTCCTATTGGAGAAAACTTAGATTGGAAACTCTCTGCAACCGCGTCTCGTTGTCATGTCACAGTATGCTTATATTTGTGGATATGGTTTGGTTTCATAATTATTTAGAGATACTTAGGTTTTATTTTTAAGAAGTCTTTAGCTCATGTATTTACTTGTCAAATATTATATTTGGTTTCTTAGTGCTAGATCCGCTTCAATATATTTTACATGGCTTATATGTTCATTAATGTGTGTTCTTGGCTAACTAGTAATATTTAAATAGCTAAATTATGTATATTCAATTTCACTCATATTTTATTTGCAATTCCTATGGATTTTTGCAAATACATCAATTGCATCTATGGACCCCATGGCTTGAGTAACCTAGTTGCACCAATTGCATCTAATTTTGATTCATTTATCAAATAAAAGACTTCAACTCCTCTTTTTCCAACTGTCCTGGATATGGCATGTTAGTGACCCCTTCTGAATATTCAGAAGCATTATATGGGTTTGAGTCTGATGTTGTTGATCGCCTGTAAAATTGAGTATTTTGTTTATAAACATAGTAGTTCTATTAGAATAAATATTATTAGGAAATAATATCACAAATAACTAAGATCAAATCTCTTGCATATTAATTTGAAACTAGGTGTACCAATCAAGCATCAACAAACCATCCAAAAGACCACCAACTAGATTTCCTTACACATGCCCTCTCTAAGGTCATTTCCTTTGATCTTGCACTCTCAACTCTAGCATGAGCAAGTAGCCTACATATAACAACCAGGGAACCAATAAATGTTAGTCACTATGAGAATATTTATCTGCAAATTAACAATACCTTTCCACAACCGTTTCAATTCAACGCACAACGGGCTACAAAAAATGTGTAAAAAACATAAACATTTATACATGTAAAAACAATATGCCCACCTCCATGCCATTTTAAATACTTCCCTTAAATTCCTTGTTATTAATGCCCGCAAGCTGCTCCAAAATATTCCCGCAAGGGCTCTTACAGATGCCCACAAGGGCTCCATAGAAATGCCCACAAGAGTTCTAAGAGATGCCCACAGGGGATATTTTCATATGCCCGCAATGATCCAAGGAAATTCCCACAAGGGCTCCATAGAAATGACTGCAAGAGTTCCAAGAGATGCCCGCAAGGGCTCTTTTCATATGCCCGCAATGCTCCAAGGAAATTCCCACAAGGGCTCTTTAGAAGATGCTCGCAAGGGCCCTTATAAATTCCCGCACTGGTCCATAGATATGCCCACAAGGGTCCTTAAACGATGCTTGCAAGAGATCCTAGAGGATGCCCGCAAGGGATACAAGATATGTCCACAAGGGCTCTTTTATATACCCACATTGCTCCATAGAAATGCCTGCAAGGGCTTCTAAGAGATTCCCGCAAGGGCTCCAAGATATTCCTGCAAGGGATCTTTTATATGCCCGCATTTCTCCATAGAAATTCCCACAAGGGATTCCAAGTGATGCCCTCAAGGGCTCCTTTATATGTCTACATTGCTCCTTAGAACATGCCCGCAAGGTTAAAGTCTCTTGCTATCCTTCAAATGCCCACCATCCTTGCTGTCCTTCAACCTTTATATTGCTCTTTCATTAATGTGTTGTCATCAATGACAATCATGCTCATCAAACCAGACATGAATTCCATAATATGAAATGCATCTCCAAAATACAGCAAAGTTTCCCTCAGATTCTCCTTAATTTTCAATTATTTTATGAATGGCCAATTATTTTATTGACTTCAAAAAATGGGAATAGCTTTACCTTCTCACTAAACCATCACAACTGAGCCCTGATGCTATCTATGCACATAAATAACAATGCATAGCATAAACTTAAACTTAAACTGAAGCATGAACAATATAGCAGAATAAAACATAAGCTACTAATCACAAAAACAAAATCTTTTTCCAACAAAGCCTTCCTTCCAGTGTATACTCATATCAATCTTCAAGATCAAATATCAACCCTCATGGCATATCAATCATGGTACAACAACACATACGAGAGAGAGTGACTGTAGAGAAGGACATATGGCTATTGCAAAAGGGACAGGTATAGGAGAGGAGGATGGATGGTTCAATATCAAGCACTAACCATCAACAAACCCCATCAAGAGACTCAATAAGTCCTATTGACTTAATCTCCAAGGAACTATAGGCCTCTAGGACAAACCCTAGCTGGATAAACCCCTTCAAACACAAATAGACCGATAGCATAAAATTGAAGATTGGATCACACGTGAGAAGGAAAAGACTCATCCCAAAGTCAGATAACCCCCAAACAAGAATGTTAAGGTATGGATAGACTCGCAGGAAGGAGGAGAATCCAAAATAAGTGAACACTCAAGCTGGAATGACTTGCAAACCCAATATAATATAAATAAAATACAATATATTAATAAAAAAAAAATTATAATATTAAAATGAAATAAAATATAAAAAACCAAAACGTTACACCATCAATTGACTTACGACCTGCCTACATTGCAGAGCAGGGTCATTCCACCCCAGCCTTCACCTCTGAGAACCTGTTTGAAATATGAGTCATTTCCCATACCTGCATTGCAGGTCGGGTATTATGGCCGAGTTATGCAAGGAATTTTTTTTGGAACCCTCGGGCCTTACATTGCAGGTCGAGTATTACGATCGATTTATGCAAGCAAATTGGTTTTGGGACACTCGGGCATCTGTGAGTTCTGAGAATTATGCGGTCGGGGTTAAGAAGATAATAGTGCAATGTCTAATATGCGACCAGGGTAAACCCTCGATCAGTGGAGGAGTTCATTTCCGAAGTGCAGTGACAGGATGGACAATTATGTGGACAAGACAAATCGTTAGGGGATTCTCGGGTGAGTTGTCTAAAACCTTGACGATTTGGACCAGATGACCATTTTTCAATTGAATTCGGCATTCTCTATTTTGAAAAATCGGTATTTAGCAATGTTTCCATCGTCATTTTGATGGTAAAAATGGATCCAGCACCCTCAAAAATCTTTGGTCACCCAAAAAATTCATAAATTGACAACTGTAACATGTAAAAATTCCAAAATTCTGTTGAGTAAACATGTATATTTCGGCCCAAATCGTCTTATTTTTAGACTACTTCCTTCTAGGGAGGGAATTGCATAAATAGCACATTGTTTGGCTTTCTTCCAGGTTAGGGAGGCTACACAAGTCACCACAAGTCATCACAAGGAGGGTCAAACAAGTTCTTTGACTCTCTCTATAGGTATGTTGTCCATTTGAATAATCAAGGAGCAAGTCATCAGTACATACATATTGGAAGGCTTTGTCATAAGTGCTTGGGACTTTTTCCATAGCACTATACTTCTTGGTCCCAGACCACGAACCCTAGGAGTGAGTTGGGGGCCCTAGATCACTACTAGGGACCAGATCATGAACAATCATAACTATTGAGACAATAAGGATTGAATAGCATCTATTAATTGAGCAACCGTGCAATAACATGACATAAAACATTTTAGGAAAAAATATGATTGTCAAGCCACATCCAACACTGACTACATTCAATCTTATTATTTTCCTGACTTGTATGATTTTCACAGCAACACTGGCTAGTTCAATATTTACACAACTAACAATTTAATGAATTTAATTTCAATAACATTCCTGAATGAAAACACACAATTAATCTTCACAGGGAGTTATGTTACTACTTTATGCCAGCTAGGTATTTGGATTCTAAATCTGTGCGTGTAGTACCTTACACCATGTTTGTTATTGATTTCCTGGAAATCTACATTGGAACATGCTTCATTGCAGTGTACGTGTTCAGAACATGAGATTTTCAATTCTACACCCATTTCTTTTCACAAAATGCTAATCTAGTCCAACTCTGAAGGGCACACAACAAGAACTAAACTATCTCACTCAAGGACAAAAACTAGTTTTGCTCCTCTAATTGAAGGCTTTTATTTGATAAATTGATCAAAAGTAGATGCAATTGGTGCAACTGGGTTACTCAAGCCATGGGGTCCATAGATTCAATTGATGTATTTGCAAATATCCCTTGGAATTGCAAATAAAATATGGGTGAAATTGAATATACAGAATTTACCTATTTAAATATTACTAGTTAGCCAAGAAGACACATTAATGAACATATAAACCATGTAAAATATCCTGAAGCAGATCTAGCACTAAGACACCAAATGTAATATTTGACAAGTAAATACATAATCTAAATACTTCTCAAAAGGAAAACCTAACTATCTCTAAATAATTGTGAAACCAAACCATATCCACAAATATAAACATACCATGACATGACAAGGAGACACAGTTGCAGAGAGTTTCCAATCTAATTTTTCCCCAATAGGAGAGTGTACAAATGTAGCCGCAAGTGCATATTCCTTCTCTTCACTGCCGATAATCTAGGGAAAAATCAGGCACACAGAGTATCAGTAATTTGATGTTTTCAACATGAAGTATTCATGGATGAAGGTAAGATAAATGTTGAGATCAACTCAAAGGGAAGGAAAATATGACATGTATAAGGGATCCTTCAAGAGATGAAACACCATATAACTTCAGTTTTGTATCACAATGAGTTCTCTTGGGATAACTTCTAAGACCAACATGAAGACTCTCAAGCTTCCCACAGATGATTTCCAATTTTTGGTTGTTTACAATTCGAGTTGCACTTTTCCCAACAGTAGGTTCCAAGGATTATTGTAGCATGTCTGTAGGATCCTTATCAAAAAGAAAAAAGAAGTTCTTTTCATAATTGTAGCTTAAAAGTTCATTAAGATTCTTCCACTCCTCTTTTTCCATCTCTCCTGGATGCCGCATATCAGTGACCCCTTCTGAATATTCAGAAGCATTATATGGGTTTGAGTCTGATGTTGTTGACCGCTTGTAAAATAGAGTATTTTGTTTATAAACATAGTAGTTCTATTAGAAGAAATATTATTATGAAAGAATATCGCAAATAACTAAGATCAAATATCTTGCATATTAATTTGAAACTAGGTGTACCAATCAAACATCAACAAACCATCCAAAATACCACCAACTATATTTCCTTGCACATGCACTCTTTAAGGTCATTTCCTTTGATCTTGCACTCTCAACACTGGCATGAGCAAGTAGCTTAGATATAACAACCAGGGAACCAACAAATGTTAGTCACTATGAGAATCTTTATCTGCAAATTAACAATACCTTTCAACAACCATTTCACTCCAGTACACAACATGCTACAAAAAATGTGTAAAAAATATAAACATTATACAAGTAAACACAATATCCCCACCTTCATGCCATGTCACGGAATTCCCTTAAATGACTTGTTATTAATGCTTGCAAGTTGATCCAAAATATGCCCGCAAGGGCTCTTACAAATGCCCGCAAGATCTCAATAGAAATGTCGCAAGAGTTCCAAGAGATTCCTGCAAAGGCTCTTAGATATTCCCACAGGGGCTCTTTTCATATGTCCCCAATGATCCAAGGAAATTTCTGCAAGGGCTCCTTAGAACATGCCCTCAAGGGCCCTTATAAATGCCCGCACTGATCCATAGATATTCCTACAAGGGTCCTTAAAAGATGCCCGCAAGGGCTCTTAGAGGATGCCCGCAAGGGCTATTTTATATGTGCACATTGCTCCATAGAAATGCCCACAAGGGCTTCCAATAGATGCCCGCAAGGGCTCCATAGAAATTCCCACAAGAGTTCCAAGAGATTCCCGCAAGGGCTCTTATAGATGCCCGCAGGGGATCTTTTCATATGCCCCCAATGCTCCAAGGACATGCCCGCAATGGATCGTTAGAATATTCCTGGAAGGGGCCTTTGAAATGCTCGCACTGGTCCATAGATATTCCCACAAGGGACCTTAAAAGATTCCCGTAAGGGCCCTTAGAGGATGCCCGCAAGGGCTCCAAGATATTCCCGCAAGAGCTCTTTTATATGCCCTCATTTCTCCATAGAAATTTCCGCAATGGCTTCCAAGAGATGCCCGCAAGGGATCCAAGATATGCCTACAAGGGCTCTTTTATATGCCCACATTGCTCCATAGAAATGCCCACAAGGACTTCCAAGAGATGCCCGCAAGGGATCCTTTATATGTCCGCACAACTCCTTAGAAGATGCCCACAAGATTAAATTCTCTTGTTATCCTTCAAATTCCCGCCATCCTTGTTGTCCTTCAACCTTTATATTGCTTTGTCATTAATGTGTTGTCATCAATGACAATCATGCTCATCAAACCAGGAATTAAATCCATAATATTAAAGGCATCTCCAAAATACAGCAAATTTTGCCTCAAATTCTCCTTAAGTTTCAATTATTTTATGAATGGCCAATTATTTTATTGACTTCAAAAAATGTTAATAGCTTTACCTTCTCATCAAACCATCACAACTGAGCCCCGATGCTATCTATGCACATAAATAACAATGAATCGCATAAACCGAAACTTAAAATGAAGCATGAACAATATAGAAGAGTAAAACATAAGCTACTAATCACAAAAACAAAAGCTTTTTCCAACAAAGCCTTCCTTCTGTTGTATACTCAAATCAATCTTCAAGATCAGATATCAACCCTCATGGAAGATCAATCATTGCACCACATCACATACGAGAGAGAGTGACTGCAGAGAAGGATATATGGCTATTGCAGAAGGGACGGGTATAGAAGAGAAGGACAAATGGTTCAAGATCAGGCACTAACCATCAACAAACCCCATCAAGAGACTCAGCAAGTCCTATGGAATTAATCTCCAAGGAACTGTAGGTCTCTAGGAAAAACCCTAGCTGGATAAACCCCTTCAAACACAAATTGACCTGTAGCATAAAATTGAAGATTGGATCACACATGAGAAGGAAAAGACTCATCCCAAAGTCATATAACCCCCAAATAAGAATGCTAAGGTATGGATAGACTCATTGGAAGGAGGAAAAGCCAAAACAAGTTAACACTCAAGCTGGAATGAACTGCAAACCTAATAAAATATAATATAATATAAATAAAATACAATATATTAATAAAAAACTATCTATAATATTTAAATTAAATTAAATATATATATAAAAAACGTTACACCATCAATTGACTTACGACCTGCCTACATTGCAGAGAAGGGTCATTCCACCCTAGCCTTTGCCTTCGAGCACCTTTCTGAAATATGAGTCATTTCCCATACTCGCATTGCAGGCCGGGTATTACGGCCGAGTTATGCAAGGAATTTTTTTGGAACACTCAGGCCTTACATTGCAGGCCAGGTATTATGGCCGAGTTATGCAAGCAAATTGATTTTGGAACCCTCGGGTGTCTGTGAGTTCAGATAATTATGCGTCTGAGGTTAAGAGGACAATAATGCAATGTCTAATTTGCGACCAAGGTAAACCCTCGATCAGTGGAGGAGTTGGTTTCCGAAGTGCAGTGAAAGGATGGACAACTATGTGGACAAGACAAATCGTTAGGGGATTCTCAGGGGAGTTGTCTAAAACCTCAACGATTTGGACCAGATGACCATTTTTCAATGGAATCCAACATTTTTTATTTTTCAAAATCAGTATTTAGCATTGTTTCCATCATCATTTTGATGGTAAAAATGGATTCAGCACCCTCAAAAATCCTTGGTCACCCAAAAAATTCATAAATTGACAGTTGTAAAATGGATTGACAGCTGTAACATGTAAAAATTCCAAAATCCTGCCGATTAAACATGTATATTCCGGCCCAAATCGTCAATTTTTTAGACCACTACCTTTTAGGGAGGGCATTGCACAAATAACACATCGTTTGGCTTTCTTGCAGGTTAGGGAGGCTACAAAAGTCACCACAAGTCATAACAAGGAGGGGCACACAAGTTCTCTGAATCTCTCTAAAGGTATGCTGTCCATATGAATAATCAAGGAGCAAGTCATCAGTGTATAGATATTGGAATGCTTTGTCATAAGTGCTTAGGACTTTTTCCATAGCACTATACCACTTGGTCCCATACCACGAACCATGGGAGTGAGATGGGGGCCCTAGATCACTGCTAGGGTCTTTGCATAATATCTTTAACATCATAAATATTATCAATGGTAAGTGATAACATCTCCTTAAATCACTGATATTATATAAAATTTAAATAGCTAGAATTAGGGTATATTTCCGCACATTTTTTTCATGTGTAAAAAGGTCTTAAGAGCCATAGAAAAGGCCTTAAGAGCCATAGAAAACTTAAATGCAATTTGTCAAGAAGCATCAAAGTTGCAAGCTCACAAATAAAAAAACCCTCATATTTTCCTTTTCAATAATGAGACTTGCAACCTAGAAATGAAGAGTTTTTCCAAAGATCTTCCAACATATGTTTAGAGAAATCTAGATGCAATCTATTGTCTAATACATAATACAATTACAATATACCTCTCAACAAGAGGCCTTAGGAGCATGATTTTTCCCAAAACATATTAGAATGTAAACAACAACTCAAATTTCAATCTAAAACTTAAAAGCTAAAAGCAAAAACAAAAGGTCTAAAAAAAGTAAAAGCAGTTGATTCATAAAACATGATCATCTAGATCGATGATTTTCCCAAAAAATTCTTCAGCCACCGAATGAAACTCATTTCTATCTCCTTCAAAAGTTCATAGCCATCAACTTTATCCTCATAGGAAAGGGGGATTTTACTTGTGACATGAATGACATTTACGTTGGCATCTTCTAGACCAAGTTGCACTCCATGGATCATAGTAAGTGACTAAATTTGTCCAGTGCCAACAATATAACCCCCATATGGATCTAGTATGTTAACTTTATCACCTATCTGGAATTCTTCATGTTCAGCTAGATTTAATGGGCACTGTAAAAAAAAAAAGTATACATAAATATAAGAAAAAAAATACACTTAAATTCCACAAACATGCATAATTATTGATATAACAAAATTAAATGCACTCACCGAGTCAATATTTGATATATGTCCAGCATGAGTTGGCACTAATTGAAAATTTTGAGGCGCATCAATATTGGGAGATTTTTGACTTTCTATGACTGTAGTTTTTCCTTTAATTATATCTTGCATATGATTACATCATGCACAAACCAAATATTATTAGACACAAAAATATAGTAGAAAAATATTAAATATAACATTAAAACACTAAAAATAAGACCTAAACCAATTAAATCAGATTAATAAATCAAGTGAACAAATGTTCATAGGGGAATGATAATAAGCTTACCTCATCTAAATCACTATGACATCCCTTATTTTTCCATGAAGCGATGATCGGTTGAATGGAGGAGGCTATGGTTGACACTGTCTTTGTCAACCCATTTATGCATTCCATTATATGTTTATAATTCTCACTATTGTTTTGAATAGTAGATGTGGCTTGGATTTTCTCAACTTCATTAGATGGAAGTGATCTTCCAATTGGAATTCTTGATATATGCTCATGTTTAGAATTGTCTAAATCTTCCATTATTATATGGTCAGCCATTTCACTGACATACATTTCTGATCTATTAGCTCCATGAACCTACAAATCATTATCAACACATAATTAGATGGATATAAATATGAATCAAAATGCAATATAACACAATGTAATTATAAATATACTCACAAAAATTCCATACATAATGTATTCAACAAAAAATACATATACTTACAAACATGTTTTGATTGTCTCACCACCCACCACGACCCAAAATAAATAGATCCTTCACATTATCTCTTGCTTTCTTCCCGTTTGTGCTATTTTTCGCATACTCTTCAGTACGCATAATTTCCTTCAAATCTTCCCACTGTCTGGGAGTCAAGCTTCTATCCCTATCGTTTCCATCCAATATGGATTTTTTGCATTTATGCCTAAAATTATTAATCAATTTTCTCATTATGGTCTTGTAATATTTGGTAGTAATCCTTCCACCAACAGTCTCAAAGACGCTATCCATTTGTCAAATCACTTGATCCACATTTATTTCATCTTGATCTGCAAAACTGACTTTGGTGACATCCAAATGAGACCTTACTCTCGTTCCCAACTCTGAGGCCCGCCTTGAAGCATTTGGTCCAACGGGTTCACCATCTTTTACCTCGACCAAATAAGCCCTTTTCCCTTATGATTTCTTTAATTTGGCTTCTCTTTTTGTAGACCTATACATGCCTTGACTAAATCTTCCTTTTTTTATGAAAGCTATTATATATTCATTCCAATCAAGATTGGGTGATGCCGAACGAGCACTCATATTTGTGGACACAATAGGTGTTTTGTCTTTGGCAACTGAAGGATTAATTAGTTCAATCAAATCAATATTGGGTGATGTCGAATGAGAACTCATATTTGTTGACACAACAGGTGTTTTTTCTTTGCCACTTGAAGGCCTAATTGGTTCCCTGTTGGCCACATTATAGTTAGGTGTAGCAATAGCTATTTCACAAATTTGCTTAGATGTGCCTTCAAATATTTGTTTTAATTTTAAATAAAGGTCTCACATACTTGATTCTGATCCAGAATGTACGAAGTATTCATCAATATCAACTTGGACATGATCAACATCATGTGATATATCAGGAAGTGGATTATTATTATTTTCAGCATCTTCTCCATGTATTGATCCACCGAGGCGTAGGATTCTGCGAGTTAGAGGCAATGTTCCTTTTATTTCCTTTTTTTTTTTCTCATTTTGTGTAGAATCGACCTTTACCCTATAAAATAAAACTTATTAAATTAGAATCGAAAGCATAGATGACCCACATCATCAAATAGATTGTTTACAAATATCATAAAATATGCATAAAGTGGAAAAGTACGAGCAATAACTACTTATTGATTTTCCAAACCTTTTCAAAGGAATATATAGGCTACGTCATGAAATAGATTATAAACAACTTTCATGAAAGAACCATAGAAGTGAAAAGGTACAAGGAATAACTACTTACTTGTTTCCCAAACCAAGAGATGACATATATTCTTCATTTCTTGCAATCTGTTCTTTACAAACAAGCTCATATTCTACAACATTTTCATCACTGTTTTGGCCACTTTTACGTTTCAAACCCATATTCTTCATAACTTGTATGTCCAACATATCTCATAGAAAAAATCATTAGTACATGGACAAACATCATTAGTACATGGACCCAAAATTG
Organism: Larix kaempferi; assembly: GCA_027924585.1. Classification (NCBI taxonomy): domain Eukaryota; kingdom Viridiplantae; phylum Streptophyta; class Pinopsida; order Pinales; family Pinaceae; genus Larix; species Larix kaempferi. The sequence goes on from BSBM01000502.1 coordinate 22,723,281, forward strand.
AGATCAATACAACAAGGTTCTATAATGACACCAAAGCACCATATATATATTGGCCATTCTAAGGAATCCATATCATAAATCCTATTAGTATACCTCCCTTATCCAGTCCAAAATGTCACAAGATTCATGCTTCATGCAATTGTATATCCCCAAATGGGGAAGAATTAACCAATGCTCCATCTATCTTCCCAACCCGTATAAAATAAAAATTACATCATGATTATGGATATATAAAAAACCTGGTACATCTTCATAGTCATAACTTCAAAATAAAATACCTTAAGTCAAATCTAAATATATTCTAATTAAAACAAGGATGGTTAGCATCACCCCCATCAGTATTATCCTGTACCCCCATGATCAGCATTACCCTGTACTTTTCCAATTAGCATATTGTTGTGCCATCTAATCAGCATTACCCCACAGAAGTAGTCCATCATTGCATAAATAAGAAAAACCAACTCAAAGCAAAAATATTGCTTCTCTTGACACAAATAAGTACCCTGCATTTGACCATTTATGGTGAACTAATTGTGGGTCGTGACTAATAAAACTTTTGGTGTTCTTGAAGCACAATTAATGCATCTAGGTAGTGCCCTTATGATCAATGAAAAAATGATGGAAGAAAACTTTGATGCTATAATTTCAGAGAATGGACTTGTTTTACTTCTACCTATTACACTAATTTACCTCTGTTCAAATTCGAGATCAAGAAAAGTGTCATTTTTGGAGTTATCAAAAAAAGATCACATCTCACTGTTTTAAAATAATTTGGAAAGGCTTCTTGAAGTGGGATGAGTATGTTTGCCGTCAAATATTTGAAATTTTATCGTGTGATGAAAGGAGATGTGAGACCACATAAGATTTTGCATTCTTTCATCTTTTGTTAACATTGAAACTCAAAAACATCCATTTATAGCATTTTTTAGACAGAATTTGATAGTAAGGAACAGAAGCCAGTCATATTTGAAACATTGCACAATACCACAAACAAATATTTGGCTAATCCCATGGCCAAAACAATAAAATCCATACAAATATTAGTACAGATTTTGGTACAACCATTGGCTAATACCATGACAAAAACAATAAAATACAATTTGCATAGTGAAAATTTATTCCATAAATTTAAGGTGACAAATCATCATCATCATTATTTGCATTGCCATCAAGATCACAATCGTGCTCACTTGTGTATGCATATGCTTCATTATCTCCATCGTCCTCATACAATATGTTTTCCTAACCATGCGTTACATTCTCTATCTCGGTATCTTCATTGGGAATCAAAGTTTATTCTTCAAATATAGCTATATTGTCACTTCAGCTTCTTTTTCCAATATTTCTTGTAAACTAGTACATTGCTCATCGACCATTATATCAGCATATTCCATGAATTTCATTTTGGAATGAGACTCTACTTGAATGGCGTATGACCATCCTAGGCTTATTAGATCACCAATGAGAAATAACTAGGTAATTTGAAGAGGGGAAACATACGGCTCATCAGTCTTTGATAACATTTGGCGTGTATTTGAACATACAAATCCATACTCATCATGTTGTATTGCAGATGGTTTGATCCAATTACATTTTAATAATATGGGACTAGTCTCACCATAATCAACTTGAATAATTTCCTGTATGAATCCAACATACAGTTTCTTTTCGGTGTCGTGATGAAATTTAGCACTAACAATACAATCACAATTTTCCTTTCCTGTGTCCTTTTCTTCCACTCTTAAATGACTACCATAGGCCCACATCCCACTAAAAGAAGTAGCTGATATATTTGGAGGTCATGAAAGCTCAATTTCCTCGATGGTTATGTTTTGACCTTCTTGTTGTGCATCACTAATTACATCAACAATCCAATCATCAAATTTTGGAAAAGAACCAACTCCAATATTCAAATCCTTAAGTGTACACGTTCGAGAGGACACATCCCTGTTCGAATCCCTTCTCCATATTTTTTAAATAGAATATGAAAATCCCAGATAGTAAAAATGATAATCATTTAACCATTAAATGAAATTAAATAAATAAATTATCGTGTAAATAATGTTTCACAAGCACCACTTATCAAATAAGGATGTGTTTTGAAGAACATGGGCATGTATCACAGTTCTTTCCTCGGTTGATAGTTTGAAGCGACATCCAATTCCTTCTAATAATTCACCTACAACTCTCTCCTCTTCGTCATCATCCCGTACACTTCGATTGACATTATTAAAATCCTTCATATATTCTATGAAAAATCCTATGGCCTCCTGCATTGCATATCCCTCACACATGTTTCCTTCTGGTTTTTCCTTGTTACGAACAATTTTTTTTAGAACATTCATATATTGTTCTATAGGATACATCCATCTCGTTCTTATCGGGCCACAATGCTCTAGTTCATGTTCTAGATGTATAAGAAGATGCATAGAAATATTGAATATTGTTAGTGCAAATTCTCGTTCCAATAATCAAAGGACTTCAACAACCTCTTCCCTCAAATTATCAAAGTTTGAGGGATCTAACACATCCATACTCATTCTCTTCAATATTAGGCCCAACCTTATAATTTCCAATCTTGGCCCCTTTTCCAAACTTGATATGACCGCAATAGGTAAAATATCCTCTCGATTATGACATGATAGTCATGGGTTTTGAGTCCTTTTATGCCATTAATGTCAGTTTTCCTTCTAACATTACTACTCACATATCCAGTAGGAAAGCGAGTCTAAGACATCAACGTTAAGAACTGTGCACGTTGTTCCTTTGTCCACACATAAGGAGCAATAGTTTTTCTATATTTTCCATCACCATATTTTTCAACCCAAATATTTCGACGAATCTTTAGTTCTTGAAGGTTTAGGCGTGATGAAACTATATCATATGCACCAAAAAGAGTTTCTATAATAGAAAAAACTATGTTTTTCCCAGTATGCATAAAGTCAACAGTATGCCTAATGGTTATATGCTTAAAGTATGGCAACTTATAGAGTATGCACAATCGTTTTACACCACTTCATTGAGTGGATCATTTTACTACCAAGTATGCCACCATTTTCAATAAACTGCATTCTTTTTTCTGCCTTCTGAATAATGTAATCACTTGTTATTGCCGATGGTGCTTCACGATTCTCTTCCTTGCCATTGAAACGTGAATTTTTTCGACGATATGGATGCTCCATTTTAAGGTAAGAATGATGTCGACAATAAATACACTTATGCAAACTACTTGAGTGCCTCACAAAACCCTTAAAGATGCAAGCCGGACATCCATGGTATCCATGAATATTGAGACTAGTCAATGTGCCATATGTAGGAAAATCATGTATCGTAAGCAATAAACAATCTCTTAAAGTGAACTGGATTGAATCATTGTCCCTTGAAAATTGAATTACTTCAATTCCCTTCCACAATTCTTCTAGCTCATCAAATAATGGCTCTAAATAAACATCACTTGTATCTCAAGTCACACTTTTCTTTCTTGGTATTATCAATGACAACATCAAGAAAAATGGTTTGGTTTTTAACTATGGAGGCAAGTTATAATTTATAAAAAACACTAGCCATGTTGACCATTTAGTACTATGGTCTGAGAATAGGTTCACCCCATCTAGAGCTAAACCCAACCTTATATTACGAGGATCTTGGGAAAAATCAGGCCATTTATTGTCAAATTCCATCCATTTCTTAGAATCAAACAGACTATTGTTTCCCATCGATGAGCTCTTATTTTGGGCATGCCATTGCATAAGCTCAGCAATGTCTCGACATCTATACATTCAAAGTAACCGTGGGATTACTGGAAAGTGGTGAAGAAGATTTTAGGCACTGGATTTTATTTCAACCCTAGTCTATACCTCAGTTCTTTACATTTCAGACATTCATTCTCACTTGCATGATTTTTGTGAAATAATACACAACCATTCACACATGTGTGGATGTTCTCATACTGTAATCCTATCTTAGTGATTTTCGCTTTACATGCACTTCGTGTTGTTGGCAATGTGGATTCAGGTGGTAACAATTGATGTAACAATTCCAATAACTCATCAACACTCTCATTTGTCCAACCATGCACCATTTGCAAATTAAGAATTAGAAGGATTGTTGTAAAATGACTTAACCTGCAAGTACCCTACACAAGTTTTGAAACACCCTCCATCAATTTGTGCCATTGATCCTTGAAACCCTCATTCATCATTCTATCAACTTCAATCCCTTCATCTAATATTTTTGCCTCTTCATCTACGTTTGTTTCCTCTTTGTCTATACTTGGTGTCTCTACGTCTCTCATGCTTTGCAATGGTGTCCTATCTAGATAACTATTTTGAGGGAAAGGTCTTATACCGCTATAACCGAATCTCAACATATATTCAAAAACCACTTTCCTTCTTCTCTTCTTCCCACCGCAACAATCCTTACATGGGAATGCATATTTCTCCAATCTATTCTCATTGGATATTCTCTCATCAATTGCATGGTATTCATTCGAATGATAAAAATGGTTGTTGACTCATCTTCAATTTTCTGCATTCAATTATGACACCGGTATGTTAATATTACTTTCAACTCTTTTCATCTATCTCATCTTGAATTGAAATGCAATATCAAAACCAATTCCTAGAAAAAAAAGGGAATTTAAGACTTAATTTTTCCACTTTCCATTGAAAAAGGTCTACTATGTTAGTATTTAGTAAGGAGGGTGCTTGTTCATCAGACAATTTAATTATTTTGATCACCAATATTTACATTCTTAGCCCAAAAATGTCTCAAAACCTGGTGCCTATAAGTTTATTATTTGATAAATTAAGTTCCAGTACAAGGCTTGAAATGTTGATGTTTGGGAAGCATCAAAATCCATTCTTGTGAAATTATGTAGGTGAAGATCACTTTAGCTTGAACAAACCTCACAATTTCAGTCAAGAATTACAAAGAAGAAGAGATAGAATTGAATCAATATTCACACATGAAACTCAAAGAATGTGGACAACTATTGTAATGGTATTCATCAGTTGTAAGCTGGAAAAAATATGAGAGTACAATAGAATGAATTCGATTACCCCAAAGGTGATTCGAATTCTCCTCAAGGTGTGGCTTGGACTACATTGGATACATCACCCAATCAGTGGTAGTGGCCACCGATAGTCAAAGGTCAGTCACATGTGAGTATAACTGAGTCTAACTAATGCATGTGGGAACTAACCAAGGGAAGGAGACTCCAAGGGCGCATGACATACTATCAGTAGTCAAGTGGCACTCCGATACAGACAACTGGAAGCTATAGCTAGTTAAACTGAGCAATCAATGCATGAACCGACTGATCAATGCATGAACTGACTGATGGAATCCTAGAAGTTTGTAGTAGGGTGTAGTAGTATCCAGATGATGAAAGCAAGGCGCACTAGGTAGGTAGGAGGGCTACTAATGGCTAAAAATAGGCTCCAGGGGGCCCAAAATAAGCACTAGGTGCTGGGATACTACCATACTGATGACTAGATGCATGCATAATGCATGAAAATACAAATGATGATGGTGAGAATATTCCAACAATTCTCTTGGAGATTGGCATCATCCCAGAGCTAAGGACCTAATTTACTAGTTAACTAGTTTAACTTAGTCAGATGACTTTGAACTTGGTTCTTTTCTCTTTTCGGGTAATCTAGTAGATAGATAGAGTAGTTGTGTCGGAGAGATAATTTAATTAGAACTAGGTATTTGAATTTTATATCTTTAATGTATAATAAGTGAGGTCTTCTAGTACTGTTAGAAGTGGTGTTTTACCTCATTGGGAGCATGTATCCGGATGGATTTTCAATTGTAAATTAGTTTAAGTACTATCAATCTGGATTTGATATCATGTCAAGGAACATAGATTTTAGAATCTCCCAAATGTTGGTCAAATTCTTATTTTAAAATAGAGATGTGTGAGATGGTAACAAGGTGGACTGCATTATCTTAACTCTTGAACTCAGCACCTATAAAATATCAATCAGAGCATGACCATTCAAAATATGCATATATATATGTGCCAGCAAGTAACTAGGTGGTGGAATGATTTGGATATGTTAACCCTTGATTTCATAACCATCTCAACATTCATCAAGCTACCCTTAGAAGATGGTTGTAATAAGACTTGAATATAGAAACTTCCAAATACTTGTCAAACTAAACCACCCTCTACAAATATATATCTCTACAAAAGTTAGATGTGTAAAGATGTTAGTTTTTCATCATTTAATTCAATATGATCTAGGATATTAACTGAGAGAACAACATGTACAGTATATCAAACACAAGAGACAAGAGACAAGAGACACTAAGCATTTCACCGGGGAAAACCAAGAAGGTGAAAACCCCGCAACTTCCTCAGATATATAATAAGCACCAATACAAAGATCACAATTATCAAACCCCAAAATATAGAGGTCTTCAGCAGCTACTCCTCCTCCACTTGTGCGCACTCCTCTCTCTCAACTATGCGAGTTGGCTCAGTGAGTGAATGAATAAATAGAGAGGTGCTCCTCTCTATTTATACTTTACCTTTACTTGCCTTTTACTCTAACTGGGCCGAACTCCCTTAGGATAGTCTAATAACCCATTACCACTTGTCACTCGGATGACCCCACTAGGGTGGTCTAATAACCCTTTAACTCATACAGGGCCAACCCCACCAAGGTGGTCTAATGACCCATCAAATATAAGTTACGACACTTACAATATAACTTGCGACACTTGCAAATACAAATGACGACACTTCCAACAAGAGGAATAATACATCTCTATTGGGGATACAATAAAGTACAAATGCAATACATACAATATACAAGTGAATATCTTCCGAAGTTACAAATACATCAACACTCCCTATTAACTAGGAAGGTATTCTCTTGACACAGGTAATCAATACATATATGCACAAGTCCTCAATATTGGAGTTGGATCATCATCACTAGATCACGGAGCATCATTGTCACTGTTGTTGTACTCTTCATCTCAATCACTGGTGATATCTCGCAATTCTTCTCATCATAGGAATTTCTACAGAGCCAACCCTTTTTCATGCTAGATGTAGGCCTAGCCTCATGTAGGTCTTCATCGTCTTTGCGAATAGGCCATCCTGTGGGATTCTCAGGGCTAATTATGTGCATCAACAAAACCTCGAAAGAGCATCCAAGGACTGATTACGAGATTACTGCTCAACCTATAGGATCTCCCATGGAGCTATTACATGTGACCTTCACAAAACCTTAAAAAGAGCATCTTGTGACCTACAATATCTCTAAAGAGCATCCCAGGACTTTTGCGAACAACCTGTCCAGATATCCAGGGCTGATTACATGTGATCTTGCAAAACCTTAAAAGAGCATCTTGCAACCTGCAAGATCTCTAAAGAGCATCCAAGGACTTTTATGTGCCTAGCACAACCTGTTCGGATCTCCATGGATGATTACATGTTATTGCACAACCTGTCCATGGCCACGAAGTATCATCCTGATACTCATGATCACATTGATCATCTTCGCATGGAGCATCATCTTGATGCTCATGATCATATTGATCATCATGATACAATGCATCATCTTGATGCATATCATCATCACATGATCATCCTGATCATCGTCATAGCATCATCCTGATGCATATCATCATCATACAGAACATCATCTAGAGCATCGTCTTGATGCTCATCACACATCACTTACATCCACAACCATGGGACGGATCCTCCTACCACCATGCTTATAATGGCTCCTATAAATGTGTCCCATTACTTCCTCCTCGAAGTATCTTCTATCTGAAGAACACTAAGCCTCTCTCTGAAGTACTCGAACTTCACTCTGGCAAGTGGTTTGGTCAACACATCTATAATATGCTCATCTGTCGCAACATACAGAAGCTTCACTGCTCCTCTTTGCACCATATCCCTGATATAGTGATATTTGATCTCGATATGCTTTGACTTGTCATGTAACACTGGGTTCTCAGACAACTTCACACAACTCTGATTGTCACAGAAGATACAAGTAGCATCCAACTGGATATCAAATAAATCTGAGAGTAGCTTCCTTATCCATACTGCCTCGTAACTGGCTGAACAAGCTACGACATACTCTGCTTCAACTGTACTCAGTGCTATGCAGGATTGCTTCCTACTAAACCAAGAGATCACTCCTGATCCCATATTGAAGAAGCACCTCGAAGTGCTCTTCCTATCTGCAGCACTACCTGCCCAATATGAATCAACATAACCCTCCAGGTTAAACTTTTCATTCGCATCATACTTGAGCCCATAATCAGCCGTACCCTTGAGGTACCTCAGAATATGATTTGCAGCAATCAAGTGAACATATCTAGGATCTGTCAGAAACTGGATCAAAGTGTTCACCGCAAAGTAAATATCTGGTCTCATGTTTGTTAGGTACATCAAGCAAACAATCATCTGAAGATACATCATGGCATCAACCGACTCTAATGAAGCATCATACAATAGCTTCAGCTTCGATGCCATAAGTGTGGCCATGGCCTTACAGTCCATCATCCCGAACCACTTCAGGATCTCTACTGTATACTTCCCTTATCCAAGGAATATTCCATTTGCACTCTACCACACCTCCATACCTAGAAAGTAACGCATCATACCCAATTCCTTCATCTCGAACTCGGCAGCAAGCTTCCTCCTTGTGTCGGCAATCAACCTATCCTCACCTGTCACAAACAAGTCATCCACATACAGTAGGAGTATCATTGGATTTCCTTCCTCAACCTTGTAGTAAAGGTTGGAACCCGCTTTACTCTTGGTAAAGCCCAAACTGGATAGGAAGCTGTCTATCCTTCTGTATCATGTCCTGGGTGCTTGTTTCAATCCATACAAGGCTTTATTTAACTTGCACACATATGACTCTTTGCCATGTGTCTCAAAACCGAGTGGCTGCTCCACATACACTTCCTTTTCGACTACACCATTCAAGAAAGATGTCTTGACATCCATCAGGTGTATCTTCCACTTCATTACTGCAGCCAGAGAAAGTATTGTTCTGATAGAAGTGTATCTGGATATAGGTGCAAAATTTTCTTCATAATCTATCCCTTGTTTCTGGGAGAAGCCACGAGCCACAAACCTTGCCTTGTATTTCTCTATGTTACCATCTGCAACATGCTTGATCTTGTAGATCCACTTGGAAGTCACAAGAGAATTCCCTTCTAGTCTCGGGACCACATCCCAAACATCATTCTTCATGATTGACTGGTACTCCTCGATCATGGAATCCTTCCATTACTGTAGCCTGGATCCTGGGAACCTTAGATTCTTCAATATCTTCAACATGTAGTTTTCTAGATTTGTTGAGTCTTCATCGCTTCTTCTTTGAAACAAGTCTCTCTTGTAGGTGATGGTACACGGTCTTTCCTACAAGACAAGTTCAATTGCATGATTAGAAACATCTCATAGATTTCAGAACAAATTCTTACACATAAGGACATATGTCATACAGTCATGCAATTATCTTAGCCAATGCTTCAATACAACATTCATACATATCCTGTATTCATACGGTAACTTTCTAGATGCCTTCCATCTCTACTAGAACATTGTTAAGAGTGTGCACTACTCCAACATGTCAGCAAAGAGGTTTCATTCTAGATAACTAGCAATGGAATGTTGTACAGTACCATAGGCCACTTACCCATTACTTGCATATTAGTAGTATCTTGTTCATTAATGCAACTTTTCTAAAATGCATAATATACATCCTAAATCTAGGAACATAAGTATGTAGATGACATCATTTAAGTAATCATATATACAAGAAATGACAATTCAAATACTTATTTTTGTTTGGTTGTTGGGTGGACTCCCTCTCAATCTTTGCTTTCTTGCAGAAACTACTAGAGAGTGCTCCCTCTTGATATTTTCTTCCTTGCAGGAACTACTAGAGTGTGCTCCCTCTTGATCTTTTCTTCCTTGCAGGAACTACTGGAGTTTTTCCCTCTTGATCTTGTTGATGTATATGTAACTTCGGAATGTATTTCACATATATGTATATTGTATTCATATAGAGATGTTATTATTCATCTATACGGAAGTGGTTGTATTCCTATAGAGATGTTATTATTCCTCTATAAGAAAGTGTCGTCATTTATATTGTAAGTGTCTAACTTATACTTGATGGGTTATTAGACCACCTTGTTGGGGTCGGCCCTGTATAAGTCATGTGGGTCAAATGGTTATTAGACCACCCTATTGGGGGTTGGCCATGTGGGTCAAAGGGTTATTAGACCACCCTAGTGGGGGTCGGCCCAGTCAGCATTATGTTAAGTGGTTAAATTGAGGCCAACCTAATTGAGTAAAGGTCAAGTCAAGTTAGTGTATAAATAGAGAGTGTGTCTCTCTCATTTTACATATTCTATTCTCTCACTCACACTTTGGAGAGTGGCGCACTTGTGGAGGAGGAGGCTCTACTGCTAGGAGAAGACTATCTCTTGTATTCTGGTTGTATCATTGCTCTATCTATCTCTAAGGAAGTTATTGGAGTTTTTCACCTTTATGGTTTTCCCCAAGTAAACTCTGTGTCTCTTGTGTGCTTGCATTATTGTGTCCATGATTGATATGCTGTAGATTTGTTGTACATGTTGTTCTCTCAGTTAAGATCATAAATCAGATTGAAGTAAATTCTGAAAATTTAATATGGTATCAGAGCTATCCTGAAAGAAGGCATGATATGGCATGTATGACACTTGTTGCACTTACGATGCTAGGGCTTGATATAGAAAAAACCTGTCATCGTAGCACTTTCGCTATAAATCCATTTTCGAAAAGTTTTCAGATCTAAAACTTTTACAGGTCGAAGATCAAATCCCCATGTACCTTGTGTCCAAAGGACAACCTCTAATTCGTTGTACTTTGTGATTTATGATCTGTACAATATAGGGTTTCTGCCTCTTCCAGATATGAATCAAAATCAGGTGACCTTGGGAAAAAGGTCATAACTTGGGATAGAAAGCTCCAAATGAAATTTCGTAAAAAGTGACAGGTAGTACACAGACTTTACGATCTCAAGAAAACGTTTTAGAGGCCGATGTTGAACCAGTGACATGTGGCACTCCGTACACGTTCGCTCTCCTGTATTATCCCATAAACAGGTCACATTGCAACACTTGGTATAACTCTCTCTCAGAGAACCCAATTGAGGTCAGACCTGTCAAGATGGAAAGATAACAGGTCAGGATATCTCAAGAAAATTTTTTAGAGGCCAAAGTTGAACCAGTGACATGTGGCACACCGTACAAATTCGCTCCCCTGTATTATCCCATAAACAGGTCATGTTGCGACACTTGGCATAACTCTCTCTTAGAGAATCCAATTGAGGTCAGACCTGTCGAGATAGAAAGATAACAGGTCGAGATATATCAAGAAAATTGTTCAGATCTTGTGGATCAAAAGGTTCAGAGTTACACTAGAAACAATCAGGTACATATTTCTGTCAAAACAGAATTATTTTGGAGTACCTTCATTCATGGCATCCGGAATTTAGGGCTTCGGAGAAAGTTGGAATTTTTGTAATCGGAGACCACGAATGGATGATACTCATCAAAATAGAAATTTAGATACCAAGATCAGATTTTTTGGTTGGGAAAAAGGCCGAGCTTGATCAAACCCCAGTTCGAGACTTTGATCAGAAAGATGGAAAATTAGGGCTTTTGCAAAAATTGGAATTTTGGAAATCTGTGACCACGGCTGGAAGCTCCTCAAAAAAATCGAAGCTTAGAGTTTTGAATCAAATCTTTTGGTTGGGTGAAGCTCCAGGAAACTCAAACCCTAATTTAGTGTCCTACCTAGTGAATCCGGAAATATAAAAGGTTATTTCGAGGGGTGAAACTTTGCAGTTTTCAAATTCTAAATATACCAACTTGATCAGCTCATCAAGGCGCATATTTATATCCTTTCGGAAGTTTGAAATTCAAAGTTTGAATTTTTGGGGTTTCTTTGACAAACCCTAATCCAGCTCCAGGTCTAGTTCTTGCAAATCAAGTGGATTGGGTTAATCCTAGAAGAAGATGGATTGGACACCTGCATAAGTGAAGAAGTTCCTGTCTCAGAGGGAGATGAGGCTAAGGCATTTCATAAGAAGATTACAAGCAATCTTGATAGGTATGGCTTACAGGTATGTTCCATGGTTAAGTTTATCATTTGTTTGTCTTCATATCATTAGAGTACAATCTTGATTAATTACTGGACTTGTCGTATCACCTTAATAGAAGATATTAATTGATTAAGGTTTTGACACTAATGATTGTACTAATGCATTGTGATGTTGTATAAGGTTTATGTTGTTTGCTAACACAAAAGGTACACCATAAAGTCAAATCATGTTCTAGTTCAAGAACATATGCTCATGGTGACATGAAGACAAAGATTCATCCATTGTCATGGATCACATAGAAGATCTACTTTCGAGGTATGTATAACTTGGTTCTACAATGGTTAACTTATGAGACATGCAGGTTACTAGCACAAGTCACTGAAGAGAACCATAAGACATTATGTGGGTATGTTAGACATAACTAGCTAGCATGCTAATCCAGGTATGTTTTTCCTATATCAAGCTAGAATCCTACCTTGTGTTAGGATCTTATATTGTTGTGTTGTTGACAATGATTATTCATGAAGTCATAGGTTTGAATAATCATGGTTGTATGCATATTATGTTTCTTACCATAATTGATGATATGACTAACCAGAAGAATCATGAAGGTATAGGTTTGAATAATCATGGGTTTTATGCATATTATATCTCTTATCTTGATTGATGATTCAACTAACCAGAAGAGTCCTACGATCAAATAAGAATGTGTATTAGTAAAAGAAGACTTCCCTGAAACCTTGAATACTAATGTTTATTATCTGTGAATGATCATGAATATACATGTTTAAGATTATTGTGTTTTGATAGTATTAAGATTATACTAATAAATGTGTGATTATGTATGAGACCTCAAGGATAACACAATGATGATACTAATAAGCATGCATAGTGATTAAGGATGGATGTAAGTTCAAGGACAGGTAATCCACGAAGCAAGGATCAAGAGGGAGCACACTCCAGTTGTTCCTGCAAGAAAGCAAAGGAGCACACTTCAGTAGTTTCTGCAAGGATGTAGATATTCAAAGGGAGTTGACCACTTCTCACAATCCACATAAGAATGGAGTTGCAAAAAAGAAGCAAAGACTGAGAGGGAGTCAACCCAACAAACAAACAAAGATAAGTATTTGAATTTTCATTACTTGCATATTTTATTGTTTAAATAATACTGTTCAATAATGTATATACTGATGTTCCTAGAATTAGGTTGTGTATTATGCATATTAGAATAGTTTCATTGATGAACAGTATACTACTAATATGCATGGGTAAGTGGCCTATGGCACTGTACAACATTCCATTGCTACTTATCTAGAATGAAACCTCTTTGCTGACATGTTGGGAGTTGTGCACACTCTTAACAATGTTCTGGTAGAGATTGGAAGGCATCTAGAAAGTAACAGGATATGGATAAATGTTGTATTGAAGCATTGGCTAAGATAATTGCATGACTGTATGACATATTTCTTTGTGTAAGAATTTGTTCTGAAAACTATGAGACGTTTTCTAATCATGCAATTTAACTTGTTGTGTAGGAAAGATCGTATGCCATCACCTACAAAAGAAGAACTACAACATTTGTTCAGCAACAAAATTATCTATTGAAGATATTGAAGTTCCCAGGATATGGGAAGAATGCCATGATCCGTCGATCATGAAGAATGATGTTTGGGATGTAGTCCCAAGACCTGAAGGGAAGTTTGTTATGACTTCCATATGGATCTATCAAGATCAAGCATGCTGCAGATGGTAGCATAGAGAAATATAAAAGTGATGAAATAGAAGATACACCAGATGGATTTCAAGACAGCCTTCTTGAATGGTGTAGTCATATATGTGTGCAGAACTTCGTAGGATAGATAGCTTTCTATCTAGTTTGGGCTTTACCAAGAGTGAAGCGGGTTCCAACCTTTACTGCAAGGTTGAGGAAGGGAATTCTGTGATTCTACTCCTGTATGTGGATGACCTGTTTGTAACAGGAGATGACAGATTGATTGTTGACACATAGCGGAAGCTTGCTGCCGAGTTAGAGATGAAGAACTTGGGTATGATGCACTACTTTCTTGGTATGGAGGTGTGGCAGAGTGCAGATGGAATCTTCCTTGGATAAAGGAAGTATGCAGTAGAGATCCTGAAGAGGTTCGGGATAATGGACTGCGAGCAGGGTAATTTTTAAGGGTGAAATTTCGCCAATTGGCTATTTTTCGAGCTTTTTTTCAAAAAATAAATTCGCTATTTGGTCATTTTTAGTCTCTAATATCGCCTATATTTACATAAAATATGTTTTTTTATCATAATATTCGCCAAAATTTACACATTTTAGTTTTAAATTGTATGTTTCATATTTAATATTCGCCTACCTATCTATATAAATGTTTTTTTCAATTCAAAATAATCGCCTAGGATACTATACCCAAGTTTAATATTAGAATCCTTAAAAAATACTCTGACTGCGAGGCTATGGCATTGAACCTGAAGCTTCTGTGTGATGCTTCATCTGAACCGGTTGATGTCACTATGTATCGTCAGATGATTGGGTCCTTGATGTATCTGACGAACATGAGACCAGATATTTTCTTTGCGGTGAACACATTGAGCCAGTTCCTGACAGATCCAAGGAGTGTTCACCTGGTTGCTGTAAAGCAAATTCTGAGGTACCTGAAGGGTACAGTTAATTATGGGCTCAAATATGATGTGAATCAAAAGTTTAACCTACGGGTTTATGTTGATTCAGATTGGGCAAGCAGTGCTGCAGATAGGAAGAGCACTTTTGGGTGTTGCCTCAGTATGGGATGAGGTGTGATCTCTTGGTTTAGCAGGAAGAAGTCCTGCGTAGCACTTAGTACAGCCAAAGCATTGTATGTTGCGATGGATGAGCAGGTTGCATATGTATTGACCAAGCCATTGGCCAGAGTGCAGTTTGAGTACTTCAGAGATAGGCTTGGTGCACTTCAGATCAAGGTTCATTCCAAAGGGAAGTGATGAGTCTGGAAGATGCAGATGCACATGAGCTTTTCTAACATGGTTGATGTGTTCTCCCATGGTCGTGATGTAATTGTTGAGCCCTTCTCACATGGTGGTAGATGTGTTCTACCATGTTGTAGATGTAAGGGCTAGAGCCATTCTCACATGGTGGTAGATGTGTTCTCCCATGGTGGAAAAGTAAGGATTGGAGCCTTCCCCGAATGGTGGTAAATGTGTTCTCCCATGTCGGTGGTGTAAGTACTGGATGATGTGCATCTAGGCTGTGCTTTGTGGACGATGAGATGATCTGAAGAAGACGATGCTATGATGATCAGGAGGATCATGGATGATGAGCATCAGGATGATGATCCAGTTACTGCTCTATATGTATATGTACGCATCATGTTGGATGCCGGATATGATCAATTGGATCATTTATATGTATATGTATATGTACGCATCATGTTTGATGCTGGATATGATCAGTTGGATCATTTGTATGTATTTTGTATATGTATCATGTTGGATGCTTGGACCATGTATCTATATATGTATCAGATGGATACATTGTATGATCAGGTAGATCATGTATGTTGATATGTATCAGCTATGATCAGGTGGATCATGTATTTTTATTTGTATCAGGTGGATACACTATATGATCAGGTGGATCATGTATGATGATATGTATTAGGTAGATACTTGGTATGCATCAAGTGGATGCATTGTATGATCAGGATGATCATGATGATGAGCTTCAGGATGTTGCTCCAGATGATATGTATCAGGATGGTACAGTGATGATGATCAGTGTGATCATGAGCATCAGGATGATAATTTGTGTGATGATGATCTGTTGGATCATGAGTATCAGGTTGATACTTGGAGCTCAAAGATGATATGTGGGAGGTTGTGCAAATAGCATGTAATCAGTCCTGGGAGATCTTGTTGATCGTGCTGTGGCACATAAATGCTCCTGGGATACTCTTTTTGGTATTGCTATGTAGTATGTAATCAATCCTCAGATATCTGATAGGTTGAGTTGTGTGCTCGTAATCAGTCCTAGGATGAGGTATTACTACGGAGACATGTAATCAGTCCTGGAGATCCAAGAGGTTGAGCTGTGTGCTCGTAATTAGTCCTGGGATGCTCTTTAGATATCTTGTCGGTCATGCTGCGGCACATAAATGTTCCTGGGATACTCTTTAAAAGTTTTGTCTATCCACATGTAATCAGTCCTGGAGATCCGAGAGGTTGAGCTGTGTGCTCGTAATAAGTCCTGGGATGCTCTTTAGAGATCTTGCCAGTCGTGCTGCGACACATAAATGTTCTTGGGATGCTCTTTAAAGGTATTGTGGAGGAGATGCATGTAATCAGTCCTGGGAGATCTTTCCAGTCGTGCTTAGGCACATAAATGTTCCTGGGATACTCTTTCCAGTATTGCATCTGCACATAAAATTAGTCCTGAGAGGCCACCTCTATCAGACCATTCGCACAGATGATGAAGACCTGCAGGTGGTGGGCCTACATCCAGTATGAAAAAGGATTGGCTCTGTAGAACTTCCTATGACGAGTAGATTCAGATATTGATTGAGATAGCAGTAGCAGTGACGATGATGATGACTCAATGACGATTATCTAGTGACGATGATCTAGAGAAGAAGACTTGTGCTAGAAGACCTGTGTCGAGAAATACCTTCCTAGTTAAGAGGGAGTGTTGATGTATATGTAACTTCGGAATGTTTTTCACATATATGTATATTGTATTCCTATAGATATGTTATTATTCCTCTATACGGAAGTGGTTTTATTCCTATAGAGATGTTATTATTCCTCTATACGGAAGTGTCGTCATTTATATTGTAAGTGTCGTAACTTATACTTGATGGGTTATTAGACCACCTTGTTGGGGTCGGCCTTGTATAAGTCATGTGGGTCAAAGGGTTATTAGACCACCCTATTGGGGGTCAGCCATGTGGGTCAAAGGGTTATTAGACCACCCTAGTGGGGGTCGGCCCAGTCAGCATTATGTTAAGTGGTTAAGTTGAGGCCGACCTAATTGAGTAAAGGTCAAGTCAAGTTAGTGTATAAATAGAGAGTGTGTCTCTCTCATTTTACATATTCTATTCTCTCACTCACACTTTGGAGAGTGGCGCACTTGTGGAGGAGGAGGCTCTACTGCTAGGAGAAGACTATCTCTTGTATTCTGGTTGTATCATTGCTCTATCTATCTCTGAGGAAGTTACTGGGGTTTTTCACCTTTATGGTTTTCCCCAAGTAAACTCTGTGTCTCTTGTGGGATTCCATTATTGTGTCCATTATTGATATGCTGTAGATTTGTTGAACATGTTGTTCTCTCAGTTAAGATCCTAGATCAAATTGAAGTAAATTCTGAAAATTTAACAGATCTTTGCTTCCTGGATTATCAGTCTTTGAACTTATATCTATCCTGGACCACTATGCATGCTTAAGTGTGCACTAGTGTCATCATTGTGTCATCCTCAAGATCTCATACATAATCATACATTCATTAGTAGAATCTCAATACTATCAAAACATTATGATTATAAATATGTATGGTCATGATCATTTCATACATAGGTAATATATCACAAGCGTTAGTATTTCAAGGTTTTAGGGAGAACTTATTTTACTCATGCATATTCTTATTTGTCCATGGGACTCTTCTGGTTTGTCATATCATCAATCAAAGTAAGAAGCATAATATGCATAAACCCATGATTATTCAAACCTATAACTTCATGAATTATCATTATCAATCATATGAAAGTATGCCTATCTAAGATCCTAACACAAGGTAAGGTTCTAATTTGATATAGAAAAACATACCTGGATTATCATTCTTGTCTAACTCACCCAAACAATGTCTTCTATGTTCTCTTCAACCTTGTGCTAGTAACCTGTATATCTCATAAGTTAAGCAATGTAGAAACAAATTATACATACCTTGTAAGTAGAGATTATATGTGATCAATGGCTATGGATGAGTCTTTTTCTTCATGTCACCATGGTCATATGTTCTCAATCTAGAACTTGATTTGTCTTTCTTGATGTACCTTTCATGTTAGCGGACAACATCATCATCATACAACACCACAGTGCATTAGTACAATCATAAGTGTCATGACCCTAATCAATGAATGTCTTCTATCATTCACTTGCATTCATACTTTTACTAAGGTGATAAGACAAGTCTAAAATTAATCAAGATTGTACTAACCTCAATAATATGAAGACAAACTTAATCATGAACAGATTTCAAAACATACTTGTATCTCCTCAAGTCATACCTGTCGAGATTGCTTGTAGTATTTTATGTAAGGCCTTAGCCTCATCTCCCTCTAGAAATGGAACTTATTCACTTATTTAGGTTTCCAATTCATTCTCTTCTAGGATTAACCCAATCCTATACACTTTGATTTGCTGAAACTGGATCTAGAGCTGGCTAGGGTTTGGTAGAGAAACCCTAAAAATCCAAACTTGGAATTTCAAACTTTTGTTTGAATAGGGAGATGCAATTGACTAAGGCGAGCAAGATCCTATGCTCATATTTTGAAAAATCCAAAAATTGACCCTCCAAAAATGACCTATGAATTTCCGATCTGCAACTTTTGTCAAATTCTAGTTTTCTAGTTTTCTGGTTTTTCTGGTCCAAAACCTGAACTAGGGTTTGATAGATCTCGGGGTTCTACCCAACCAAAAACTTCAATCTTGGTCTCTAAATTTTGATTTTGCTGAGGAGAGAAATCCTATGCTGAGAGCACTCCAAAATTCCACTTATGTCAAAAGCCCTAATTTCCCGCAGCAATGACAAGCCAAAAATGAAAATGCTCAGAATCCAATTATGTTTTGAAAGAAATATATTCCATATTGTTTCTGGTGTATCTCTGAAATTTCGGATCCTCAAGGTCTGAAACTTCGGCCTGTGGTATACTGACCTGTCATCTTTCCAACCCCACATATCTAAGCTCGAATGGATTCTCCATGAGAGAGATATGCTAAGATTCACAACATGACCTGTTTATGGGATGAAACAGCATAGCGAACTTGTACAGAGTGCCATGTGTCACTGTTGCAATTTTGGCCTCTGAATCTTGGACCTATGAAAATAGAGTTCATTCCCTAACTACCACTTTTTACGGAATTCCATTTGGAGCTTCCTATCCCCCGATATGACATTTGTTCCTAGGTCACTTGTTTAGGGCTGCATTCTGGAAGAGGCAGAAACCCTAACTTGTACGAATCATATCTCACAAAGTACAATGAATCTGAGGCTGATATTTAGACACAAGGTACATGAACATTTCGTATTTGTCTTGTAAAATTTTCAGATCTTGAAACTTTGCCAAAACTTATTTATAGTGAATGTTCCATGATGACTAGTTTTTATTAAACTAAGCCCTAGCTTCTAATTTGTCGCAAGTGCAACAAGTGTCGTAAATGCCATACAATGCCTTCCTTCAGGATAGCTTTGATACCACATTAGTTTTTAATCATTTAATCAATATGATCTAGGATCTTAACTGAGAGAACAACATTTATAGCATATCAAACACAAGAGACAAGAGACACAAAGCATTTCACCGGGGAAAACCAAGAAGGTGAAAAATGCCGCAAGTTCCTCAGAGATGGAATAAGCACCAATAGAAAGATCACAAAGATCAAACCCAAAAAGATAGATGTCTTCAGTAGCTACTCCTCCTCACTTGTGCGCACTCCTCTCTCTCAACTATGCGAGTTGGATGAGTGAGTGAATGAATAAATAGAGAGGTGATCCTCTCTATTTATACTTTACCTTTACTTGCCTTTTACTCTAACTGGGCTGACCTCCCTTAGGAGAGTCTAATAACCCATTACCACTTGTCACTAGGCTGACCCCACTAGGGTGGTCTAATAACCCTTTAACTCATACAGGGCCGACCCCACTAAGGTGGTCTAATAACCCATCAAATATAAGTTACGACACTTACAATGTAACTTGCGACACTTGCAAATACAAATGACGACACTTCCAACCGGAGGAATAATACATCTCCGTTGGGGATACAATAAAGTACAAATGTAATACATACAATATACAAGTGAATATCTTCCGAAGTTACAAATACATCAACAAAAGAAAGCAAGCAATGTTGGTTTCATCTCATTTTGCATCCTCTTCTACAAATGAGAACAATAGAAAATGTTTAAAACTTGCCACAAGAAGCAGGAAACTAAAGAAATTGAAAGCATAGCTCTAAAGGAATTGTGAGGCAAGAACAATGACAAACATTGGCATTTTCCCAATTAAGAACAAATAATAGTGGTAAATTCATACATTTGTGCCATTTGACATGTTCCCAGGCTAGGATTTATACTTGCGTTGGATGCTAGCCCCAGATTTATTTTTTGCAAGTACTTGAATGGGTAGCATAAAGTGAATCAAGGAAATAAACTATATTAGTTCCCACAAATGTCTAGTTATCTAGGGTTCCATGTAGATTTATAGATTGAGGGTACATACATTTTTTCCACTATCATTAATGCACATGCTGCATATGTGCTAGGTTGTAGGTGTGGTTTGCACAATTGAATGATCCTTGTATCCTTGCTACAATAGCCAAACACTATCAGAAGGAAATATCTCCAAGGCATGCAATGTGGTCAATGAAAAGAGTGCCTGCATCTAGTAACTCATAGAAGAAGACCTTGGATTTTGACACATAGCTAGTGGCACCAATGTCTCTCAATTATATTTTGTTCTCATTTTACTAGCAATGTTATTAATACTATAAATACTCTTAAATGCATAGATATAGATTAATGGAATTTTATTATTTAAGGAAAAAAAAGAAACAAACAACATCTACACTTTCTCTAGCAAGTAGAGGACACAATCAATGCAAAATTTGTCATTTGACAAGGGTTCTTAAGGAAACATTTCAAATGCACATAGTCTATCAAACAACGGGGTAGAAGAAACTATGTCAACACTCCATGTAAATGTCAAATAACATATACATGTTTACGAAGAGGCAACAGTTCTGTTTCTTCATAAGTTTGGACAAGACTGGAATTTGGGATTGGATTTTCCCGTGACATCAAACGAAAAAAATTTGAAGACATTCCTCTAGAGAGTCATAGTAGGAAACATAAAACAACCAATAAAACAAGCAACAAATATTTCAACAGGTTGTCCTGAACCATCATCTGAAGGCCTTTATTTGCAGACTTTGGACCACAATGCAACAAAGTACATGTTCTTCAAGGAAAATGTATATAGACACAATGGCCTTTCAGCTATTAAACTATTGTCGTCTATACAATTAATGAAAAATAATGGGCAATGAATTTTCCTTTCGGTTCAATGCATATGTTGCTTCAAAATAAATGCATTTTCATTTCGAATTAATGTAAAGTCTAGACAAATCATTGAAATACATTTTAGCAGTTTTTATGAATTGTTGAAGCTCTTTGGCAAGCACCAGAAGGAAATAAACAAAGAATCATAGGATAGGGCCACTTTGCATTTAGTTTGGTGAGCATTTGCACAATATGACAACGTGAATGCAGTACAAGATTCCACTTGCAAGTCAAATACCATTATATAATCAAGCTCCAAGAATCCATATTTTCCATGAGAAACCATGTAGAAATCATGTGGACTTCTATCCATGCTAACCAGAAGGATAATGGGGCAAATCTCCTGGTACAATACAAAGGATTCGACAACTAAGAAAGACCATGTTATTTGGAAAAATGGTTGTTGTAAATGTGTAGTGCAACTTCCAACTGCCCTAGTGTGTCAATTGCAAAATTCCAACTGCCCATGATATCATCCATGGCATGATCCCACTACCCTTCTCTCTATGCATGTTTCTATGGTCCTAGGTTTTTGGATTATCAACATAGAGAATAAGTGTAGTTATCAATTCATAACAAAGGAAATTGGAGTCTAGGCACCTAACGAATGGTACAAGGATTTGTTTTAGTAAAACCATCCACCTCATTACTCTAGCCATCTGGTTATAATAGGTAAACCCTAGGTAGAGGAAAAATAACTCTTCAGCTGGAAGAGAACATAATCTTTTGCAACAAACAAAGACCCTATTATTCATTTCAAATGATCACAACAAATAGCCTATCTAAGAAATATCATTGACTAAAACAAATTTTAATGGTTTCCAGGAATTCAGTAAACCTTGTTGACAAGGATCAAAAGGACATAAATGAAGAATCTGAACATAGGTCCATTTGGAATCTAGCTTGGTGGAAATATACACAGTCTACACTCATAGTTGTCTAGATTGAGGTACATTTTCCACTCACACACTTGAACAATATTGCAAGAAATCCTCTAGGAGACATAGAATTATTACTATTTAACACAATGTACTATGAGTGCAAATAAAACCTGCAACCAAGGATCCAGAGCAACCAAAACCTCAAGCTTGACACCAACATATCTAATAACATAAGGAACAATATAGGATGACATAGATCAAGAGGAAAATTTCCAAATTGCAATACAAGTTAAGTATGCATTTCTTGATTTGTCCATTTGGGGCATTTGGGCATTTGGTGCATTTCATAGTGGGTTTAATTCAAACAATGTTTTAGGATGCTTAGAAAATGGTTGGTGTAAATGTAGAGTCCAGTTCAGATTCGGCCCAGGGGGGGAAGGGGGTTAATGCATCTGTTGGAGGATGCAAGTTGTGCCTGTGCTATTTTTGCATTCTAGGTGTAAGGGGTTTTAATGGCCTTGTGCATTGCAGGCATAAGGGGTTTTAATAGCCTTACAAGTTGTGCCTGTGTTGTTTATCATGTTTGTGCATTGCAAAGTTAAATATACAAGGAAAAATAAATCACCGAAATAATCTACACCGGCTCTTTGAAGACCACGATTTTTTTTGGGCAAGAATTGGAAAGGACAGAAACAAACACAATCATCACGGGAAAGCAAATAATGGAAAACAACATGGGTATCTATGCTAAAAAACAAGCATGGAAGCAAACGAATCAACCTATGTCGTAGCTCCATTATACAATTTTCATAAAATCTACTTGCTTGTCTGGGAATTGTTTTTTTAGGAAGTTGTTCCATATATATATCACAAATATTAAGAGCCACCATCAATATGCCTAGAAAGCACGATCAAGCTCACACCAATCCAGGGACACACCCATCAAGAATTTCTAGGAAGGCACTGTAAATTTTACCAATGAATATAACAAGAAACACACATGTGAAATCACTTAACCCACCATGAATGTCCATTCTTTGCTGCATGTTCAAGCAAATGCTAGCAAAAAGGTTGGAACTAATCCCCAATAGAAGCAAAAAACCCCAACCTTGGGAATGTATCCAATGACACAAATGTCTTTGGAAAAATTAGGACCAAGAGCAAATGGCGTCCACCAACAGAACAAAGGACAAACAGAGAAAAATGAAAACATGGATAAATTCAAGATCATAGAGCCAATTCACAATAGAATACAAGCAATGCAATCATTAGGCCACAAGAATACCTAGACATCCACGTCCCCTCAATACATAGACATTTTCCAGAACAAATATATTTTGTCTTGCTCTTTTTTTTTTCTGCTGTCAATTTGATGTCCTACCAAAAGATGGGGGAAATAGAATTTGGGTGTAGATTGCCACAAAAATGGAAGACTCCAAAGGCACGAAGGAAATAATGGCAACAATGCAAATACATAAACTCCAGCTCTTGAATCTAAACAGGGAAATGGATGAAACAATTCTATAGAATGTATGCCAACATAAGCAAAATATATATACAATCTAGAATAATAAACAACAAACAACATACATATTTACTCCATATGCTCAATTTACACCAATCTTTTTTTGTCTCTCACAATCTAACTGGTTTCCGGGTTGACTCTATGTGATTTAATGTTTTGTAAATAAAATAAAATGTGATCCTTCACTCTCCTACAATAGGTGAGGGTTCTATAGTTAGGTTTTTTTTCGTTGTTCCAAGTCTTACAAGGACCGAGTTAATGAACAGTGACGAGTCACTACATATTTGTTTAATAAACCATGATGAGTTGCATAAGCAATAAAAATCACAGAAAGCTACAGAAAAAATAAACCACGCTTCGCCCATTCCAAAGAAACAAATTCTGTCAAGTGAGGGTTCAAACCACATCAGAAATAAATTCAAATTGGGAACATGCTTTAAGGGAAGAAGCTCACGCATGCGCAAGGCATGGCACAAAGAAGACATGACAAAAATGGTAGAGGAAACAGAGCATTCACTAACATGAGATGGATAAGTAGAAGTAGATTTTAACTCTGTTACTGCAGAATCCCTCGCTCGTCTCTTTAGGAGCCTCCAAGTTCTCTCTAGTGCTGTGTTTTTCTCCATTGCAAGAAGTCCAACTATATAGTGAAATTTCCAAACCCCAAACTCGATCTCCAATAGGAAAGAGTTGCTTTTAATTGACCTAAACCCTGATTTCACACCCCATTCAAGAGAAATGCCTCTCAAACACAAAGAAACCCCCTTCCCTCTCGCCCAAAAAAAATATTTGGTGCCAATTAGAGCTCTTATCACACTGGTGGTTAATTCATAACTCCAATGAATTTCCACATACTCATCCATTCTATCACTTCACTTCGGAAACCAACTCCTCCATTGATCAAGGGTTTACCATGGTCGCAAATTGGACATTGCAATCTTCT
The DNA here is from genome assembly GCA_027924585.1 of Larix kaempferi. Classification (NCBI taxonomy): domain Eukaryota; kingdom Viridiplantae; phylum Streptophyta; class Pinopsida; order Pinales; family Pinaceae; genus Larix; species Larix kaempferi. Next base: position 22,748,097 of record BSBM01000502.1, read on the forward strand.
TAACCCCGGCACATAATTCTCCAAACTCATAGATGCCTGAGGATTCCAAAACCATTTTTCTTGCATAACTCGGCCATAATACCCGGCCTGCAATGCGACCTGAGGGTTCCAAAAGAAATTCCTTGCATAACTTGGTCGTAATACCTTGTAATGCGGGTATGGGCAATGACTCATATTTCAGACAGGCACTCAGAGGCAAAGGATGGGGTGGAATGACCCTGCTCTGCAATGTAGGCAGGTCGTAAGTCAATTGATGGTGTAACGTGTTGTTTTTTTTTTATATATTTCATTTCATTTTAATATTATAAATAGTTTTTAATTAATATATTGTATTTTATTTATATTATATTTTTTTGAATTTCATTTTATTTTATTTATAATTTTATAATAAAAAAATTATATAATGCAGAATTAAAATTTTAATATATATGTTATACCTATATAAAGTTTTAATTTTGCATTATATATATATATATATATATATATATATTGTTTTTACATATAGGACCGTTAGAATATATCACCTAGGTAGAGAAACTGGCGCATGCTTGTGGGAGAAGGCGCCTCGATGCCACATGTCTCAGTTCTACATGGTGATCGCTCATTGCATGTTCTTCAATGCAATGACGGAAAAATGAACGAAACACGCAAATACAAATGTTCCAGGTAAGCATCCTAGCCAAAGAACACCATGACAAAGAACACATTGTCGAAACATAGAGAAGGGGAAATATCAATAGAACGAAGAAAACGACTAGAAGATATATCATCTTACATATCAAGAAACCATAACGCAAGAGATCAACGAAGTCACTCACATGAGCGATGATCATTCAACAAACCGATAGGATATTCAAGACTGAAGCTTTCCTCGCAAGTTTCCCCAAGTGTGCAAACTAAATGTCCACCATGAACTTTGCAGTTAATGCGATCACCTACTAACACTAAATGCTCAGTGGATGTCGCACATATACACTAGTACAATATGAGATATTAGTGACTAGGCAAGAAAGTGATCATCATTGCATGTTAAAACATATAAAGAACAGGAAATGATGACAACTAAAAATGACCAAACACATGACCAATTGCTATGTGGTCATTTTTAGCTTACTTCTTATCCTGTGACCAAATTGGTCATTTATCTTGGTCATTTTTAATTTAGTCCTTATCCAGTGACCAGATTCGTCATTTATCTTGGTCATTTTTAGTTAGCTCACTTAAAATTTCTCAATTTTGGTCATTTTTTCTCTTCAAAAAAACTTTGGTGACCAAATTTTTTGGTCGTCTGGTCACTAATCTCTCATATTGTACTAGTGTGACAACACCTATTCTGGTATTTCTAGATTTGTTGGATACTTATTCTATGGGATGACCTAGGTTCAGCAAATTTCTTATTGTAGACCCAACAAAATCCCCTTCACTAGCCCTTTCGGCATTAACCTGCGAATAGGATGAAGTCTCACCCGAAGCGAAGATGGGTGGTTACAGAATCAGTCTTCTATAACCTTGGTGATGCACGGATATGTTATGTGAACTTGTTACGTATTCCTTGTTTAACATCTACTTAACATATCATTACCAATACGTAACCACACACTTCGCAGTTACCAACAACCTACACACTACTCCAACTACCTCTGGTCGTCCTTAGTACTGTGTCTTTACTAAGGGAATGGGTCCTTTCCTTTCAAATTCACTTCTCTCCGTACCCTAATCCTGGGAATTGCGGAGTTGCTTCTCCCAAAACTGGTCAATGTTAGGCCTCGCCTAACTTATACCTTTTCCATCAAAACTACATGCACTTGGGTTTCACCCAATAGGCCCATAACACTTACTTGTGGCTCTCCCTCGAGCCACTTTCACTAGTTTTCTTCGACTGCACATCTCCTGGCATGTTCGACTTTGTAGCGAATTCCTAAAAATTTGCGCTTAGCTTTGCAACTGCTTCCTTAGTCTCTTGATCAAACTCCTTAATCATTTCTAGCATCATCTCTGATACAAGTTCTTGCATTTTCTCCTTCACTATATTCTCTGTTGTGCGTATTTCTTGCAGTTTATCCTCAATTTCTTCTAAAAGTGCCATTTCTTCTTCTTGTATCGGTTATAACTTCGATGAAGTTTTAGCTTCCTTCATCCTTAGCACTTTCATCTCCTTTTGAAGCTCTTTCGTCTCTGCAAACTTCTAGATCCTTTTCCTTGGCAGCAAATCCTTCATGGCCATGTTCACAGAATCGAGGTCCTTCTACCTCTTTTGAACTTCATCTTGATTTTTCTGTAATTCAGGGTCCTCCTGCAGCATAGCCCATACCTTAGTGACTTCTTCAAGTAGGTCTTGACATCTCACAACTTCTACGGAGATGTTTTTTGTTGAAGTCTTCAACTCTTTAGCTCTTTCTTATTTTACATATGGAGGAGTGCTAGGTTGTTGTCAAGACTCCAAGTCAGCAATATTCTCCTTGTAGCCAATCTCCATATCCTCCATCCTAGCTTTGAGATTGTCCACAGAAGCACCAATGTTCAAGATGGTATCTTCTACTTCAGGCTCTTTTTCACAGTCTGGGATCTTCGTGCAAACTTCAATGACGAATTTCTTCAACTTTTTATGCCTCTCTTGCACATATGCTATCTCATTTTTCTTCAACGTGCATTCATCCTTCAGCTCCTTATAGCTATCTTCCAGCTTCAAATGTTGGTTATAAGAGACCCTATCTCTATCTTTGATTTCTTCCACAGCCTACAAATGCAGATTATGCAATCCTTTGATGGGAAACATCCCAACATTAATGTCCATTTGTGTGAGCTGCTTCGCACCTTCAGTAAGCTCATCAGTAGGGAATATCACATTCATCGGCTCTACTCGGACTAGCCAAGGTATCATCTTTAAGGAAGGCGCCTTTCTTTTCCTTTGTCTTGACTCGCATGTCCTATCTTCAGAATCTAACTCTCTGACTAAGTCTCGCTGGACTTTTTCTACTCTTGCTACCAGACTCTTCAGTTTTGCGAGGATTTATATCATACTCTCTTGGACTTCCTCATGCTTTTCGTCCTTCAATGCGAGTGTCTCCTCAAGGTGCTAATTGAATTGGGATGTGATGCAGTCATAATCGTCCTCGTGCAACTATGTATCAAGTGGAGCCTTATTTGATTTATGTTTCTTTCTTTTGGCTTCTTCTGGAACGGTTGTGTCGGCATTTTTCCTTTTCTCTCCTGTTGGAAAATCAGCAGCTTGTTGTTCTTCTTCTCCTTGATCTTGTTCTATATTTTACACCCTTGTTGTCTCATCTTCTTGGTTTTGTGTATTGTCAATTGTGCTTTTCTCTGATGTAGTGATCAACGTTTCTAACACATCAATCTTCCACTCTGGTGGCCAATATTCTATGATAAGATCAATTTTTTGTGCATCTAACTAATATAGCCCTTCAAACCATCCAGGATTCTCTAGTTGTGCTCTCGGTTGAATGTAAATTAAATGAAGGGCAGCTTTGAATGTCATCTTGTGAATATATACAGTTGTTATTTCTTTGGTAATACGTGGATTCCACTAGATAACTTCACATAACTACTCATAATATGTAAACAATTATATGTTATTGAGCCTTTTTCTGTCTGGCTTCGAATTTTCCCACATGTTCGGAAACCTGGGTCCTCGAAAATCTCCAATGAATAACGGGACATTCTGCTAATAGTTAGGCTCTTTCCAGCCTATGAATGCGATCAACATAACAACCAACTACAATGGATTCGATGTCCACCATATTGTGTATCTCTAATGTCATCTAGAAACTCGTTCAACAGATAGCTTGCCCAATTGTACTAAATTCTATCCTTATCCTTCGCATCTAAGGAGATCGCAGTGGTCGGCACCTCGTTGAACTATGAACTGCTTAGCTTGACCCTTGATTCCGGTTGTTGTATATCCATGGTTTCCGTTGAACAAACCAAATTCGCTCTTCATTCTCTTGGAAACCTCTTTGGCCTTGTTCTTTCCTACGAACTCCACTATGGGATCAACACCTCTCTTGCTCAAGTGCATGATTCTATAGATTAGGTCTATGTTGATGTCAATCTTGTGGCCTAACCACAAGTATCCCTGGTGCATACATGAAAGTAGTGTGCACATAAACACTATGAGCTCTAGGATCCTATCAAAGTGCAGAATTTGGATCAAATTCAGCAACCCTGATGGATTCAATGACGCGATCCAATCTTGTGCTTGGATTGTGGTCTGATTGTTGGCTTAATCATGTCTTTTATAGATATGTTGGTCTGTCTAAAACTATGGGTACTTTGTTTCTTCCAGCAAGTCATGATCCGTGAACTTGCACTCTGGAATTTCTCCTTTATGCACACATGACTCGACATGGGCGGCAGCGGGATCTCATACTGCGGATTCCTAGTGAGTATCACCATTGGTGCATTATCCTTTCTTGGAGGGATATATTTTGGAACAAGAATAATTATCCTGTTGTGAGGTTGTTGTTCGGATGGAAATGGCTTCATAATATTTGCGTCCTTTGGCTTTTCTTGCTCATTGGCCTTCTGCTTGTCTTTCTGCTTTTGTTTTGGAATGTTTCACGGTGAAACTCTAGATGTTCCACCTCTCTCTGGGACTGCTTTCATCACTGGTGTTTTCATGACTCCTTCCAAACAAGAATGTGTAAAGTCTCTTAGTATCTCATCTAGGTTCGATTTCTTAGACATACACTTTTGGATTAATCTTTCTCTTGATTGGTAAAAACTCAGAAACTACAAGCAGTAAAAATTAAAATTCGCGGTAAAACCGGTAACTATGCAGTCTTCACTAATTATAGGCGCATGGACACTAAGGCACGCCAAAAAATGACTAACTTAGCATTAAATTCCATGTCCATTGGCCAAATATTGCTTAGATATTGGTCCTTTCCCTTCAGTTAAAGTGTCTTCAATGGACAAATATGCCTTAAAAGCGGAAACATCTGGTTCCCAAAAGTACTGTATAACGGCTACTTTCTGACCAAAAATTGTAACAACTAGTTTTCCTTTACTTTGATAACAGTTAGGCCAGTGACAAGGTTCACTTCTCATTTTCCTTCTCCAGATTTGAACTTCGCGGCGCTACTCCCTTCTTTTACTTCACAACTTACCTTTCTATGTGTGCTTCGTAGCACATCTTCCCATATTGTGACACTGCACATTTTAACAAAACTGTGTGCAGACTCTGCCCTTTATTTTAGTGTCAAATTTCAACTGCACTTGAAACTTAAAATTTTATTTCATTGCTTAATTGATACTTGGAGGAGTAGGGCCATCCTTGTAAGGATTTAGTCTACTCCCATTAACAAGTCCTTGCAAGTTTTCTCCAAGTAATGTGGCTAACTGGACTGCACCACCATCAGTGACATGCTTAACAATGTATGGTCCTAACCAGTGCATTTTGAAATTTCTAGGAAATTTCATAAATTTTCTATCATGGAGGAGTACAAGGTCTCCTACCTAGAAGAATTTATTCTTGATGTGTCTATCATGCCATACCTTTTCTCTATCTTTCTGCACTTGTTGGTGAAAACCTACAATGGAGCGATCTTCCTCCAATCCAACTAACTGTACTAATATTTCACCCATCGTCTAATCATCATCCATATCTGTGAATGTTGCAATTCTCAAGGTTGGTACTATGTATTCCATGGGCATGACAGCTTCATGTCCATATGCTAATATTAAAGGTGTATGACCTGTCAACTTCTTACAAGTTGTTCTATATGCCCATAATACTACTAGTATTCTAAGATCCCAATCATTTCTGTTTGTATTGCATACCTTGGTCAATGCATTCTTCAATACTTGATTAAAGGCTTATACAGTGCCATTAACTTGTTGTTACACATAAATCTTCCACCCTGTGAGCATCAGCATTCTTTGGCCTATAGGATCCATTTCAGTGACTCAAATCCATTTTCATTCTTCAGTGATACTAGTTTATCCTATTTTTGTTCCTACCCACATGTTGCTTTACTATAGCATGCGTACCCGCGAGTTGCATCCTTATAGCCTGCGGGTATCAAGTAAAATGGTAAAAACCACTATTTTATTACATTTTACTCCCAAAAAGCGGTCATTGGGTTACCTTTGGCTCTCCATCTGCCCAAGTAACGTCTCGATGAGTCCTTTCACCTACCTTTGAGAGGACTATATATTGAGCACATATGGCTTATGGACGGGAGGAGGAAGAGAATAGTAAAGGTACTCTAGTGGATTTTTGCCCTATCTTGAGTCTGCACTCATTGATCCTTGTAGTTGTGAACCAATTATGTTCACCTTCCAAACTCCTTTCTAGTTTGAGTTTGCCATTCATGGAGGATTGAAGTGGTGGAGGCACAAGTGGATTCATCTAGATCTTGGTTCAGATTGGTTGCCGGCAAGAGGTCGTATCACTTTGTACTTCTTCTTGTTCATTAATAGAAATACTCATGTTCTCGTCCATTCATGGTGTGAATGTCATTTATTATACATTGGGTTGCATTTGCCTATGATATTATGGACCATTGTTATTGATGATGTTAATGTTATTCATATATCACATGTACTTGTTAGATATTTCTTGTCAAGACTAATTTGCAGATTACAAGTGCTTGGATGTGCACGGATTGAAAGCTCCAACGGGGATCTACATTAAACGTTGGATCGAGGTTGGTTGCATTTCTCCATTGTTTTAACATTGTCGTTTATAATAGCATTGTTTCGATAATTGAGTAGATTTCTGGTAGTCATCTATCTGTTGTGGTATTCCCAAGCCATAGTGAGTTTTCTCCAATACAAAAATGGTGACTCCGCTGGGGAAAACATCCATGTTTGGGAAATTTTTTGAGCATTATTCCATATTTAGAGTTGTTGTTTATTGAAGCTCTGTGTCACTGATTGGCCGTTAAGATACACTCTAAAAAACTTGCTTTTTCTGAGCCTCTAGACTCTCTGTTTTACCATTTGTTGTTTCTCACCCGCAGGCTAACTTAGTTCTGCTCGCGTACACTCGCCTCCGTTTACACTACTGCTTGCGGGTACCCGCAGGTATTCCTTCGATAGCAGCGTGTAACTCCGGATTTTGTTGGTTTATGGCTATTGGTTGTTGATGGGTGATTTTGGTTGATTCCTGAGTCTTTGTTGGCCTCTTTCTTGACTATTCCATGCCTTGGTTGTGACCAGATCTCTTTGTTTCTCTTGGTTGAGCCTTCTTGGTTTTTCACCATCTTTGGTTTTAACCTCTTGGTTTCTTCCTTTTGAGCTCTTCCTTTTGGCTGAGTCTTGTTGTTTAGGATCTGTTGGGTTGTCTTAGTGATCTTCTCGGCACTTCAGTGACTGAATAGTAGGATTTTGCTTGCATTTTTTCATTCCATATATATTGAAAAAAAAAAAGTATTCATTTAGTTTTTGCATTTTCCTTTCTGTTTATAAGAGAAAATACAAAAATATTTTATTTCCATGTATTGCATTTTGCATTGAGTGCTTGTTGCCTTCATTTTAGGTTCTTCTTGTGCATTGAAAAGATAAAAGTTTGCATATTTATTTCGGAATTGTTGGTTGATTTTGCATATTAGTGACATTGTTTTATAGGATAGTTGAGTCTAGGATTGGACGATGGTGCATAATATTGAGTCTACACATCACTAGTTTCACGACTGTTAAGATCCTCGTGGGCGGCCTTCACTAACATCTCGAGGTTTTGGTGTAACAGTTCGTATCATCTGGTATCAGAGCACTTTCTTGGGCTCATTGGGTGGAATTTCTGCAAAAAAAAAATTTGCATCTGTTGCAGCTTCGAATTTGGGAATAATGCCTATCCGCTTAACTGTGGGAAGTACTTGGGCATAAGCCTTAAAACTCATTGTGAGGAGTACCACAGGAACCCCAAAGTAGCTGGCCCATTGAGAGGACCTGCCAGTGAAAAGGGCAACGACCCCTACCTGATTGACTAGTTCCCACCCGTGAGGTAAACCAAGAGCTATCGTTTGTGGCAAAGCGGTTATCAATTTTACCTGAGCCGTGGAGTGAGGGGTACTGCCCCAATACACAAGCCGTCAGACAACATTGGTGGCCGAGTGAAACACCTGAACTGTTAGGAATCCGTACATACCTGGGGTCCATATCTAATTTCAGTTGACCTATTGCCGATCACTTCCGCTCTAGATTCAGTCGCTTCAGATCTATTATGAAAGTCATTCCAGATCTAGTCGTCGTTCAGATCCAGCCGTTTTCGATCCCTTCTGTGCCGTTGCAGATCCATCTGTTGTGGATCCCTTCCACGCCGCTATTGCGGATCCCTTCCGCGCCACTGTTGTCGATCCATTTCTGAACAAAATAAATAAATAATAAATAATAAATAAATAAAATAATAAAAAAATAATAAAAAAAATTTTAAAAAAAAATTAAAAAATTAAAAAAATAAATAAATAAAATAAAAATAAAAATTTATGTTTTTCGGCCATATCTCCCTTATTTCAACTCTGTTTTCCCTGAAACTTCACTGACATCCCTGCAATCCCGTTCTGCATATGCATTCCTGAAGACCTTATCCCAAATTCCACTTCCCAAGACCAGAAATCCCACATTTGTCTATTTTTTTGGTTTGCCATAACTTCTTCAATTTTCACCCGATTGCCTTCAAATTTTACCATAGAGTTCCCGCTTCTGAAATCCCCATTTTTTGCTTCCCTGTCCCTCAGAAAGTGTCAAAAACCTAGTCAAACCCCAATTACCCCTCCGATTTTTTCCCAAATCCAAATTTCCCCTTACTAAATAAGCTTGTGTTTGTGTTTTTCTATCCATTCCCCCCCCCCCACAAAAAAAATAAATAAATAAAAAAATTACTAGTTATGGTTGTCACTCGCACAGGAGCAAACACCATGGAGGAAGCACTTGTAGCCATCCAAACCAAACTCCAAGATCTGGATGAAGAATTTCTCATCCTCCATCTTTAGCATTCAGCCATGAACAATAACCGACAACCAGAATCTTTTGCAGCCACCAGGTTCTCTTCTTCCAGCAATTTTCGTGGGCCGAAGCTTGATTTTCCTCGCTTCAATGGCATTGATCTGACTGGATGGATATACTGAGTAGAACAATATTTCAGTCTGCATAATACTTTTGATGTTAAGAAAGTTCCACTTGCATCCTTTCATTTGGAACAGGAAGCCCTTCAATGGTACCGTTGGTACATCAAAACTCATCCCGAGCCAAACTGGATAGATTTTTGCCAACTCCTTTTGTCACGATTTGGTCCTAGTTCTTTTGACGACTTCACAGGAGCACTCACTAAACTTCACCAAACTGGCACAGTGAGAGAGTATCAGACAGAATTTGAGAAACTAGCCAATCACACAAAAGGATTGTCCGATGAATCCTACGGGAGTTGTTTTATCAGTGGTCTCAAGGATGAAATCCGCTCAGAGGTCAAAATTTCTTGTCCCAACACAATGATGGAAGTCCTAGGGTTGGCTAAGCTAGCTGAGGACAAGATCGCATCTCAACAACGCTCCAAACCCACCTTTTTTCCCTTCAGAAATATGGGTTCCCAACAACCTCCCATCACGCCTGCTCCTCAACCAACTCCTATCAAGCAATTGTTTGAAATAGAGATGTAGGCACGCCGAGAAAAAGGGCTTTGTTATAATTGTGATGAGAAATTCACTCGGGGACATAGATGTGTTCAGCAAAAGCTCCATCTCTTGGATGTGGATTCTCTCCCTGCCTCAAAACTTGATGAAGAAGCTCTAGATAGAGTAGATGATTAGGTCGACTTTCAACACCCGCCTGTTGACACCCCATCTCAGGACGACCCACCCGAGATCTCTCTCCATGATGTAACCGGTATCACCACCCCACAAACAATGCGAGTCAGGGGATACTTCAAGAAGCTCCTCTTACCATACTCATTGATTCTGGTAGCACTCATAACTTCATTGATCCTCGGATTGCCAAACAGGCTGATTGTTTTGTCCATCCTTGCTCCAACTTTGAAGTCATGGTTGCCAATGGAGGCACCTTACCTTGCAAGGGGAAGTGTCACAATGTGCGTATCTCTATGGAAGATTATAACCTGCGCTCTCACATGTTTGCCTTGTCCTTAGGCGGATGTGATGTGGTTTTGGGCGTTCAATGGTTATGCACACTTGGCCCCATCTTATGGGATTTTGTTGAACTTTGGATGCATTTTTCAGTCAATGGGGCACAACACAAATTTATGGGCTTACAACCAGGGTCTCTCTACATCATCAGTTCACATCACCTGGAAAAAATACTTAAGAAGAATTCACATGGTGTCATCTCTCAGCTCCATTCCATTCATATGTACCCATCAACAGTCTCCACTACTTCCTTGGATAGATATGCAGGTGTCTTTGCTGAACCAATGAGCTTGTTTCCTTCAAGAAACCTTTCCGGTAAGAATTTAGCCGCATCTACCTCTCAGCAGGAAATGATGACTATTTTGCATACAGTCCAGAAGTGGCAGCCATCCCTATTGGGTAATTATTTCTGCATCAAAACTTATCTCCAGAGTCTGGAAACTTTCCTAGAACAACAGGTCTCCTCCCCAACACACCTGAAATGGGTTATCCAACTCATAGGTTATGACTATGCGACCACTTACCAAAAGGGTAAGGACAATATGGTGGAAGATGCTCGTCCTCGCACATTTGATGACCCAGTTTCTCTTATAGCCATTTCTCTGCTTGTTCCAAATTGGTTGCAATCTGTTCAACGGGGCTGTCTCTTCTATGAACTCCATGCTTCTTCATCAGTAGGGCACTCTGGGTTCCTCAAAACGTATGACCAGAAAAAATGTAACTTCTTTTGGTAGGGACTCAAAAGGACAATTCAACGGATGGTGGTTGACTAAGATACTTTCCAGGTCAACAAGGGTGAAATGACTCTCCTTTCAGGACTACTCGAACCCTTACCCATCCCTCTACAGATTTGGACAACTATTTCTATGGATTTCCTAGAAGCACTCCAGTGGTATAGTACCACATCTCAAAGGACACCATATGAAGTAGTCTTTGTACATGCACCACCAATTCTTCTTCCATACACCTTCAGTAGCTCCCCAGTTAAGGCAATTGACTCAATTCTTCGAAACTGTGATCAGCTTCTTCTCATTCTGCAGGACAATTTTCACATGGAAAGAATTCGACTGAAACAACAAGCCGATCAGCACCATTCTGAGCGCACTTTTCACATCATTGATATGGTTCTTCTTTGTCTACAGCCTTCCATGCAATCCTCCCTGAAACTCCAAAGGCGCCAGTGGATCGGAATGCAACCCGAGGATGCTACAGGGGACCCACTCCTTCAGATTCTGCATCAATTTCCACATCTAAAGCTTTGAGGACAAAGCTTTTTCTAAGGGAGAGGGGATGTTAGGAACCCATGTCTTTACTTTGTTAGTATATTGTTGTTGGACGCATATGATTTGTAAGTTGTCCTGTAGTATTTGTTGATCCATAGTTTATATTAGCCCATAGTATTGACCCATAGTATTGGACGCATATGCTTTGTAAGTCGTCCCATAGTATTATATGTCCCATGGTTTTGACTCATAGTATTGGCGCCTAGACTTAGCCCATGGTTTGTATTGACACATAGTATTGACCCGTGGTATTGGTGCCTAGACTTAGTATATAAGTGTGTGTTGAGGCCTATGAAGGCACCGTGAAGTTAATTTTATTGAGCTTGCTCAAGGGAGGTTGCCTCCTCGAAGTCGCCCGTGATCAATATAAAAGTGATTCTGAGTTCTATTATTTCTGATATCTCATGTATTTGCATTAATAATTAATGCAGGTTCATCACATATAAAGATCCCCCCATGGCTTGTCATCACCACCCATGGCCTCAAAAAGAACTCCATCTGAAGGTAGGATACCATCGAGGCAATCATGTGAACAAGATAGGTTGGCTGCCAAAACTGGCAGCGTAACGGGATCTTCTTCAACTGTCTAGAAGAAGAGAGATTTGGATCTGCAGTGGTTTGTTGGATGTGATCATAAGTGAGCTCCGCTACAGATAAAGGCATAGACATCCCGACGTGCGCAATGTCTCCAGACATAGAATCCGCGGATGGAAAAATCCATGGATCACCACAATAGGAAGTCCGGAATGGCATACTATTCGAAGGAGGAGGCGCACTGTCGGAAATGGATCCAATAAAATTCACAAGTGCAGAATGGTTAAAAGTTCCCATCAACGAGGGGTACATTCCAAGACCTATGTTCCCAGTTGCCGACTGAGAATCAGAAACTTGCGGGACTACTGATCCTGTAGATGTTGTGGAAGGAGTGCCAACATAATCCAGCTGATCAAATGTCACAATCTTGCCTTCATGGGGAAAGCAAATGACTCGAAATACAATAGACGCGATAGCCTTCATAGCGTACATCCAGTTTCGACCCAGTAAAAGCTTGTAGTTGATGGGCGCATCAACCACTTTGACTTCAATAGGAACGGACTTACCTCCCAAGGAGACAACAAGGGAAGGGATAATTCCATGCAGCGTAAAAGATCTACCATTGAATACAGTGAATGTAGTTCTAGACGCGAGTAGGGGATGAGAGCCAAGAGCTTTCCAACAAGTCAACGACATTACTGACGCAGAAGCACCTTCGTCAACCATAGTACGTTTGACAAAGCTCTTAAGGAAAACCACCTGGATTGGAAAATCCACGTGGTAAGGCAAACGAGGTTGGACATCAGTAGTATCGAACTTGATAACACTAGGACTTCTCCCATCCTGAACTCCTAACGCACTCAAAAGGGCATGCTTTTGAGAAGGACATGCTTGCAAAACTTCAAGAGCCGACATGGCACACGGAGTTTGGCCCAAATATTCTACGATGGAGTAGTTCCGGGCGGCTCGAGCATTAGGATTATGCATAGAGCACTTGAGAACACCTTTCGGTATCCGCGGCATAATAGAAGGCTTCTCGATATGCAAGGAATTATCAGGAGGAGGAGGAGGCTCATTCCCCAAATTCGGTTGTGGTGCACCATAATCACGTTGATGAGTTGCAACACTAACCTCCGACTGAACCATATTCACGCATCCATAACCACTAGTATTGGAAGAAGACGTTGTCGTTTCATAAATACCATAACCAATGGTGGGAGCATGCGAAGCCATATTTTGGTGATGAGGTAGGGGATCAGGGTAATTTTTAAGGATTATAAAGTATATTTAAGAATATTAATCTAGGCGATTATTTTGGATTGAAAAAAACATATATATAGATTGGTAGGCGAATATTAAATATGAAACATAAAGTTTACTACTGAAAATTGTAAATTTTGGCGAATATTATGATAAAAAAACATATTCTATGTAAATATAGGCGATATTAGAGTTTAAAAATGATCAAATAGCGATTTATTTTTTGAAAAAAAACCTAAAAAATAGCCAATTGGCGAAATTTCGCCCCTAAAAATTTCCCTATAGGGGATCCTTCAACACAGATGGGCTCTGTGCCAAATGCTTCGATGCTTCTTCAATACCAGGACATAAGTGAGTAAGATTATCCTCCCCACAAAGCTTGCAAGGGAATTTCACCTTACGCCTAGGTTTACGATCCTCTCCAGCATTACTTCCTTCCCGAGGAGGGTTAGCATTCTCTTTACGAGGAGTATTTCGATTACTATTATTGTTACTTCCATTGTTTCCACCCCTACGATTATTTATCCCCTTTTTCTTACCACCAGGTTGCTGGTTACCCGACGGTTTCGTTGATTGCACATTATGTACATCAAACAACGGAGTGGAAGTGGACAAGGTGTGAACCTATCCGGGTGCAGACTAGTTTAGCGACAAATTTTGCATTTGATTAGCTACCAAGTCTACAGGGCGAGTGCATGCGGACCTCACGATGCCATCGGCATGTGGTCTAGGAACTGACATGGGCTCATGTCTTGTTCTCGGTGCATCAGGAATAATGTCATACAAAATGCCAGACTAAGAATAAAGAAGATCTAACTGCTGGAATTTCAAGATAGCTTGCTCCTCAGTCATAATGTTAGACATCGAAACATCCTTAGCAATATATGGAAGGAATGTTGGCTTTCACTAATCTCTTCCGCCGACGCCACTCTTGAACGTGGTCAGAAATATGTGTGGCCTTATTCTGACGGAAAGTGGACAACAACTCAGTACCAGTATCATAACAAACCGGCAACTGGAAATGGTCTAAGAAAACCAAATAAATCTCGCTGAAACCCCTATAGGTGTTTCCGGGCAACTCCACATACCATTTCACGGCTGCCCCAGTGAGGGTGCATTGAAATAGGCGTAATCGAATGGAATCATGATTCAAAGAGTTGGAGGAACACCAAAGGTGAAATGTCATGACATGATCTCCTGGGTCCTCACCACCTTTCCCCTCAAACTTTGGAATGTCCGAAGGGAGCTTGGTAGGGACCGAGGGCCAAGTAGGGTTGTGACACATTGGATCATTTGTGAGCTTCGAAAGATCTGGGAGATTCAAGCGTGCAAGGAACAGAAGCTGCGGCTGGAAAGCTTGATTATAAGCTCCCATAAAAGGTTGATTGAATGGAACTGTGTTGTACGATGGACCGAAAGCTTGACCATGAGGGTTAAACTGCTGATACTGAGGACCTATCGGCCCATAAGATTTCCCATGGCCATAAGATGGATAACCTTCCCCCGCCTGACCCATTTGAGAGTAAGCAGGTATATGTGCATTTTGAGCACCATATTGGGGTGGTGGGTGATACTGGTGGCCATCACCGACTGTGTTGTAGTAAGGGTTGCCACCATGGGTATGGGGCATGTATGTACTATTCATAGTGGGAACCGTGTTGTATTGACCGTAATGGTATGGTATGTTCCCACCCCAATATTCGGATTAGCTTGAGCAGTCGTGTGATGACCATAAGCATGAGAAGTATTCCCGGGTCCAATATGGGTGTGACTAGTAGTAGGGTTGGTGGTGTGATGTCCATGTGGATAGGAAATATTCCCACCCCCTACATTACTATTACTAGTGGCGGTAGTGGATGCAAAAGTATGTGGTAAGTGTTCACCCCCGTGGTTGGGAGGAACGGTATCATGTGCAAAAGTGGTCCTACGTTGATGAGTACCAACATGTGTACTAGGTGGTGGATGGTGAGTCGTGTTTCGGACAACATTCCAACTAGGTTGAGTATTCCTAAGAGGTGGTCGCATTCCAACATTGGCATGGTTAGGAATCGGACCAGTCCCCATACTATGTGAGTGGGTGGATAATGTAGTGACCCCAGCTAGGGTAGTGCCCCTAGTGGGTATAGTATGGCTAGCACTTTGACTAGTGCCAGCATGAGTACCAACCATAGTGGAAGGTTCGACAGTATTGTGACTAGGAATACTAAAAGAGAGTGCAGTGGGGTTGACCATAGGGCTAGAATCATCATGAGTCTCAGGCCTCCTATATCTAGAATCGTGTGGAAACGAAGGAACGAAAGGCTCGTCCTGTTCTTCCTCCTCGGGTAAGTCGGGCATCCTGTAAAGATAATTATCTGGATTTGAAGGATCAAACAGATCCTGGTCAAGTGGATTAGGCCAAATAGAACTAGGTTGATTCATAGGTGGATCACCTCCCCAATCCTCACGAGGAGTCTGGGGATCGGAAATGTGTTCAACTCTACCCGAAGGAGTAGAAAGGTCTTGCCTGATATCGGGATATGTAGCCATGTAATCCTCAACGTAAGTCGTTTAAGAATCTGAAGACTCGGATGGAGCGCTCCGGCGTCCTCTAGTAATGCGTTGTGTAACCAAAGATGGCTTTAAACCAGCCAAACAACGGGACCGGCGGAGAGTAGGGCTCCGTGCCACGTTCTCTCCGGAGAGAGACACAGCATCTCCTAAAGGCCAACTATCGATCAAAAAATAGTAAATCAAAAACACACACCTAGAGAATCTACAGCCAAGAGCAGACAAACAGAGTGGATAAATGAGCTCCCGACACTAGAGCCGGTATGTCTCGCCTAGGAGAGGCTTGAGACTCCCAAACTATAGCCAGAGGTAAAATATTCAGTTATAGAGACACCCAGGCTTCACTGTGTCGACAAGGTCAAGTCCACTGCACGAACACAACTGTGTTGTCCAATCCCTATCTGAATCAGGACACAAACAGCATAACCACTGCAAGTACCCTGTGCGGTACCTAGGTAAGGAAACTATGTCTACCGCAATATAACCAATGCTCAGGGGAACAGTCGCAGGTGGGACTCGTCGTATGGGTAGGGTAGCTAATCCTGAAGCATAAGAGGACGAACCTTCGGCACCCCCAAATCTGAACAAATCCTGGATATATCTCCCACGTTCAGCCAGTATCAGAGGGATATCTCCTCAACCAACCTCTCGTGACCTCGTGCTTAACTCTGGTTTGAGTAGAGCTTTCCTGAGAACACCGATCTATACCATGGATTCCTCCACTCCCTGGTCAGACACCTAATGTTTCGTTCAGTAGTCTTGGATTGTTAACTCACAATGATCTATTCCAAGACTCTAAACCTATGCTAGTTGGTGTACCCTATAAATAAAACAAGTCTAATCAATTTTATGATTAAGCGTTAATTTTAGTGGCTATGATTACTCAAGGGATATGGTCATTGATATGAACCGTTACACCAAAACCTCGAGATATTAGTGAAGGTCGCCCACTAGGATCTTAACATCCCACCATGCTCCGCAGTCTAGACTCTGGGCTGGATGTGCGCCCGTACGGTGATGTCCCCTTTGCGCCATACGAGCCCCGGGCGAACACTATAATGCCGGCGTTGCCACCCGCTCTGTGACTTGAACCTGGGTGGAGGTTTTGATACCAGATGTGATGAACCTGCAATAGTTAATTAATGCAAATACATGAGATATCAGAAATAATAGAACTCAAAATCACTTTTATATTGATCACGGGCCACTTCGAGGGGGCAACCTCCTTTGAGCAAGCTCAATACAATTAACTTCACGGTGCCTTCATAGGCCTCAACACACACTTATATACTAAGTCTAGGCACCAATACCATGGGTCAATACTATGTGTCAATACAAACCATGGGCTAAGTCTAGGCGCCAATACTATGAGTCAAAACCATGGGACATATAATACTATGGGACGACTTACAAAGCATATACGTCCAATACTATGGGTCAATACTATGGGATAATATAAACTATGGATCAACAAATACTACGGGACGACTTACAAAGCATATGCATCCAACAACAATATACTAACAAAGTAAAGACATGGGTTCCTAACAGCAGCCAACCTATCTTGTTCACATGATTGCCTCGATGGTATCCTACCTTCAGATGGAGTTCTTTTTGAGGCCATGGGTGGTGATGACAAGCCGGCGGGGGATCTTTATCATAGATCTCATTCCCCTCCTCCCCTTGATCTTATTGAACAAGATGGGCCTATAATAAAACCTGTCATCCATTTGAATTTGGATCCATTCACCATCTCGTCCAGCTCTGATTTGATGTTTGAGTCTTATGAGTCTTTGAGCTCTCCTATAGATCCGCAAATCGGTGATCCTGATGAGTTCGATTCTACTTCTATAATTTCCAGCTCCTGTGATGATGAATTTTCCACTGCAGATTCCTTCACATCCTTTAGCTTTGCTCTTCATTTTGAAGATGATCATTTTGATCCCTCGGGTATTGGTACTGTGGCACCTTTAGTGGTTAGCTCTACTTGCGTTATGTCTGAGGTTAACAATAGTGAAGTTGAAAATGTTTCTACCATAGTGACTTGTATCGGATTTTTCTTTACGTGCATTTTAGAAATGATCTTGGTACTTATGTTTCTTGGAGACATGATTCTTAGCTGGACTTATACTTGTTTACTGGTCCTTTTCGACATTTGCTTCGGCCATGGTAGGAATATTCGGAACCTTGCATATAGGTTTAGGCCTCCCCATTGTTATGACGCATTTGAACCTATTACTATCTGAATTCGCAGACACCCCCTGAGTGTCCTTATCTTGCTCATGTTCTTTGCATTATGCATAGCTTTGTCCCATGCGCTTGGAACTAGTCTTGCATATCCCTGACACTCGTCTACTCTCATTACGAGCATTCTTCCATATCTCCTTTGAGCTCGTTAAAAACAGTAAGGAGGTCACGAGTTTACTTTTTCGGGCTCGTTAAACCTTTATGGAAAAGATTTTTATAAAGTCTTTTTTAAGCCCTTGTTAGACTTTTTCAAAATCAAACAAGATTGTCAAGTATACTTGTCATTTCAGACTCATTAAAGGATTTGAAGCGACATTCACTTAGGTATAAGTTTACCCCTTTTCCGGACCTTTGTGGATTAATTATGAAAAAGGTATACTCTAGTCATACGTGACTAGAAGAGTTCTTCTCTCATTGTTTTACACTTTTTTGCGTGAGGAGACTAACTTTACGAAAAAGGACTTCTCAGTTATATCATGTTGTGATTGCATTGCATTATCCTGCTTGCCGCTTGAGCCTTGTGCTGGCTCCCACTTACTCAGTTGATAGCCTGGTGCCTGAGCACTTTTCCCTGTCGAGCCCTATAGAGCTTATACATTTTCCCTTCATAATTTGATGACCCTTTGACCCTAAGGGAACACACCCCCGAGTGTCCACATCCTGCACGCACTTCCTTGCATTGAGCATAGGTATGTTCCACTGCTTGGGACTAGTCTGCTAGCTATTTGACACTCGTTCCCTCACTTGTTGTACTCTAAGCAATTTTATTCTTTTTCAAGCTTTTCCCAAATATGAAAAAGACTAAAAAAATCAAATATTCCAAAAAGCCAGACGAGATTATGGTCACTATTTCTTGTTGGAAGTTGTTGTGTCACCTTTGAATGGAGCATTCATTCCACTCTATACATTATGAGTCGGGACTATAGTTGGGCCTTAGGAGCTGTACTTGTTTCTCTGTTTTCTCCACCGATTGGTTAATCTTCCAGTCATTCTGGAGCCCTCTGTAATGCCTCCTGCATTGCACATTTTATGTCAAGTCTATGCTACCTGAGTCTATCCATCTGCTCATGCTCTTGGTCAAAGGAATTCCTGAAACCAGTGTCGGCCACTCCTCAGATATCTTGACTATTGCATGTTGGCCATCCTTATTGAGTCAGTCCGCTTCACTTGAGATCTTCCAAATCTTTCAGCATTGCTGGTACCTCGTGCTGGTTGATGGGGGATGCCTTAATGCCCTCCTTCCAGCGAGTTTCATTCCGTCGACCTCAACTCATTTATTCTGGGACTTGAGGCTTAGAGTTCGGTTGAGTACCTTGAGGCTTGCAGTCATTAGTGGCAGGTTCTCTCGCCATCGACAGTTTTGGGAATACATCAATGTCCCCTAATCGATGGATTCATCCTAGTGTTCGACTTCAACCCATTTATTCACACTCTGATGATTGTGCTTTGTGCCTTGATGCCCATTTTCATTATCGGTGGGTCATCTCACGTCTGTTAACGGTATACATCAATGACCGGTAATCAGACGATGTCTCATCAGGTTCGACCCCAACTCCTTTATTCACTTGATGGGACTTGCATCGTCGAAGACTTGTGTAGAAGACCCCAGGCGATTGTGGCATTCAATATGCTACATATGACTTTGAATTTACATCTGAGATATCACCTCTCAGATTTCAGCAGTTTGTACCTCCAGTTTGCACCAGTTGTCTTCTTTTTAGCAGAAGACTGTATCTTATTGTAGAGGGATCATGGCTATGATCACTTATGACATGTATCTACTTATGTACTGCCGATTCATGGCCATTGTATCAGATTGTTGTACTATACCGACATGTATTCAGAGATACTATTGTATTATGACGAGTGATCCGTTCTTTCCACTTGTGTCTCCATCACTCCACTTCTGAGTTTTATAATGTATTTCGGCCATCGTACCACTTTCAGTCTCTGACCTCACACATTAGGGGGCATCTGTTACACAGAAATCTTCCACCCTGTGAGCATCAGAATTCTTTGGCCTGTAGGATCCATTTCAGTGACTCAGATCCATTTTCATCCTTCAGTGATACTAGTTTATCCTATTTTTGTTCCTACCCGCATGTTGCATCACTATAGCATGCATACCCACGAGTTGCATCCCTATAGCCCGCGCGTATCAAGTAAAATGGTAAAAACCACTATTTTATTACTTTTTACTCCCAAAAAGCGGTCATTGGGTGACCTTTGCCTCTCCAGCTACCCAAGTAACGTCTCGATGAGTCCTTTCACCTACCTTTGAGAGGACTATATATTGAGCACATATGGCTTATGGACGGGAGGAGGAAGAGAATAGTAAAGGCACTCTAGTGGATTTTTTCCCTATCTTGAGTCTGTACTCATTGATCCTTGTAGTTGTGAACCAGTTATGTTCACCTTCCAAACTCCTTTCTAGTTTGAGTTTTCCATTCATGGAGGATTGAGGTGGTGGAGGCACAAGTGGATTCATCTAGATCTTGGTTCATATTGGTTGTCGGCAAGAGGTCGTATCACTTTGTACTTCTTCTTGTTCATTAATAGAAATACTCATGTTCTCGTCCATTCATGATGTGAATGTCATTTATTATACATTGGGTTGCATTTGCTTATGATATTATGGACCATTGTTATTGATGATGTTAATGTTATTCATATATCACATGTACTTGTTAGATATTTCTTGTCAAGACTAATTTGCAGATTACAAGTGCTTGGATGTGCGCGGATTGAAATCTCCAACGGGGATCTACATCAAACATTGGATCGAGGTTGGTTACATTTCTCCATTGTTTTAACATTGTCGTTTATAATAGCATTGTTTCGAGAATTGAGTATATTTTTGGTAGTCATCTGTCTGTTGTGGTATTCCCAAGCCATAGTGAGTTTTCTCCAATACACTTGTGGATGATATGGTGTGCTCTTCTGATGGTAAAGCTTAAATTATTATGTTAGGGTTGCAATAGTTCTATTAAGGAAATGGGTTCCCTGATCACTGATTAGAATCTGTGGACATCTAAACCTTGTCAAAATGTTCTAAAAAATGAATTGCATGGCAGTAACTGTGCTACAGTCCTTCACTGGTTTTTTCTCTGCCCATCTAGTTAGATAATCTATAGCTATGATGATATATCTTGAGCTAGTTCGCTTCCCTGGTGGGTTAATAGGTCCCACAAATTCAATATCCCATTTATCAAAGGCTTGCAATGTCAATTGTGGCATCAATGGCATCTCATATCTACGAGATGGTTTCCCTATTCTTTGGCATACATCGCACTTCCGGCAATGTTCTTTTGAGTCTTTGTGTATCATAGGCCACCATAGTCCTGATCTCAAAATTTTATGCACAGTAGCTCTTCCTGCGTATTGTTCTCCAGATGCACCTGAATGTGCTTCATCAAGTATCCTAGGTCTTTCATGTTCTAACTTACGCATCTACACAATACTTCATCTGGTCCCAGTTTGTATAATTTTCCTACAATTAGGGTAAAGTCAGTTGATCTTACCACTGATTGTTTCTTCTGCTGCGTAGTAAATTATGTAGGTGCTAATCCTGTAGTCATAAATTCTACAATATATATGAAATAGTCATATGCTATATGGATAGAAAACAACTGCGCATATTGCAGATTATAATCCCAATTACTAGATTCTTCTCCTGACTCGATTCTTGAAACATGGTCAGGTCCTGCATTCAATCTTCCTGGTTTCACAAAGATTTCAAAATCATATTCCTGAAATAGTAAGAGCCATTTGCATATTCTTCCTCCTAACACTGGTTTATTAAACAAGTACTTCAAAGTTGAATGGTCAGTGAAGATACATAAATGTGAACCTAGCAGATAGTGTCTAAACTTTTGCAATGTGTATGCCATAGCTAAGCCTTCCCTTTCTATTGTGGTAGAATTATTTTCTGTTGAAGATAGTTTTCTTCTTGAAAATGCGATGGGATGATCGATGCCTCCCTCACCTGGTTGTGCCAATACAATGCCAAGTGTTATAGATGAAGCATCTACATGTACATGAAATGGCTTATTCCAGTCAGGAAAGACAAGAATAGGCGCTGTAACCATTTTCTCTTTCAATGTGTCCAAGACTTTTTGGCAATCTTCAGTCCAACTGTACTTAGCTTCTTTCTTCAACAGTTTCTCCATAGGAACAGTGATCTACGCATATCCTTTAATGAATTTTCTATAGTATCATGTGCGCCCCAATGTAATGCGTAGTTTCTTAACTGAATTAGGCACTGGAATATTTACTATGATTGCTATCTTCGCTAGATCAACCATCAATCCTTGCTTACATACTATGTGTCCTAATAAAATACCATAAGGAAAACAGAAGAGGCACATCTTCAAGTTCAATAATGCACTGTTGGGGGAGTGGATGTGCAGATAGCTACTGTTATTCCAAGAATATGACTTTGAAATCATAGTGAAGACAGGTAACTAAATGTGGGTCTTGACCATCTGTTGAGTTTAGAAACAGGAGAAGAAGCAGTTAGTCTAGATGATAGCCTCCCAAATGCACAACCCTATTATGTGAATATGATAGATGAATATTTCGAAGACATTGTAAACTTTTTTACTACAAAAATGGAACCCCGAGGATTTATGTTGGGGATGGCCCAAGTAGGGCATTTTGAGCAAGAAGGATTTTTGGAACTGCGGAGCTGAGCACAATTCAGTTGGAATAGTTTTGTATAAGTTTTTGGGATGCTGCGAAGTTGCGCACAGCACAGTGTCGAAAGAGTTGCGAATATCAGTGCTGTGAGGAGACAGAGCTGCGATGTGTCCATTCTATGGGAATCCAACAAAGCAGAGTGTTGGATGGAAGATGGCACAGATTCCAGTTAGACCATCGGCGGTCTATTTTTGGTAAAGATGCTCCAGGAGTGCCAGGCGACGGGTAAGGAGCAGAAGCGGAAGGAAGCAGCTAGTCACACAAATGAAAGAACCACTACCTGAACAAGTCACACGAGACCGTTAGAGGAAGAACAGCTCGGTGAAAGCGACCTATTGGCATGCGTGCGATAGGAAGGCTAATAGCGATGTGAGGCATGCGCTGAAGGCGGCCATGATGGAATGTTCAACACCAGAAGCCAGCAATCCGGTTAAGGGAAAACCGTGACAGTTTTGTAAACCTAAGGGTTTTTTCCTTAGAATTGTAAAGACATGACCTATGGGCATGATCTATGAATAAGGAATTTTGGTATGGGAAAGGGTTGACTCTTCATTTTTTATTGTTCTCGTTATCGATTTGATAAATCTCTGTTGAGGAACATTTTGTAAAGGATCTGCAAGCTGTGTGCACAGAGGCCTATTGAGAGAGAGAATAGAGTCTACGGTCGAGGGTGCAAACAAAGAACTGTTGTACCCTTCCCAAAAGACTAATACAAGAACAGTTCTTGTGGACGTAGCCTCCATCCTGGGGGTGAACCACGTTTCATCCTATGTAGTGTGATTGTTAACGTTTTGCACTTGTCTGTTTGCTTATGAATGAATGTCTAAGTTCTCATTTATTAGTTGTTATGTTAATGCTTTTATATGCATTTGCCATAGGAGAAAGATGGGAATAATATGTTAAGTATTGTGTAAATGGATGAATGATGAATGCTCAGTACTCTAAGTCTGCAAAAGTATCAGTTTATGGAATAATCACAAGTGTATGTAGAGTTTGTATTGTGTAACTCTTTAGACACACTGCACTGGAAGTGCGCAGCATTGTACGTTTCGTCTGCTTGCACTTGTTATAAAGCTAAATAATCTAAGGAAGTAGGTGGATGATTAAGGGTTAAAGTAAAGTCTTCATAGTGGTTAAGTTTGGAAGAGGAGGTGTATAAGTCAGTTGCGTTGTCCTATGATTCACATTCTATCCGACACGCATAGTGCGTAGATGCACTAGTTGCGTAGGCATATTCACATGCAAAAGTAAGGACCGTGACGCAGTCTATCATCGCACAGTCCTCAACCCGCAGTGAAAGTCTAAATAGTGAACTACGCAGTAGTCATATCCAAACAACTCATCACATCACTGTGGAAACCTGATTCCGCAGTGCCTCCATAGCTACACCTCGGGTGAGACCTCCACCTGTTCGCAGGCTGTTGCCGAAAGGGCCAATGAGAAGGGGTTTTGTTGGTTCCTTGAAACCACAAAGAACCTGGATCTACATTGGAAACCTCTAGATCAGTTTATAAGCCAACAAATGGTTCCGTTGTCATGCTAAGAATCTATGATGAGTTGAAGTCGTGATGTGCAAAGTAGAAGAAGTTGAGCTGGGCATCGACTTTTGGTATCCAGACAAGAAAGAAATTTGGGCTTGGTGTGACAAGACAAAGAGAGACTTCGCAAGAAAAGAAAACAGACACGCACATCTCTCTAACATTGAGTGGTTGAATAAATACCTGTGGAAAGATGTTCACGAAGTTTTCTGGGTGTCTTTTGGGAACGAGCTACACGAGTGGTTGTCAATGCTCGTAGAACATAGAAATTGTACCCCGCGAGACCTACTGACCGAGTGGACACCAAAGCTGATTGAAAGGCTCAAAGCACTAGATGGTCCATTCTTACGAGAAGTCGACTTCTGGGTCGACAGTACACTACAAAGTTTTGTGACGCAGTTCGCTCTGGACATGCTAAAGTCCTATAGTGCAGCTAAAAGGTATTTTTTCAAGGGAATCAGAGGTAAGTATCTGAACAACCTCAGTCTATACATTAAAATGATTTTAGCTGAGAAAGGTTTTTTTAGAATGCAGTAAAATTTTGGAACTTTGTAATGGTCAATAGCATTTTTAGTGAGTCAAACGAAGAGACATGTAATCTAAGAAGTGGGAAAAGGTATAAATATACACCTAAGAAGACTGCTAGTGGACCTGGGCTCTGCATAGACATTGATTCAAAAGACAAACCTGAAAGCCAAACCGCACCACTATCTTCCACCTATCAGCCTATTACTCTACAGAATCCACCGGGTGGGAACACCGCACCTTTCATTGCACAAATTCAACCAGTCCAGAACCCCCCTATTGCGAATATCCCTAGCACTCAAACCATTCCGGTTATCTTTTCTGCTTAGCAACCTGCGCAGAACCCTCCACCACCTAGAAGAAGCATGACCGAGGATATTAAGTTGTTGATATTCAAAGGAACGGGTCTAGAAGACCCTGATCAGCACGAGTTTCTATGTGAAGCCATTTGGAGTGTTAAACAAGTACAGGATGATGTTGTTAAGCAAGCACAGCTCCTCACCACCTTTAGAGACAGATCCTTGCATTGGTTCATGAAATATTCACAGGGACACTAAAGAACCCTGGTAGTAATCAAGGTTGCACTCTTAGCAGAATTTAAGAAGCCGAAGTCAGAGTCACAGTGCATCACAGAGTTGAAAGAGATCAAACAGAAACCTAATGACATGGTCTGGGAATTTGACCAGAAGTTTAAGACGTTGTTGGACCAAGTAAGCTTTGTCATAGCACCACAGTAGTACAAGTGGTTTATAGCCGCGTTGTTGCCCCATATCAAACAACCGTTGATGCAGCAGAAAGTGGCTTCGCATGTAATGGCCTTGGAGATCACGATGAAGCTGGAAGCTTCACCCATGGGAGAAACTAGCACTGGCATGTCACAGATTCAGAACCAATTAGCTACCCTGACACTAAAGCTACAAGATATCAAGAAAGGAAACAAAGAGAGACAGGAAGTCTCGTGTATAGGATGTAAAGGGGAAGGACACACTAAGGATCATTGTCCATTATTCCAATACTTCCTTAACATGGGTGGACCAAACCCATTAAATCTGAACCAACGGGCCATGGTGTGAAATTTGCAGAACTAGAGGACACCAACCAAAAGACTGCCACTTGATACAGAAATATGTAAGAACACCTAAAAACCTATACTGTAATTTCTGTAAGTCAATTGGGCATGATGAGTCCAATTTCCATGCATATGAGCTCATGCTAGAAAGAAAGAAAGATATTGAGCATATGTATGGAGGAATGTACAAAGTCCAAGGAGAGACTCTGCAGAAACAAGAAAATGCACCGCAATATCAGGGAGCATACAGACGCCGTGGAGGATACCACGAGAGAGGAAGGAATAACGGCCCAGTGCAGGGATGAGGCCGAGGTCAAGTAATCTATTACAACTATGGCCAAGTAGGCCATGTATCTATGGACTGTACCAACCCATGCACTACATGCAGTTATTGTCAATCATTTGATCATGTTATTGAAGACTGCCCAGTGTTAGAGGTAGAAATGCAGAAAAGAAATAGGCTAGAGGTGCCGAACCCAAACATCCAGTTGATCGCAGTAGAAAGGAGCCCTGTGGATCCAAGTATCAACATAGTGACATGAAGTGGTGCTACAACAAGGCGAGATAGAGGAGTAGAAGCTTTTAATTCTGGATATTTCAACACTAAACAGTATCCTCTTGAAACAATATGGATAAGGAAAGCTGTTGGCAAAGCACCTGCTTTCGAATTGAAGAAAAATAGAGTGGTCTTTGAATAAGCATGGGATATCTTCAAAGAATCAGCACCTGGATCGCCAAGAATCCTGTTGCGTAGCAAAATACAGCATATGGAAGATATGCCAACTGCTTATGCAAGAATGAGCACTGCAACAGAGACATGCACCTTTGTTGTGCAATTCCTCAAGAGCTGCATGAAGTTGCTGAAGAGTCCAAATGCTATAGTATATTTGTAGAAGTTGCTAGATCAGTATGAACCGCACAGCAAAAATGAAACTACTAATACCGCAGTTCATCGCATCAAGAAACACAAGAGAACAGGGAGAGAAATGAGACTTAGTGCACAGATAGAAGATTATGAAATGGATGAGATCATTCTTGATCTGGGATCAAAAGTAAATGTATTAACCAAAAATACATGGCAGCAGATGGGGAGACCGAAGTTGTTATGGTCACCTATCCAGTTGAGAATGTCCAATCAGGAGAAAGTCATACCCTTTGGACAATTAGCCAATGTGATTGTTGACATTGATGGAGTACAGAGCCACGCAGATTTTGAGGTTATCGAGATTGTAGATGATATGCATCGTTTTCCTGCACTGTTAGGAATTGATTGGGCTATCAATAACCTCTCCATCATAAGCTTGAAGACAAAGAAGATGATCTTCGAAGGAAAGCATCTCACGGTCATCGCACCAGTGGACCCTTCAGATGAATACAGATACAGCGAACTGATTCAGGAGGAATCCAGGGCTCAAGATTTAGACCGACTGTACAAGATGACAGCAAACTTGGAATATTACATTAATCCTACTGCGGATAGAATACTCAGCTGGATATGCGACAACTCTTGCATCTCAGACTCTAATGCAGGATTGGAGAATTGGAAAATTCGCATGCATGAAGTATCTACGAGGAGATGCGCGCACATTACAAAGTCACTGCACTGGATTGAAAAGGAAGTAATCCCAATCCCTACTTATGATGGTTTAGCTAATGTTTACTCCTTTATCAAATATTATACTGCAGCAATTCCAGATGAACATTGCTTACCAGCATTAGATATGGAACTGCGCGAGACACCTGCTAGATGGTGGGTTGCACATAAGCAGACATTGACCACATGGGATCAATGTAGAATTAAGATGCAGATTAGGTTTGCTGACAAGGTTACCCTACCATTTGAGAAATAAAATGGACAGACAGATCCAAGATAACATATTGAGGTCTATTCACAAGCATGGGAGGACAGACCAAAGACATAATGGGTGCATCTATTTGTGCACACGCTAGAGGAAGAAATTCCAAAGAAATCGTACTTAGATATGGAGTTGCGTAGGGAAACTGCAGATTGGCCTACTCTTATTGCGAACTTCCAGAAGAGTTTCAGTTTTGAGGATGAAATTCCTACCATAAATGATGCGCTGCATATTATTAAGGAAAGAATATTCAGAACAGAATGTCCACATAAGAACATGACATTAGAGGAATTCTTTGGAGCTGACAGCATACCTGCAATCCTACAGACAGAATGGAAGTAATAGGTAGAGCATGCCATGGAATGTTATAACCTCGCTGAGGAAGCTGAAGAAAAAGAAGACAGTGATGAGGAGGACCCGCGCAACATTAAGATACCTGAGTCAGAAGGTGCGCGCGAGGTAGAGGGACCTCCGCTGGAAATCCCAGACATGAGTGGACCTGTAAAAATGAGAAACGTGAACATTGCCACTAGCAAAGAGCTGAAGTTCACATCTATTGGAGACTACTGGGATGATCAGACTGTTGCGAAGATCGCAGACCTACTACACGAATACCAGGAGTTGTTCCCAACAAATTTTATTCCCAACAAATTTTATAGAGATGAAGGGCATTTTGGGAGACTTAGGAGTTATGAAGATACCTCTTAATCCAGGTGCAAATCATGTTAAGCAGAGACCCTATAGACTGAACCCGCGATACAAAGATCGAGTAAGGGCAAAACTTGATAAAATGATCAATGAAGGGATCATCGAGCCAGTCGAAGAGTGTGGGTGGATAAGCCCTATGGTTGTCCAAGATAAGAAAACAAAAGGTGAGATCAAGATTTGTGTGGATCTCAGAAAACAGAATGATGCTTCAATGCATGACCCATCTCCTACTCCTTTAACTGATGAGGTACTTGATAATGTTGGAGGAAATGAGGCCTATTTCTTTACTGATGGATTTTCAGGATATCATCAGATAACAATTGATCTCACGGATTAATAAAAGACCACTTTTGCCATAGAATGGGGGTCGTTCCAGTACATAGTCATGTTGTTTGGTCTAAAGAATGCGCCTGTCATCTTTTCAAGAGTTGTGGTCACAGCATTCAAAGATTTCATGCATAAGTTTTTAGAAGCTTATTTCAATGATTGGACAGTGTTCGGGTTGCTGAAGGACCACTGCGCAAATCTAAGACTGATGCTAGAAAAGTGCAGACAGCATCAAATGTCGCTCAACCTGAAGAAGTGTATTTTTTGTGTACCTTATGGAATTTTGTTAGGACATATTGTGTGCAAACAGGGCTTGATGGTTGATCCTGCGAAGATCACAGTTATTGTAAACTTGCCAACACCAAATTCAGTTAAGCAACTGCGCACTACATTGGGGCATACCAGTTACTACAGGAAATTTATAAAGGGATATGCACAAATAACCACAGCAATGGAGAAGCTGCTGAAGAAAGATGCGTTGTTCATTTGGAAGGAAGAGTGTGAACAAGGTTTTCACACCTTGAAAGAGAAAATGGTCACTAAGTCGATCCTAGTTTTTCTAGACTGGGAGAATCCATTCCATGTTCATGTTGATGCATCATGTATAGCATTGGGATTTGTCTTAGCACAACTAGGAGAGGGAGGTATTGACCATCCCATCGCATTTTCAAGCAGGAAGCTCTCATCTACAGAGAAGAATTATACCACCACTGAGAGAGAAGGTCTAGCTATGGTCTAGGTGCTGTAGAAGTTCAGGCACTACTTGTTGGGCACGCACTTCTCTATGTTCACTGACCATTCTTCTTTAAAATACCTGGTCAACAAGACAGTGTTAGGGGGGCGAATCTCCAGATGGTTGTTACTCTTCCAGGAGTATGATTTTGAAATAGTAGTAAACCTGGCAGATTAAACTTGGGACCTGATCATCTATCAAGGATTGAGTCAAGAGAAGAGCCTACGAATCTTTAAGACAATCTTCCTAGCGCACAGTTGTTTGCTATCCAAATAGTGGATGATTATTATAAAGACATCCTAGACTTTTTGACTACTGGGCTAGCACCCATAGAGTTCACTACATAGCAAAAGAAGCAACTGGTAGTGCGAGCAGCAGACTTCACCATTATCGCACGTCAATTATATAAATTGGGACCGGATGAGGTACTACGCCGATGCGTATTGGAGCATGAGAAGCCATTCGTATTGGTTGATGGACATTTAGGAGCAACAGGAGGTCACTACACAGGAAGAGACACCATGCATAAGATATTGCGAGCAGGGCTATGGTGGCCTACCATTCACAAGGACTCAAAATAGCATTGCCAGATCTGCGATGTTTGTTAGAGGACAGGAAGGCCATCGTGAAGAGACGAGATGCCATTAAATCCACAATTGACATTACAAGCATTTGAGAAATGTGCAATTGATTTTTTGGGACCTATAAACCCACCGGGAAAGAGAATCGGTGCGAGGTACATTATTACTGCAACTAATTACCTCACCAGATGGGAAGAAGTGAAACCAGTAAAGGACTGTAGCGCAGGTACTGCCGCGTAGTTCATATTTGAAGACATCCTTACGAGGTTTGGATGCCCAAATATTTTGATGAGTGATCAAGGCGCTCACTTTTTGAACCGAACCATTGAGGCATTGACAGAAGAATTCTGCATTCATCATCAACGAAGTACACCATATCATTCGCAAGTGAATGGAACTGGTGAAGAGTTCAATAAAGTACTGGAGAATACGCTAACTAAGGTATGCAATGTGAATAGGGATGACTGGGACCTGCACATTCCCATTGTGTTATGGGCATATAGGACCACATGCAAGAATTTGACAGGCCACACACCTTTTAGGCTTGCCTATGGAAAGGAAGCCATTATCCCAATGGAGTACATTGTTCCCAGCTTGAGAATAGTTGCTTTTACAGGCATGGTAGATCGCGATGCGCTAGAAGAAAGGCTTCTACACTTGGTTGGTTTGAAGGAGGATCGCTTCATCGCAGGCTTTCACCAACAAGTGTAGAAAGAAAGAGAAAAAGCATGGCATGATCGCCACATCAAGAACAAGTATTTCCAGGTAGGTAATCTACTCCTCCTGTATGATAGCAAATTTATGAAATTTCCTGGAAAGTTTATAATGCATTGGATTGGTCCATATACTGTTTTACATGTAACTAATGGTGGCGCAGTCCAGTTAGCCACATTAGTAGGGTATAGCTTTCTAGGTCTAGTCAATGGAAGCAAACTAAAACCCTATCGAGATAGTCCTGCTTCGCAGAACCTATGATGATTAGAAAAAAAGGGAAATTTCTAAGTGCCAAGTACAGTAGAAATTGGGCACTAGAAATGGGAAAGAGTCTGTATGTAATGTATGATGAGGAACATGTATATACCGCTCAGCACTGTTAAGATGTGCCGTTGCGCCGAAAAAAAAAAAAGAGGAACCGCATTGTTGCGAAGTCCAGAAGGAAATTGCGAAGATCAAGTGAACAAGGAAAGATGTTAAGTTCAGAGGCAAGAAGTCAAGCACCGCGAAGTAACTACGCAGGAGTCTTGATGACCTATCGCGCAGCTCGACGCAACAATCCAGAAAAATAGTCGTTACATTGTCGGTCGGAAAAATAGTCATTATACAGAACCTTACCAGTGACCGCTTGGGCATTTAACGCACTGGTAGCCGTTCTGGACAAGTTTATAAAGGAAGGGACCAAAGAATCCTCCGGATTTGGCCAATGGATACCACATTTAGTGCTTATCTATTCATTAAGGGGCGTGGAGGGGGTCAGCTGTGCCTATAAGTAATGTTGCATTCAAAGTCGCGGGCGTTACCAAACACTTAGAATTTTCTTGCGCACACTACTTTGCAAGTTGTTTTCAGTAAGCTATCCGAAACCCTATAGAAGTTGTCCAGTGGATGTCTGAGAGGTCTTCCATTGAAGAAGAATTCACGGTCCAGGAGACTGTGAAGGTGTTCCAATATGGAGGGATCGAAGGGTTAATGAGAACCCCAGGCAATAACATCGTCATAGAAAAGGGTCAAGCATCCAGAAGATCACCCCGACATGGTCCAATAATGCAAGACAAAGGCAAAGATCCAGTGGGGCCGAGAATGAAGATACCAATGATGGGTTCAACATTGCAGAATCCACCGATAGCTGATAAGGAGATACCTTTGACAATGACCCCAGATTATATCTCATTGCGTGCACTGGACGCACTGATCTTCAAGTTACCAAAGAATGCAAAATAAAACATCTCGCTATCACCCATATCAAAGCATGTCAACGTCGATAAGAATTTGCTGGGTAAAATTCTAGAATGTAAGTGGGAGGATTATGATCTGCTTCAGATGCAGAAGGAGGAGCCCAATGAACCTAGGTTCCCACAGTTCCATCCCGACCAGTACATGTGCTGGAAGAAAGATGTGAAGGGAGACCTCACCTTGGTCGCTAAAAGCTGGTTATCGGGAGTAGTCAAGTCGGGACTGCTCAATTTGCTCAGACTCCCACATTTTGACAGATCACCAGAGTTGAACATGGTGGTGTGAACTCTGATGGTGCGCATTCACCAGGGATATTTGTGGCTTGACTGCATTGTCGACCTGACCATTGACATTATCCATTGCATCATCGGCTTGAGTAAAAGGGGTAAAGATCCGAAGCAATTTTTCCAAGGGAAAAGCAAGGACAAGGAAGTCGTGGCAAAGATGAAGAAAACTCAAACTGTCGTCAAAGGAAAGCGGGGCTTTCAGACGGAAGACATAGATGATAAAGCGACGAAGTTTATCACGCAACTGTTAGCTGGCAATATTTTAAGAAAATGCAGGCCTCTAGAGGTACCTGCGGGCGCAGTACTGCTTGGCGTCATGGTCGTGGAGGGAGAGAAGTTCAATTGGTGTCAATACCTGTTGAAAGAGTTCCTGGAGGAACTAAATGACATGCAGCTCAATAGCGGAAACTTCCATTATACATGGCTAATTGTGTTGATCGCCTTCCTAGGGTGGAAGGAGGCGAAGGATTATGTTGGCGTCATCACCGATACAAATGACTGCAGAGTGGCCCGCTATTCAAACCTTTGGGAAAATATGAACTCGTAGAGACGGTACGCGAGAGATCAGTTTTTCTACCAATATTATAACCAGTTGCATGACGCAATCCTGAGCATGTCACGGATATCAAAGCAGGTAACGAGTAAGTACATTCGCACTATTTATTTTTATGTTGACATGCGTAGTATTCACATTTCATCCAAAGCACATAAGAGGAGCATTAAATGGTTCGTAGGAAACTACCATATGTATGAAGATGATATTGATAATATCATGAAGGAATGGCCTGCTGAGTTTCAAGTGGAAATTGTAGATGTCGAAAGCGACTCGGGTGAGGATGAACCTATTCCATGTCCTATCACGGAAGAAAACGAGACGGGAAAAAGGAAGGAACTTCAGAGCCCAGCACAGAAAAAGGGAGTGCGGAAGAAGCAAAAAGCTGATAAAAGCCAGTTAGACACAGTACTTTGTGATGAGGATTGTGAAACGATCGTGGGAAAGGTCACAGAGCAGATGGAAGATCTAATGACTGAGAAAGAGAAACAAGACAAAGAGATTCAGGAAAGTCTGCAGAATACTCTGACCATGCTGCAGGGGATCACAGAGAAAATTGAAGAAGTCCACAAAAGATTACCCCTGCCACGGGACTCAGAGTCCAAAGGGAAGTCAGGAGGAACTTCGCAGCAGAAGGAGCCGCAGCTAACCATGACAGTGCCTGCGAAGTCCCGCGTTGTTCACCTTGATCCATTAACTATAAGGCTGCCCTTTCCAGAAAAAATAGTGTTGGACATGAAGGATTTCGAGCATGTGGAGCTAGACCTTGCGAAGATACCACTGCCTGGTCTACACTACTTGCATCTACAGGTAGTCGAAGAAATGCATGAGAGAACTACTGACGTGCTGAAAGGACAAGCTAAGCTGCAAGAAACTAATAAGTAGTTGGAGGAATCTAGCTCGCGGAGAGCTATGGAACTGCAACATGAGCATGATCATCGAAAAAGACTAGATTCCATGATCACTGTGGTCGCGGATGATATAGAAGAATTTCAGGTACAGGTAGACCCCGCAGACACTGTCGTTAAGATTGGTGAACTGGTTAACAGCCTTAAGACAGAGATGCAAGACATGGAGATCATCCATGAAGCTAAGGTTG
Organism: Larix kaempferi; assembly: GCA_027924585.1. Taxonomy (NCBI): domain Eukaryota; kingdom Viridiplantae; phylum Streptophyta; class Pinopsida; order Pinales; family Pinaceae; genus Larix; species Larix kaempferi. Next base: position 22,781,995 of record BSBM01000502.1, read on the forward strand.
TTTCCTTGGAAGCACAGACCAACCCACAAACCCCACCAGATCAGTAGCAGTTAAGAGCAAGGGAGGTGAAGGCCACAGCAGAGAGTATAGCTGCCGAAGTGGCTAAGTTCCAGAGTTTGTTAAATGCGGTGTCAAATGCATTCACCACCCTTACAGAGGACCTAGGATTGCTGCAAGTAAAGAATGCGGTGAAGGATAAGCAAGCAGCACTAGAATAGTTGGATGCAGAAGTGAAAGCCCTGCAACCAAGAGAAAGGCTTCAGAAGTACGAGGAAATCAACGCATTGAAGAAGGAAGTGCAAGCCTTAAGAGAAAAAGAGACTGAAATGGGAGTTAAATCACAACCCTTATTGGAGGATGCCCACACGATCTCGCAGGAGATCGAGAAAAATTTAAAGGAGTTGTGTGAAAATCAAGAACAGGTGGAAGGCCATATTGGTGATGAGATAACACCTGATATGTTGGAAACAGTCAAGCAAGTTGAGCAAGACACGAAGGAAGCAGTCGAAAATCTAATTGTCACATACAATGAGTTCGCTGTGAAGCTAGATCCACAGGCGGCGGATAAGCTTAGAGAAGTTGAAGCTACAGGTGGGTTAGGGACGAGCCACATGTAAGTGCTAGGGGCCTGTTGGGCCTAGCCCAAGTGGGGCATTTTGAGCAAGAAGGATTTTTGGAACTATGGAGCTGATCGCAGTTCAATTGGAATAGTTTTGTATAAGTTTTTGGGATGCTGCAAAGTTGCGTGTAGCGCAGCGTAGGAAGAGTTGTGAGGAGACAACGCTGCAATGTGTCCAGTCTACGGGGATCCAACAAAGAAGATTGTTGGACAGAAGATGGCATAGATTCCGGTTAGACCATCGACGGTCTATTTTTGGTAAAGATGCTCCAGGAGTGCCAGGCGATGGGTAAGGAGCAAAAGCGGAAGAAAGCGACTGGTCGCACATGCAAAAGAACCACTACTTGAACCAGTCGTACGAGACCATTAGAGGAAGAATGGATCGATGAAATCGACCTGTTGGCATGCATGCGACAGGAAGGCCGATAGTGACGTGAGGCATGCGCTGAAAGCGGCCACGATGGAATATTTGCTACCAGAAGCCATCAGTCCGGTTAAGGGAAAACCATGACAGTTTTGTAAACCTAAGGGTTTTTGCCTTCGAATTGTAAAGACATGACCTACAGGCATGATCTATAAATAAGGAATTTTTGTATGGGAAAGGCTTGACTCTTCATTTTGTATTGTTCTCGTTATTGATTTGATAAATATTTGTTGAGGAACATTTTGTAAAGGCTCTGCAAGCTGTGTGCGCAGAGACCTATTGAGAGAGAGAACAGAGTCTGCAGCTGAGTGCGTAGACAAAGAACTGTTGTACCCTTCCCAAAAGACTAATACAACAACAATTCTTGTGGATGTAGCCTCCATCCTGTGGGTGAACCATGTTACATCCTGTGCAGTGTGATTGTTTACATTTTGCACTTGTTTGTTTGCTTACGAATGAATGTCATCCTGTGTAGTGTGATTGTTTACATTTTGCACTTGTTTGTTTGCTTACGAATGAATGTCTGAGTTCTCATTTATCAATTGTTATGTTAATGCTTTTATATGTATTCGCCATAGGAGAAAGATGGAAATAATATGTTAATTATTGTGTGAATGGATGAATGATGAATTCTTAGTACTCTAAGTCTATGAAAGTATCAGTTTATGGAATAATCACAAGTGTATGTAGAGTTTGGGTTGTGTAACTCTTTAGACACACTGCAGTGGAAGTGCGCGGCATTGTATGTTTTGTCTGCTTGCACTTGTTATAAAGCTAAATAATATAAGGTAGTAGGTGGATCATTGAGGGTTAAAGTAAAGTCTTCATAGTGGTTAAGTTTGGAAGAGGAAGCATATAAGTCAGTTGTGTTGTCCTGTGATTCACATTCTATCCAACGCGTGCAATGTGTAGATGCGTTGGTTTCCTAGGCATCTTCGCATGCAGAAGTAAGGACCATGATGCAGTCTATCGTCGCGCAGTCCTCAGCTCGCAGCGAAAGTCTAAATAGTGCGTTGCACAGTATTCATGTCTGAACAACTCATCACATCACTATGGAAACCTGATTCCGCAGTGCCCCCATAGCTACACCTTGGGTGAGAACTCCGCCTGTTCGTAGGCTGTTGCAGAAAGGGTCGGTGAGAAGGGGTTTTGTTGGTTCCTTGAAACCACGAAGAACCTGGGTCTACATTGGAAACCTCTAGATCAGTTTATAAGCCAACACCTAGCATCCACAAAAGTTTGTTTTTTCCTTCTAGACATCAAATGGAACTATTCCCTGCATGGTTGGCATGATCCTAGGGTCATGTGGATCACCACATAATTTTATATCATCTCATGTCACAGCAGCCCCTCTTGTAATAACAATGATGGTTGGTTGCTTCTGTCTGGGCTCTGTTGAGATCTTCTAAACATTCTGGTTCTAGTTTTGATTTCCTTTTTGTTGCCATTTTTCTATGATTTTTGGACAGTCTTCAATAGTGTGATCCAACACCCTACAATAGGTACATGTTGAACATGGGTTTTGGAAATCTCTCACAAAATGCACTGGTTTTCCATAATTATAAAAGATGACCTGACCTCTACCTCGACCAAATCCTCGTCACCCTCATCCTCGAAAGCCACCCCTCTATTGATTGAACTGCGCATTACTCATTTCACCGTGTTCATCCCCTTTCATTCTATAGGTATCGGTTGTTCATTCTAAGAGTAATTGATATGCCTGACAGTATTTTTAATCATGACCAATTGATCTATAGAATTTGAAAAATAAATTTTTAGGAGTACTCACATTTTTTTGCAACAGATAATGTTAACAATCAAATTACCAACCTTAACAAGTGAAGACAGGAGCACATTTGACCATTCGCCCACAACATGACGACTAGAAATTGTTGATGTATTTGTAACTTCGGAAGATATTCTTTTATGTATTACATTTGTACTTTATTGTATATCCAACATAGATGTTATATTCCTCTGATTGGAAGTGTTGTCATTTGTATTTGCAAGTGTCGCAAGTTACATTGTAAGTGGCGTCATTTGTATTGATGGGTTATTAGACCACCAGTGTGGGGTCGGCCCTAGTTAGGTCATGTGGTTGGGTTATTAGGCTTCATTGAGAAGTCAGCCCCAGTGATTTATTGGCAGGTCAAGTCAGTGTATAAATAGAGAGGTTGTGTCTCTCATTTGATTTATTCACTCACTTCTCAGGCTCGCATAGCTAAGAGAGAAAGTGGCGCACATGTGGAGGAGGAGGAGCATCTGCTAGAGACAACTTATTGGATTTGATCCTTGTGATCTTGTATTGGGGTTTATTCTATCTTTGAGGAAGTTGCAGGGTTTTCACCTTCTTGGTTTTCCCTAGTGAAACTCTGTGTCTCTTGTGTGATTGCTATTGTGTCTATGATTGATATGTTGTAGATATGCTATACATGTTATTCTCTTAGTGATCCTGAATTATAATGGAATGAAATTATCGAAAAATTTAACATGGTATCAAAGCTGACCTAAGAAGAAGGCACTGTGTAGCTACGGAAGCTAGGGCTTCTTAATTTTTGGGTTTCTCTCCACAAATCATCAAAGTAAGGAGGCTAGATTGACTCTCCTAGCAATGGCACATCTTTTTGTCAAGACAGAATTCAATTCTGAGCATTTTCAATTTTTGGCCTGTCAATACTGCGGGAAATTAGGGTTTCAGAGAAAGTTGGAATTTTTTGGAATATAAACCCATGGCTAGATGCTCCTCTGAAAAATAAAAATTTAGAGACCAAGTTCAAACTTTTTGGTTGGGCAGAAGGTCGGGCTTGATCAAACCCTAGATCGGGATTTTGATCGGAAAGATGGAAAATTAGCATTTCTGCAAAAGTTGAAATTTCTGAATCTGAGGCCATAGCTGGAATCTCCTCTGAAAAATCAAAGTTTAGAGACCAAGATCAAATTTTTTGGTTGGGTGAAGATCAGGGAAAATCAAACCCTAGTTCGGGGTCCTATCTAGTGAATCTGGAAGTTTCAAAGGCAATTTTGAGGGGTCAAATTTTGTAGTTTTCAAATTTGGAGTATACCAACTTGACCAGCTCAGCAAGTCACATCTTTCTATCCTTTTAGAAGTTTGAAATTCAAATTTTGAATTTTTAGGGTTTCTCTAACAAACCCTAATCTAGCTCCAGATCCGGTTTTCAGCAAATCAAGTGGTAAGACCTAATAAATTTTCTATTTCCATTTGAAGTACTCTTTAATATGTCTCACCACACCAAGCTTTAGGATAAGGAGCTGATAACTTCCGAGCCTAGAAGTATAGGATTGGGTTAATCCTAGAAGAGAATGAGTTGGACAGTTACATAAGTGAAGAGGTTCATGTCCCAGAGGGAGAAGAGGTTAAATCCTTACACAAGAAGAACTTGGTCAAGGCTAAGAGAATCATTGTTGATTCTATCAAAGACCATATCATACCTCATGGGTCTTCCCTAAAGACATCTAAGGAGATGTTTGACTCCTTGACCAAGTTGTTTGAAGGAAAGAACATAAATCGGAAGATGACTCTGTGGAACCAATTGAAAGGGGTAAAGCTTCAGAATGGAGAGACCATTCAATCCTACTTTTCTAAGGTCTCTCAAATAAAGGAACAACTTGAAGCTATGGATGAAGTAGTAGAGAATGGAGAAATTGTAATGACCACATTGAATGGCGTACCCAGGTCATGGGACTCCTTCATCCAAGGAATCTGTGCAAGAAGTAAATTGATCTCTTTCAGTAGACTATGGGAGGAATGTTCACAAGAAGAATCTAGGCTTGTGGCTCGAGAAGAAAAGATGGGAAATGAAGATCAAGCTCTCACAGTACACACCAAGAAAGGAAAGTCCAAGTGGGAGCAATCTTATCACAAGAAAATTCCACACAATCATCATAGAGATAAGAAAGATCTAAGATGTTTTACATGTAATGAGAAGGGACACTTTTCCTCATAATGTCCTAAGAACAAAAACAACTACTAAAAGCAATTTGACATGTATGACTTACAGGTATGTTTTGAAATTTGCTCATGATTAAGTTTATGACATGTTTGTCTTCATGTTATTGAGTTTAGTAACAATCTTGATTAATTTTAGACTTGCCTTATCACCCTAGTAAAAGTATGAATGCATGATAGAAGACATTCAATGATTAGGGTTATGACACTTATGATTGTACTAATGCCATGAAAGGTACAAATCAAGTTCTAGATCAAGACAATGGTGACATGAAGACAAAGACTCATCCATAGATGGATCACATAGAAGCTCTACTTACAAGGTATGTATATTTTGGTTCTACAATGGTTAACTTATGAGTTATGCAGGTCATTGAAGAGAACAAGAAGACATTGCTAGACATAAGTAGCAAATATGATAACCAGGTATGTTTTTCCTATATCAAGTTAGAATCCTACCTTGTGTTAGGATCTTATACTTTTGTATGATTGATAATGATTACTCATGAACTTATAATCAAGGGTTTATGCATATTATGTCTCTTACCCTGATTGATGATATGACTAACCAGAAGATTCCTATGGTCAAATAAGAATATGCATGAGTAAAAGAAGTCTTCCTTGAATACTAATGCTTATTATCTATGTTTGAAATGATCAAGACTATATATTTTTAAGATTTTTTTTTTTATAGTATTGAGACTATACTAATGGATGTATGATTATGTATGAGATCTTGAGGATGGCACAATCATGACACTAGTGCACACTTAAGCATGCATAGTGGTCCAGGATGAATATAAGTTCAAGGACAGGTAATCCAGGAAGCAAATATTAAGAGGGAGTTTACCACTCTTTACAATTCACAACAGAAAGGAGTAGAAGAAGCTACTTCAGAATAGGACTCTAGCAGCTCCTGTAAGGAAGCAAAGATTCAGAGGGAGTCCACCCAACAAACAAACAAAGATAAGTATTTGAATTGTCGTTTCTTGTATATCTAATTGTTTAAATAATATTGTTCAATGATGTATATACTTATGTTCCTAGACTTAGGTTTTGTATTATGCATATTAGAATAGTTGCATTAATGAACAAGATACTACTAATATGCAAGTAATGGGTAAGTGGCCTATGGTACTGTACGACATTCCATTGCTACTTATCTAGAATGAAACCTCTTTGCTAACATGTTGGGAGTTGTGAACACTCTTAACAAATGTTCTGGTAGAGATGGAAGGCATCTAGAAAGTTACCATGTGAATACGGGATATGGATAAATGTTGTATTGAACCATTGGCTAAGATAATTGCATGACTGTATGACATATGTCTTTATGAGTAAGAATTTGTTCTGAAATATATAAGATGTTTCTAATCATGCAATTGAACTTGTCTTGTAGGAAAGATTGTGTACCATCACCTACAAAAGAAGGACTACAACATTTGTTCCAGCAACAAAGTTCAAAGAAAACTATCTATAGAAAGATATTGAAGAATATGAAGTTCCCAGGAACCGGGATGAAGTAATGAAAGGATTCCATGATCAAGGAGTACCAGTCGATCATGAAGAATGATGTTTGGGAGGTGGCCCCAAGACCTGAAGGGAAGTCTGTTGTGACTTCCAAGTGGATCTATAAGATCAAGCAGCTGCAGATGACAACATAGAAAAATATAAGGCGATATTTGTAGCTCGTGGCTTCTCCCAGAAAGAGGGAATAGATTATGAAGAGACTATTGCTCCTGTAGCCAGATACACTTCCATCATAACAGTACCTGCTCTGGCTGCAGTGATGAAGTGGAAGATACACCAGATGGATGTCAAGACAGCTTTCTTGAATGGTGAAGTCGAAGAGGAAGTGTATGTGGAGTAGCCACTTGGTTTTGAGACACATGACAGGGAGTCATATGTGTGCAGGTTGAAGAAAACCTTGTATGGCTTGAAACAAGCTCCTAGGACTTGGTATGGTAGGATGGACAGTTTCCTATCCAGTTTGGGCTTTACTAAGAGTAAAGCGTATTCCAAACTTTACTACAAGGTTGAGGAAGGAAATCTTGTGATACTACTATTGTATGTGGATGACTTGTTTGTTACAGGTGAGGTTGGGTTGATTGCCGACACCAAGAGGAAGCTTGTTTCTGAGTTCGAGATGGAGGTATTGGGGATGATGCATTACATTATAGGCAGGGAGGTGTGGCAGAGTGCATATGGGATATTCCTTGGACAAGGGAAGTATGCAGTAGAGATCCTGAAGAGGTTTGGGATTATGGACTGCAAGGCCATGGCCACACCTATGGCATCGAACCTAAAGCTTCTGTGCGATGCTTCATCTGAGCTGGTTGATGTCACAGTGTATCATCGGATGATTGGGTCCTTGATGTACCTGACGAACACAAGACCAGATATTTGCTTTGCGGTGAACACATTGATCCAGTTCCTGACGGGTCCAAGAGGTGTTCACCTAGTTGTTGTAAAGCATATTCTGAGGTACCTGAAGGGTGCAATTGATTATGGGCTCAAGTATGATGCGAATCAAAAGTTTAACCTAGAGGGTTATGTTGATTCAAATTGGGAAGGTAGTGCTGCAGATAGGAAGAGCACTTCGGGGTGTTGCTTCAGTATGGTATCAGGTGTGGTCTCTTGGTTTAGCAGGAAGCAGTCCTGCGTAGCACTGAGTACAGCTGAAACAGAGTATGTCATAGCTTGTTCGGCTAGTTGTGAGGCAATATGGCTTAGGAAGATACTGTCTGAGTTATTTGATGTCTCGTTGGATGCTACTGGTATCTTTTGTGACAACCAGAGTTGTGTGAAGTTGTTTGAGAACCTGGTGTTCCATGACAGGTCGAAGCACATTGAGATCAAATATCACTATATCAGGGATATGGTGTAGAGAGGAGCAGTGAAGCTCCTGTATGTTGTGACAGATGAGCAGGTTGTAGATGTGTTGACAAAACCACTAGCCAGAGTGAAGTTTGAGTACTTTAGAGAAAGGCTTGGTGTTCTTCATATTGAAGATACTTCGAGGAAGAAGTGATGGGACACATCTACAGGAGCCATTCCAAGCATGGTGATAGGAGGATCCTTCCCATGGTTGTGGATGTAAGCGTTGTGTGATGAGCATCGGGACGATGATCCACTTACTGCTTTGGATATGCATCAGTTGGATGCTTTGTATGATCAGTTGGATCATGTATATGTATATGCATCAGGTGGATGCTTTGTATGATTGGTTGGATCATGTATGATGACATGCATCAAGATGATGCAGTGATGATGATCAAGATGATCATGTGTGATGAGTATCAGGATGATGCTCTGGATGGCATGCATCAGGACGATGTGGTGATGATGATCAGGATGATCATGTGTGATGAGTATCAGGATGATGCTCTGGATGACATGCATCAGGACAATGTGGTGATGATGATCAGGATGATCATGTGTGATGAGTATCAAGTTGATACTCTGGATGATATGCATCAGGATGATGCTATGATGATGATCATGATGATCATGTACATCAGGATGATGTATGGTGGGTATCAGGTTGATACTCTATGGCCGTGGATAGGTTGTGCAGATAAGCATATAATAGCGTCGTGGGAGATTTTCAAATACTCTTTCAAGGTTTTACCTATGGCATACAGAGAAATTTTTAGGGGCAAAATTTCGCCAATTGGCTATTTTTTAGGCCTTTTTTCAAAAAATAAATTCGCTATTTGGTCATTTTTAGTCTCCCATATCGCCTATATTTACATAAAATATATTTTTTTTATCATAATATTTGCCAAAATTTACAATTTTCAGTAGTAAATTGCATGTTTCATATTTAATATTCGCCTACCAATCTATATATATGTTTTTTTTCCATCCAAAATAATCGCCTAGAATACTATACTTAAGTATAGTTTTATAATCCTAAAAAAATACCCTGATGGCATATAATAGCACCATAGGATATTTGGCAAATGCTCTTTCAAGGTTTTGCTTGGGAGGACATATAATAGCGCCCTGGGAAATTTGCAAATACTTTTTCGAGGTTTTGCCTATGGCATATAATAGCGCCTTGGGATATCTGGCAAATGCTCTTTCGAGGTTTTGTCCTATGGCATATAATAGTGCCCTGGGAGATCCGATAGGTTGAGTAGTACGCTCGTAATCAATCTTGGGATGCTCTTTCAAGTTTTTTCCATGACCACATGTAATATCACCCTAGGAGATCCGATAGGTTAAGCAGTATGCTCATAATCAATCCTGGGATGCTCTTTCGAGGTTTTGTGGTGACCACATGTAATAGCGCCTTAGGAGATCCAATAGGTTGAGCAGTATGCTCATAATCAGTCCTAGGATACTCTTTCCAGGTTTTGTGGTGGGATCACATGTAATAGTGCCCTGGGAGATCTTGTCGATCGTGCTTAGGCACATAAAGGATCCTGGGATACTCTTTCGAGGTTTTGTGACGCACGTAATAAGTCCTAAGGATTCCACAGTATGGCCAGTGATGATGAAGACCTACAGGAGGCTAGGCCTACAACCAGCATGAAAAAGGGTTGGCTCTGTAGAACTATGACGAGAAGAATTATGAGATAGCTTAGTGATCGAGATGTCAAGTATAGCAACAATGATGATGATGATGCTCTGTGATCCAGTGATGATGATCCAGCTCCAGAATTGAAGACTTGCGCCAATATGTATTGATGACCTGTGTTAAAAATACCTTCCTAGTTAAGAGGGAGTGTTGATGTATTTGTAACTTTGGAAGATATTCTTCTATGTATTACATTTGTACTTTATTGTATATCCAATAGAGATGTTATATTCCTCTGATTGGAAGTGTCATCATTTGTATTTGCAAGTGTCGCAAGTTACATTGTAAGTGATGTCATTTGTATTGATGGGTTATTAGAACACCAGTGTGGGGTCGGCCCTAGTTATTTCATGTGCTTGGGTTATTAGGATTTATTGAGAATTCGGCCCCAATGATTTATTGGCAGGTCAAGTCATTGTATAAATAGAGAGGTTGTGTCTCTCATTTGATTTATTCACTCACTTCTCAAGCTTGCATAGCTAAGAGAGAAAGTGGCACACATGTGGAGGAGGAGGAGCATCTGCTAGAGACATCTTATTGGGTTTGATCCTTGTGATCTTGTATTGGGGTTTATTCTATCTCTGAGGAAGTTGCAGGGTTTTTCACCTTCTTGGTTTTCCCCAGTGAAACTCTGTGTCTCTTGTGTGATTGCTATTGTGTCTATGATTGATATGATGTAGATATGTTGTACATGTTATTCTCTTAGTGATCCTGAATGATAATGGAATGAAATTATCGAAAAATTTAACAGAAATTTGGAATAATTGAGAGCTTCAATCTCTAGTCTGACCACCGCTTCTGCAAAGGAATAATTTTGTGAAGACAAAGGTTTTTCTAAAGAGGCCAAGTCTAGGACCACTCAAAGGGCCAAAACCTAGCTTCTACAACTCCTAGAGTGGAAAGAATACATCAAATGTGTATTAATTGTCCTAAAAATCCTGGAAATTAATGTCAAAAGCATGAAAATAATGGAAAAGTGGGTTTTTGAGTGAAAATATTCAAAAATCAAGAAAATGTATTATTCTGCATTGAAAGTTGAATCATGAATTCCCATTTGTAAATTCCATAAAAGAAAAGCATTTGGGGCATGGTAAGGGACAGAAAGTGAGAGTAAAGGCATGCTAGAAGGATTTCAAGGTTGGAAATCTCATTTTCAACAAAACTCTTGAAGGATCAAATTCAAGGATGGAGAAGGTTGTCTCAAAGCAAAGGATAAAGGATTCACCTCAAGCAAAAAGGTTGTAAGTATTTCTTTTCCTCAATTCAATATGATGCAATTCATCCCCCCCCAAAAAAAAAAAAAATTGTGTTTGAATTTAGGTTTTAGATCTAGTTTTGAATTCAAGTTTAGTAGATAGATTTCAAGTTTTGAAAAAATTTAAAGTTCTTAGAGATAGAAGCTAGAGGTAACAACCTAGAAAGTTGTTGCAAATGGAGGCCTAAAGGCCATGGATGCTAAATCAAGGGGATCTTCTTCAAGTGGTTGGCTAGCTTCAAGAGGTATTCTACTCTCTTCCTCCCTTCTATTTTCTTGAAAATTACTTAGAAATATCAATGGAATGAATGAATATTGCATGTATTTATGTCATTTAATATCACCAATTTCATAGTAATATAGCTAATTAGTGTCGACACATCCTGACCACTATTGCTATCAACAGATTGGTGACTCCGCTGGGGATAATTTGAAAATTTATTCAAAATTTTGGTGTTTCAAGCTTAAAGATATAATTGAATATTTCCTTAAAACTCTTATAGGACCTATGTACCAAGTTTAAAGACCCTTATAAGCTTAAAACCAGCCTTAATCAACAGTAAAAAAGCCAAAAAACTTGAAAATTGGGCTTGGCTCTCCGTGTTCCTTGATCTTGAAAAGCTGATGCACCTTGTGCACACAGAGTGCCATACTTAGGGTGATGCACCATGTCTGTGAGAAACATGTGCCATTGAATCACCCTGCCTATGTACAAAGTGTGTTAGCCTCATAAAGTCACACTATTCTGCATTCTACACTTGTGTAGTCCAGGGGTTTTGAGTTTTTGGAGCTAGTTTCCTCATTTTTGTCTGGTTTTTTGTGATTTTTTTTGCTTGTATTGTCTTAGGAATTCCTTAAATTATAGTTTGTACCTTACATGGACCCTAATTAGAAAATATTTGGAATATTTTTAAAGCTTTTTGGTTCTAATTTGCAAAAATTGTTAAAATTAGTTATGATATTTTACTATTTTAGGGCCACTTTTAGGCATAATTTTTGTGCTTGCAGACATTCACATGACATTAAAAAAAAATTAGGTTCAATTTACCACTGATTTGGAAAAAAAATGGGAGGATTTGGTTTGAAATCTTTAAATTTGAAATTTTTCTCCAACTCCCTCAAGGATGGCCTAATTTGGCAATTTTTTTCAAAAAATTTCTTATAATTTGTTGTAGATATGATTGCTTGAGATCATATGTTTCTTTTAGATCCCTGATTTGATGAGATTAGGATTGATCCCTAAATAATTTTGATTCAATTAATAGTTTTCAAATTATAAAAAATGAAAAAGCATAAACAATTGTTTAAAGAACCTTTAGGCCCTTTAATTTTTGAATCCCATACACTTTCTTATATGAAACAAGAAACCAAATCATAGTCATGACACATGAAAAGATCATTTGAAAACATTTCACGAAGAGATTTGCATTAAAAAAAAAATTGAACATTACACATTCAGATAATTTGAAAAAACAATTCCCTCCAAAACCAAAAAAACAACTTTAATTAGTCAAATTTTGTTTTGGATCTACAATATTTCATTTTTCTCATGCACAATTAGAGAAATTTGTAGCTTAAGTTATGTCTGAGCCACTGTATCCTCTTCACTTGTGCTTTCGAGCGATCTTGAGAATGAGAAAGTGGATCTCATTTGTAATAGTTTAGGATTTTATTTTCAAGCAATTTCTTTTCGAGCCACCGTATCCTCTTCACTTGAGATTTCGGGAGATCTTGTGAATGAGAAAGTGGATCTCACTTGTAACAGAGTAGATTTGAATTTTCTCATACAGTTCTCGAGCTACCATATCCTCTTCACTTGGGCTTTCGAGCTATCTTGTGAACGCGAAAGTAGATCTCACGTGTAAAAGTTTATTTCATAATTCTGCAAAGGGATCTACGTATCCTCTTTGCTTGCACGTTCGGGTGACCTTGCAAATGAGAAATGGTGATCCCACGTGTAAGAGAATTAGATTCATTTCAAGTGAGATTTTTTTTGGTTTACATGATTTTTGAAATCATTCATTAACCATATTTCAGAAGAACTGTTCCTAAATATCAAAATCCTACCAAGACATTTTGCATCACCAAAACTAGATTTGGAAACATGTTCCAACATTTGAAAAGAGTTTTATGCATGTTGTAAAAAATAATAATTTAATTATATTTTACAACTTTCATGTTTGAAAGACCCACATGAACCTCTAATTTTTCATTAGTTTATAACATTCATCGAATTGAAAGGTAGAGTAGTGAGCATATTGCATTGTTTGGTTCATATCTTTGAGTCAACACACCACCAGTTTCACTTCCACTCCTGAAACTAAGAAAAGTACCCTTAAAATTGGCGCTTAATCTAAAACTAACCAAGATTTGATTTTCATATCACCAACAAGGTTAGGCTAGTGCCCTATATTAGGTTTGGAGAGTTAACACTCTTGGGATACAAAACTTTGGAAACTAGCAAAAAATGCTTATCGGGAAAGCACATCTAACACATGCATCAAGCACGAGGTCAATATGGATAAGTAATGGTGGTACCCCCCCCCCCTCTTGATTGCTTAGTGGGATATGAGCTCATCATGGAATTCTATGTAAGTGACAAGTCCTCGGGGTGACATCACTTTTCTAGAATACTTGGTTATGAGAGTTGCCCTAGATTTAGAATTGTTCCATCCGACCGTCGATTGTGAAGTGAGAACCTTAGTTGTTATTCCTATGATATCACAAAGGCTATTGTGAGTGGGGGACACTTGCAGTACCTGAGACATACTTTGAATATTTTACTCCTTGGGAGGGTGATTGGTCAAGAACCAATACTTGCACCCCTAGCAATTAAAGTTTATTATAATTATTTCTCATACCTTCGTTATTAGTAATTGTTTGAGGCTTGATATCCCTTAGCAGCTACTAGTTTCAGAAGGCCCTCTAATCCAACTTTTCACTGAGCTTTGGTTCTTTGGAAAATTATACTGTTTGCTTGGATTCATAAGACTTTTTTACTGTGTGGACACTTTTTCCTTTTTGAGTCTAGAGTTCCTTAGGATTGTTTGATTCTATTTTTGATTAAGAATACCATTTTAAAACAAATCCTTTTATCAAATTCCTCAAAGTGTCTACTCTCCCGATCCGCCAATCACAGCGGCAGCAAGGTGAGTCACCAGAAATTGAAGGCCTCGCTACATCGCGGAGAAGGATACAAAAAACACAACCTTGTGACTTGGAAACTAAAAAGATTCTAGATTGAATTAACAACAATAGAGAGGAACAACATCAAACAAATACTAAAACTTCACCTAACAAAGAAAACACAAACATTGTTGATAACCTTGCTCCATTTGAAATTGAAACACTAGAGAACAAGATAGCTACTCACGTAAACCCACCTTTGAAAAATATTTCAGACCCAGTGGTACTTCACATCAATGAGTCATTGGATTACATCAATCCTCTTTTCAGTTATTGGACTAATTTGAAAATTCAACAATTGACCCTATGGCTTCATCAGGATCACAAGGGACTACACCATCGCAACCTCAAACAGTTGTTGGAGGTAGAAATACTTCCAATTTGTCCTCTACATAAATCCCAACAGTTAGTATACATGTTATTAGCACAAGTTCAACCAACACTTCAATGACAGTTTGTACAGTTTCAGGTTCCAATCCCGGAAGTACATCCACTTCGTCTGCAGGGATCGCTACTGGGGAGTGTGCCTTACCAAATATGGGTTTTCCATATGGTTTGGATAATCAAGGTCAAAACAATCAAGGATTAAACCAAAATCCTCTTGGTGTACCTAACATTTTTCCAAGTTCTACTTCTGGGGGAAACCCTTCATCATGGAATCTTAATATTCCTGGTGGAATGAATGGACCATGGAATAGTAATGCCAATTGGAGTTATACTCCATATATTAGTGGAAATGCCTTGGGAATTCACCCTCTAAATTTTACTAGCAAAAATCCTTGGGGCAATCCCATAACCCCAACAAGTAGCACTCCAGTAGGAAATCCACCTATCAACCCCATTCCTCAATGGAGTGGGAAAGTTCCAGGAAATAACCAATATTCTTGGGTGCCACCCCCACAAGGGGGAAATCAACCTTGGAACGTTTATAAAAACCAAGGAAACAATCAATGGAGTGGTTAGATTCCAACAAGAAACCAATATTATTGGGGCCCACCTCCGCAAGGGGGAAATCCACCCATTAATCCTATGCCACAATGGAGCAATCCATACATGCATCCTATTCCACAATCGAATGGGAAACATTCAGGAAGTAACCAATATTTTTGGATGCAACCTCTGTAAAGAGGAAATCCTTCGTGGAATGCTTTTCAAGACCAAGGACAACAACAATGGAGCCATCAAGCTTCACCCTCGTATCAATCGTTCGCTATAGCACCAGTAAAATCACCATTTCTAGCCACATTGAATCTACCGTATTTATCTCGGCTGACTAATGATCATGTTCTACATTTGAATGGATGGCCAACCATACCAACTAAACTACCCTCAAACATACCCAAGTTTGATGGAAAACTAGGGGAAGATCCATCAAATCATGTGATGACATTGCATTTATGGTGTTCATCCAATTCCCTAGTTGATGATAGTATTAGGTTAAGGTTGTTTCAACGGACCCTTATGGGAACCGCTGCGAAATGGTACATTGAGTTGCCCCGCAATACATTTACGGAATTTTCTTCTTTAGATATGGTATTTATGACACATTTTCAATTACCTATCTGCTATGAGATGTGTAAATAACTTTTAACTTCACTTAGGAAGTCCACTTCTACTCACATACCGGATCATATCCACGAATGGAGGAGGCGCTGAAGGATTATAAAAGTTGAAATCCCAGATCAATTCTTTGAATATTGGTTCGTATAATCATTATTGCCTACTCTTTCCAAAGATGTATCCATGTCAGGAGCCATTGCTAAAGAAAAACTCATTCAGAGTGCTCAACAGATGTATTTGCTATATTCTCAATCGTGCACACTTTATGATTTAATACCTCATGTTGTAATACCTGCGTCCGATCCAGCTAAGCCACCAAAAGGACCTCATACCGATGGTGTGATTGGATCCTTCAACCAACTTGAATAGATTACCCAAAAATTGGGACAAATTTCTATTCAAACTTCGCAACCACAGCTGGCTAGGAAACAAAGCAATCTGCAACTCCCACCCAATCTTCTGAAGTACCTACATTTCAAACTACGGACCCAAAAGGAAAAAACAAGAAACATAAGAAAAATCCCAATGCTAATTCTGGGACGGGAGAAACACCTAAGGTGAATAATCCTACTAGAGGCAATCAAGAGAACCAGAAAAACAAAGACCCTTGCAAAATTTTCCAACGGGATCATCCTACTCACCTTTTTCCTCACATGGATGATATTCATCAAATGTTGGCACGCCGATGAGGGAAACAACAACATGTTGTCCTAACTCAACCTTTCCCCTAGCAACAACAGATGGTTGTTGTGACTCCAACACCTTCCCCAGGAGGGAACCATGAAAATACCCAACAAGGGGGAAATCCCCCCAAGGCTAACATCTTCATGATTGGTGAACATGAAATAAACATTCAAACAAGGGCTCATTCTTATGACACACCTTTGAATGATGAATAAACAACTAGATCTCATCCTATTGGTTCTCTAACAATTGAGAAACAAACCATATAGATAGTACCTCGACCTCCAAAATGGGTTTTTCGTAGAACAACACACAATCCTAATGCACCAGCTGCTCAAAACTACAATGTGGTTGAAGACTTAGCTCAAGCTCCTTATGCAATGTCCACCTTGGAAGTTTTGCAAAGTTGTCCTACTCAACAAAATGCACTATTGTCTTCTATCGGTGTTATTGATCCATCTGACAGCAACTTGATAACTTTTGATTTAGAACAGTCCACATGTAACATGTTATACAACTTGACGAGAACTTTATACTCAAATCGAGAACTCTAGCCATAAAAACCCATGTTTTTGCATAAAAAACACCCAAAAACAACCCTGAATCAAAAGTGGTGCTATCGGTAGCACCACGTTTTTATTTGGGGTCAAAAATATAGAAATGAACCAAAACATTTGTTATTGTTGTTTGCAAAAACCTTAAAATCAAGCTCTAAATTGAAAACTAATGCTACCGGTAGCACACTTTTTCAAAAAATGGCATTTTTATATGATTTTATCATAATTGAAAATTGTGCTTGTTTAATCTCTTTGTAACACTATATAAAACTTGCATTTAGTTAACACAAATTATTTAAGAAATAATTTGACCATTATTTTCATATAAAATACAAAAAATTATGATATTCATCATAAAATCATATATTAAACCATAAGACGTAGAAGTAATTCATATCAAAATTCAAGCACTCCTTTAGTGTTTCCATACAAACACTGACATATTAATAAAAAATACAAAATGTTTCATGTGCAAATATTCAAATCAACACATGGATTATGACACACCATCAGAAGCTACATTTTCTTCAGATGAATGACTGGATGAAGATGTAGATGACCCGTATTTTTTCTATTATCAATGAGTGCACCATTTGAAACTTCATGTATGCCCAACATTTCGTATGTCATATTCCTTCTAGATCTACGCCTTGGTTTAGCAAACTCCCATGTTGCAAGTATTTCTAGTGCCAAGAATCTTTTGATAATCTCTATAGTCTTGGAGCGAAGAGTGCCTTTCCTTGTCCTCTGGAAGTCATAAACGAGTATGTTATAGATAATATTGTCTATGAATATATCAATTTAAATTTATCAAAACAAATCACAAATTTAAAAAAAAAATAAACATTTAATTAAAAAATAACTTCATTAAATTTTTAAACACATTTTTAAAAAAATCAATTTTTGGAAAGAAAAAAAAATAAATTTAAACACATTTAAAAAAAACAAATTTTAAAATAAAAACTTTATTTTCTTAAAAAAATGATTTAATCATTTTTTTAAACATTGGAAAAAAACACTTGAAAATCAAAATTTTAAAAAAAAATTAAAAATATATATAAAAATAAATAAATTTTAAAAAACAAACTATAGTTTTTTTATAAATTTGTAAAAAAATTATAAAAAATTAAATTATTTTTTATAAAAACTAAACAAGATTTTAAAAAAAAATTGAAAATATTTAAAAATTAAAATTAAAAATTAAAAAAAGAAAAAGAAAATTAAAACAAATAAAAATTTAAAACAAAAATCAAACCCTCCCCCTCCCCCACCCACCACCCCTCTCCCCCACCCACCACCCCTCTCCTCCGCCTTCCCCCATCCCTCACGTCCCCCTCCCTCCACCCCCTTTCGTGCTTGCCCGCCCTCCCTCCACCCCCTCCCGCGCCTCTCCGCCCTCCCCCTCCCCTCCCCTCTACCCCCTTCCCCTCCCCCTCTGCACCCCCTCTACCCCCTTCCCATCCCCCTCTACGCCCCCCATCCCACACGTTGGCAGCAGGATGGGGGGCACAGAGAGGGGAGGGGAGGGAGGGGGTGGAGGGAGGGGGAGGGGGGCATGAGGGCTGGGGGAAGGCGGATGAGAGGGGTGATGGGTGGGGGAGGGGATGCGGAGGTGGTGAGGGGGAGGGTTTTTTTTTTTTTTAATTTTAAATTGTTTTTTGTATTTTTTTTTAATTTGTTTTTTTTTAATATTTTTTTTATATTTTAATTATTTAAAAAAAAATTGATTTTTTTTAAATATTTCAATTTTTTATAAATTTTGTTTTTTTTAATTTAAATTTCTTTGTATTTTATTAAAGATTTTTAAATTTTATTTAAAAAAATTTAGATGATTTAAAATCGTATTTAAAAAAAAAAAAATTAATTTTTAAATTTTGTTATAAATGTTTACTATGGTTTAAAAAAAAATGATTTTGTTTTTTTAAATTAGTTTTTTTTTTTTTTTGGGGGGGGGGGGGGGTTTACTTTAGAAAAAAATAAAAAAATCTTAAGTTATATTTTTTAAATAATTGAAATGACTTAAAATTGGTTTAAAATGTTTAATTTTCTCATTTTTTTTAAATTTGCTCATAAAAATTGCATATTTAAAATAAAATTTTCACAAAAAAACTTCCAAAAAATATATATTTTTAGCTCTAACTAGCTTTTAAATCTTACAAAAATTCAAAAATGTCTGTATTTTTTTACTATAGTTAGCTATTAAATGTAGATTTTTTTGTAAAGTTTGGAAAACGGCCCTTGTAAATAAAAGTTATAGTTTTGTTATGACCAAGAAGTTTCAAAATCACAAAAAAAAGGCTCAAAATGAAAAATGGTGCTACCAGTATACACACTTTTTGAAATGGAGGTAAAAACAGCTACTAAAATTGACCCCCCAAAAAACGAGAACAATGCCGGATTCTCGTCAAGTTGTATAACATGTTATGTAGGCTTCTGTCACAAATAGCATTTTAGATTAAAGTGACTTCACATGGTAAGAACATTTTTTGAACCGTTGTAGATGAAGGAGCTTCAACTTGTGTCATGTCACTAGCATGTTGGAAAGCTTTGGGATCACCCACCTTAGTACCATCCCATACAATACTCAAATCATTTTATGTGCATTCGTTCCCTCCTCATGGACTTATCATGGCTTGCCTAGTTGAACTGGGGGGTAAAACAGTTCAAGTAGATCTTGAGGTAGTGGATGCACCCATAGATTACTATTTTCTATTGGGATGTAGTTGGATACATAAGATGAAGGCTATAGTGTCAGCAGTATTTCGAGTGATTCGGTTCCCCCACCTATCAACCCCATTCCTCAATGGAGTGGGAAAGTTCCAGGAAGTAACCAATTTTCTTGGGAACCACCCCCACAAGGGGGAAATCAACCTTGGAATGCTTATCAAAACCAAGGAAACAATCAATAGAGTGTTCAGATTCCGAAAAGTAACCAATATTATTGGGTCCCACCTCCGCAAGGGGGAAATCCACCCATTAATCCTATCCCGCAATGGAATGTTCATGTTCCACCAAGTAACCAATCTTATTGGAACATACCTCTGGAAGGGGGAAATCCATACATGCATCATATTCCACAATGGAATGGGCAACATTCAGGAAGTAGCAAATATTTTTGGATGCAACCTCTGCAAGGAGGCAATCCTTCTTGGAATGCTTTTCAAGCCCAAGGACAACAACAATGGAGCCATAAAGCTTCACCCGTGTATCAATCATTCGCTACGGCACCAGTCAAATCACCATATCTAGCCACATTGAAACTACCAAATTTATCCTGGCTGACTAATGAACATGTTCTACATTTGAATGGATGGCCAACCATACCAACTAAACTACCCTCAGACATACCCAAGTTTGACAGAAAACCATGGGAAAATCCATCAAATCATGTGATGACATTCCATTTGTGGTGTTCATCCAATTCCCTAGTTGATGATAGTATTAGGTTAAGGTTGTTTCAGCGGAACCTAATGGGAACTGCTACGAAATGGTACATTGAGTTGCCCTACAATACATTCACAGAATTTTCATCTTTAGATATGGTCTTTCTAACACATTTTCAATTACCTATCCGCTGTGAGATGGGTACATAACTTTTAAATTCACTTAGGAAGTCCACTTCTACTCACATATCGAATCATATCCATGAATGGAGGAGGCGCCAAAGACTTACAAAAGTTGAAATCCTGGATCAATTCTTAGAAGATTGGTTCATAAAATCGCTATTGCCTACTCTTGCCAAATATGTATCCATGTTAGGATCCATAACTGAATAACAACTCATTCAGAGTGCTCAACAGATGGATTTGATATATTCCCAATCAAGCACACTTTATGATTTAATACTTCATGCTATAAGACCTACGTCTGATCCACCTAAGCCAAAAAAAGGACCTCGTGCCAATGGTGTGATTGTATCCTTCAACCAACATGAATAGATTACCTAGCAATTGGGACAAATTTATGTTCAGACTTCACAACCCACAGCTGGCCAAGCAACACGACAATCCATAACTCCCACCCAAACTTCTGAAGTACTTACGATTCAAACTTCGGACACCAAAGGAAAAAAGAAGAAACGGAAGAAGAATCCCAATGCTAATTCTGGGACGGGATAAGAACCTAAGGTGAATAATCCTACTGGAGGTAATCGGGAGAAATGGAAAAACAAATACCCTTGAAAAATTTTCCAAGGGGATCATCCTACTCACCTTGTCCTCACATGGATGATATTCATCAAATGTTGGCACACCGACGAGAGAAAAAAAAAACCTGTTGTCCTAAATCAACCTTTCCCCTAGCAACAATAGATGGTTTTTGCGATGCCAACACCTCCCCTAGGAGGGAACTAGGAGAATCCCCCACAAGGGAGAAATCCCCCCAATGCTAACATCTTTACGATTGGTGAACATGAAATAAACATTCAAACAAGGGCTCATTCTTATGACACACCTTCGAATGATGAAGAAACAACTAGATCTCATCCTAGTGGTTCTCTAACAATTGAGAAACCAACCATAGACATAGTACCTCGACCTCCAAAAGGGGTTTTCCATAGAACAACACACAATCCTAATGCGCGAGCTGCTCAAAACTACAATGTGGTTCAAGGCTTAGCTCAAACTACTTGTGCAATGTACGCCTTGGAAGTTTTGCAAAGTTGTCCTACTCAATGAAAGGCACTATTGTCTGCTATTGGTGCTATTGATCCATCTAACAACAATTTGATAACCTTTGATTTAGAACCATCCACATGTAGGCTTCCATCACAAATCACATTTTAGATTAAAGTGACTTCACATGGTAAGAACATTTTTCGAACCGTTGTGGATGAAGGAGCCTCAACTTGTGTCATGTCACTAGAATGTTGGAAAGCTTTGGGATCGCCCACCCTAGTACCATCCCATACAATACTCAAAGCATTTTATGTACATTTGTTCCCTCCTCATGGACTTATCATGGCTTGCCCAGTTGAACTGGGAGGTAAAACAGTTCAAGTATATCTTGAGGTAGTGGACGCACCCATAGATTACAATTTTCTATTGGATACATAAGATGATGGCTATAGTGTCTTCAGTATTCCGAGTTATTTGGTTCCCCCACCAAGGTAAGATCACTATTCGAGTTAACCGGATCAATAACCGAATAATTTGTCTTGTCCCAAAGATAACTAACCCACACCCTTCATTGATCAGATTATAAATATTCTTCGGTTACAACCAAATCCAGATAAAAAAGAAAGATCAGCATAAAACAACTTTCATATGCCCTTGGGGGACTTTTGCATATCAGAAAATTCCATTCAGCCTTAAAAACGTCGAGGCTACTTTTCAAATAGCCATTTCATATGCATTCCATGATATTAATAAAATCGTTGAGGTTTATCTTGATGACTTGGCATCCAAATTTAAAAGGAGAGCCGAGCATAGTGCACATTTGCGTGCCACCTTCGTTCGATGTCACAAATATAACATTAGGTTGAACCCACACAAATACATGTTTTGTGTGGACTCTGGGAGATTACTTGGGTTCCTCATATAAAAAAAAAGGGATTATGGTGGATCCCCTCAAGCTTGAGGCAATATTACTTCAGTTGCCTTCCCCAAAAACAATAGCACAACTTCAAATCCTTCAAGGGAAAGCTAACTACTTGAGAATATTTATCGCATATTTTTCCAAACGAGCTAAAGGTTTCATGTGTCTCCTCAAAAAATATGCATTATTCATATGGGATGACCAAGCTCAATTCTCATTTGATGCAATAAAGAAAGCTTTGGTATCTTCCCCGGTACTTAGTCCTCCAAACTATAGTAGAAACTTTTTGCTATATTTGGCAGCATCTAGTTCCACCATAGGAATGGTATTGGCACAAGAAGATGAATCATCATAGTAACATGTTATTTACTATCTTAGTAAGGGCCTTCTAGGTCCCGAATTGAGATATTCCCAGGTTGTGAAGTTGGCCTTGGAAGCATTTCATGTTGTCCAAAGACTCAAACATTATATACTTCCAAGAAAAACGACCATAGTGGCTGAAATGAACCCCATGAAACACATTTTGTCACACCATATAATTGGTGGAAAATATTCAAAATGGATAGTAATTTTGCAAGAATTCGATCTCAAGTTCATAAACGCTAAAGCCAAGAAGTTGTTGGCATTTGCAGAACTAATGTCTGAGCTACCCTGCGATAAATAGGATACTGTATGTGTTGAATCATGGGTGGACGAACATGTATTCCTCATTGCAACATTGGATCCTTGGTATCAAACATTCATCACATATCTCCAAATCCAAAGGATTGATCCCCAGTTTTCTAGCATTGAACGGCATCGCATTGGACACCAAGCACGAAGATACCTCATCATAGGGGATACTTTGTACTATCGAGGAGTAGACATGATCTTAAGACATTGTTTAATACACAAGGAAGCTAAACAAGTTTTAAATTATTTCCTTGTTGGGGCATGCAGTGGTCATCTTTTTGGGTTGGCAACTACCCAGAAAATATTGTGTGTGGAATACTTTTGGTCCACAATCTTTAAAGATTGCATCAATGTTGTAAAAAATTGACACCCTTTCCAAATTTACACAAGAAAAATGAGCGCACATCCTGCTCCATTACAACCTGTAGTAACCGTGTGTCTATTTTCAAAATGGGCCATTTATTTTATGACAATCAACCCGCCTTCAGCCGATGGCCACCACTACATCATAGTAGCAGTGGACTACTTCACCAAGTGGGTTGAGGCGATGCCTACAGTCAGCTACACAGAAAAAGAAAATGCAGCATATTTTCTATTCAATCATGTGATAGCAAGGTTTTGTGTACGTAAAGAGATCGTCACTAATAACGGAAGACATTTTAGGAATTCCTTTATGGATGAACTTACCAACAGGTTAGGATTGCGGTAGGATTTTTTCTCACCATATTACCCTCAATGTAATGGACAAGTAGAATCCATTAACAAGGTTTTGAAAACTACATTGCAGAGAACAATTAATAAGAAAAAAACTAACTGGCACTTAATGTTGTTTTCCTCTCTTTGGGCTTACTGGACTACTGCTAAAACCACAACCGGATTCAATCCTTTCCAATTTTTTTATGGAGAAGAAGCAGTGTTGTCGATTGAATGTGAAATCCCGTCATTAAAAATAGCAGCCAAAATCCTACCTAACACTTATGCAGAAGAAGAAAGGCTTCTCCATCTTCATTCTCTTGATGAAACTGGAAGGGAAGCTTCTCTAAATGTAGAAGCACACAAGAAAAGGGTTAAAATGAAATATGACAAATTGGCCCATCCCCGAGTCGTTTCTGAAGGCGATTTGGTTTTAGTTTATGACCAAGACTAAGACAAAATAGGAGAAGGGAAATTTGTACCAAAATGGTTTGTCTAACTTGTTGTCAAAACTGTATTAAAAAGGGGAGCTTGTGAATTGATCAATTATGATAGGGAACCTATGTCAAAGATCAGAAATGGTCTCTATCTGAAGAAATAATTCATGTAGGCACTGATGCCTCGCAACACTTGTTGTATTATGTTGTATTCTTTGTATAATTTTTGTACTTTAGTCGTTTCAATTACACACTTATCTTGCTTGGCGTTATCACTTCGGTAGATGGCACAAGAAAACTTCACATAGTTGGAATATGTGGATGGTGCTAGCCGTAGTTCTCGAAAGATTGCTTCTGCTGCATGGGTGATTTTCACACCTAATGCCAAAGTTTTAAGTTCATGAGGCATTTTTCTCAGATCTGGAACCAACAATGTTGCAGAATATAGCGCAGTCATTGAGCTTCTTGTCGAGGTTGTCACCCTTGGAATCCGACGAATAATCGTCAAACTGGACTCGAAATTATTTGTGTCTCAGTTAAATGGTCAGTATCAGGTTTGAAGTCGTATACTGTTTAGAAATTTTCTACAAGTACGTCTTTTAGAACGTCAATTTGAGTTCATTAAATACATTCATGTTCCTAGAAGTATGAATAGTTTAGATAATTCCTTAGCCAACTACGTACTTGATTGGCATTTAATTCATTAACATCATTCCGAAAAAAGAAAGCATGTACATTATTCATGGCAATTCAATTGAACATATCATTTAAGGACATAAGTAAAATCTGAAATAACTAGCTTACATCATCAACCAAAAAGTGTGTTGAGGTTCTAGACATTTTGGATAGTAACTTTGCACACATCAAAAAGAATAGTGTAAATTTTTTTATCTTTTTGTTTCTTTTTTTAAAGATAAAACCCAAAAAAATTGATAAAAACAATGAAAATATTTGGAAACCTCAAAAAACATTTGAAACTATTTCAAATTTCTTGTTATGGCATGAAGACTCACCTACAACTGGAAGATCACTGAATAATGGTTCATATCTTCTAGAAATTCATGCTAAAAGGAGATGCTTCCTCTCATCCATCGGCTACACCTACAAGGAATATGGTAAAAAATGAGTGTTTTACTTATCTTTTATTCATACATGTATAACCGTATCCTTTTGAATGATAGGATGATGCATAATTCTTCAATTTTGGCTATCTTTTTAGATATTATATGCACATTGGAACCATATTCTGACTATACAGTTGGGTAGTGAAATGGTTTTGATCACAAGAATTGGAGACTTTGATAGTTCAAACTATTTTATTCGAGTAGTTGGATATAGACCATGATTCATGGTGATTTATGATTTTGGCATTTTTCACAAGACTCAATATGAAGTAAACATCATTGACCCATTCTTACTTGGCCATTATACCACATTGGATAAACTGAGTTACATTGTATTATTTCACCATCCATCCACACATAATCCTGCTTCAGATAGCCTATCCATGGAGGGAACATCTGTAAGAGTGTGCACAAATAGCTCAGCCCTTGTTTGCAATATGGATCTTTTCCTTGGCCTGACCCATGCCCTTGAAAAATAGGAGTACGTCCATGAAACACTCGTTCCCTCCCATGCACTATAACATTCTTTATTCTTTTTTGAGCTAATAAATGAAAAAGGCATAAAAATTAAAAAACACAAAAATCCAAAAAGGGGGAGAATTGAATCATATCATATTGTATTCTAGAAAAAATGGCAATGGTTAGTCCTTGTCGCCCTTGAACACAACACATAATTTAGTATTCGTTGTCAATACACCATCTACATTTTCCTTAGGAAAGTATACCAATGTTTTGAATAGATCTCCACCGATGGCTTATCCTTCCCGTCAAGTCCTATGTTTCCAACTATCCATTTTGTGTCGTGTTATGTGTTCAAGGGAAGTTCAAACTGTGTTGGCCATTCCTAAAATATTCCTAATTAATCATGTCGGCCTTCCTTGTGTCAGTATACAGTGTTGGAACTCGTAGTTCTACCAAATTATATCATATTATTGATCTTTGTTTTGTATCAGTTGATGTGGGATGTATTAATGCCCTCCTTCTGATGGATCTAATCCTATTGACACCAAATCATCATCTAGGAAATGGAACTAGAAACCTAGGAGTACCTTGGATCTTGCAGTCATTAGTGGCAAGTTTCCTAGCAAATAAGAGTGGGTATACATCAATTAACCCTGATTATTTGATTCTACAAGTGTTCAACTTCAGAACATCTATTCATACTTGCTAGTTTGTACTCAGTACCTTAGAGTCCATCATCATTATCGGTGGGTCTCTTCGCATCTATTAATGGTATACATCAATGACTGGTAATCAGATGGTCTTTTATTATGCTCGACATCGGTTCATTTATTCGCATGATATAAACTCGTACTATCATCGGTTTGTATTGAAGACCTTGGGAAAAACAGTTGTATCACTCATCGATGCACTGCTCGAGTTGCGCAAGATTAAACTACCATGTCAGAAGTTCGATGAAGACCTTGTTCTCGCACTCATCAAAGTGCATGTTTACACTTCTGAAAAATTTACTTTTGACATGGATCCATTGTGTATTGTTCATGGCCATGCTTGTTTACTGTTGAGCATGGGTATGCTCGCCTTAGGAAGATATTGTATATTTGAGAAATTGCTATGTTTGACTTGCAGGTGTTCTCCTGAATCCTGCACCGATGAGATAATCCTTTTTCATTCTTGCATTGATCAATAAAGAGTATCAGTATGAAGAGTATCATTATAAAAGTAATAATAATAATAATAATTTATTTCATCCCTTAGCTCCGATTCGGACCTCACACATTAGGGGGCATCTGTTAACAATCAAATTAACACCCTTAACAAGTGAAGATGGAAGCACATTTTACCATTCTCCTACAACATGAAGATTAGAAATTTGGAACAATTGAGAGCTTCAATCTCTCATCTATCAACAGATAAAATTCCTCTGGTCGATGTCCTCTAGTTTGACAAATTACAGCTCCATGATTTAGTGGATTAGGAGCTCCGACAACTATATATTCCTGAAAAGTTGTGCATTGGTCCTTAGAATGACCCTCCTCTTTGCACCTAGTACACCAAAATTATTCTCTTTTGTTTTTTCCCTTATTGATGTCTTGGATTTGTAATGATAAGTTTTCCATCTACGAATGGATATGAGCCATACCCGCTCTAGTTTCTCCAATAGGTGATGCTTCTAGTTTCATAACTAGTTCAAAAGCCTCAATCTGTGATGCAATATTATGTTGCATCAGTGGGACTCGAATATGTGGTAACAAAGCGGCTATAAACCATTCCTTGTCCTAAACATCTATCATCTAAAAGCTTACATGATCCATCAACATCTTGAATCTCTAGTCGAATTCCTAAACAAACTCATTAGTTAACTGCTTAATTTCCTTGAGTTTAGTAATACACTGCAACTCAGAATTTGGCTTCTAAAATTCATCCTTTAATGCATCCTTAATCTCTTATAGGGTCTCATGTGGTGTTCCAGTGGGTACTTTGGAAAACTTCATGAACCAATCTAAAGCATAACCCCAGAAGGTTGTGATTAACTGTGCTCTTTTCACATCCTTGTCCTATTCTTGCTTAACATTCCAAATGCCTTCGCACAAAAACTAGTGTTTTTTTGGGTCCTCTGTCCCATTCCCATGAAAAATAGGTAATTTCATATCATCCCCATCCATTCTATTTCTTGGGGGTATTGAAAGACACGGAACTAAAGGACCAACACTTGGAACTTTTCTACTAGTCGAAGTATTGTTCTAACTACTATTATTATTAGTACTTGCTTGTATAATTTGTAGTGATAGACTATTCTCTTGCCTCAATTTCTTAAGATGCGCTTAGGGTTGTAGGTATGTCGCAGCGTCCGTCCTGAGATAAATCAATAGGTTCTTCCTTTGAGACGAGTTGGTAGTCTTCCTCTTCTTCCTCCTCTGTAATGTAAGACTCCTTTCGGAGTTGTGGTATTGGTTTGTAGTTCCTTCTTTTGGTCGTACTACAACCCTCTCTCCTTGTCACATTTATCCTTCTCTTACTCGATTGGAATCTCCTCCCACTTCACAGTATACCATAGTCTTCCTCTATCTCACTACCTTATTTCATTTTCATGTCAGCTCATTCCTTACAACATACTCCCATTATACCATCCCCTACCAACATCTCGAACCACACCGCACAAGTGACTTACGCATCGGATTCCATCCTCATGACCCATTTTCACAAAGTAGCATTTTAATCCATAGGTTCAAGTAATTCAAGAACTTACCTCATGGTCCTTGGAAAAAATCTTGTTCAGTGGCACTGTGATATTTTATAGTGTCTGCAGTAAACTCTGAAATATATCCCTCTAGTATACAATCCAACCAATAATAAAGGGTGTGAGATATCTTATTGTTAACACCTTTAAGGGTCTGGACTAGCTCAGGTGTACAAACTGTAGGCTCACCCCCTTGAAGGAACCTCTTTTTTAGAGTTAACCTCGCCAACCATTCAGTCAATATGATAGGGAATTATCCAAAGAACACTTCATGGATTTATGAGAAAACATACTTACCTAACCATGTTTCTCTGTTAAGGTGTGGATCTGTATTCTGGTCTTCAACAAATTCTCTTAGATTCCTATCAATCCAGTACTGAATTTCAAGCTTAGTTGGATGCCACATCCCCCTTCGACACATATCCCGGTCTTGGAAACATAACCATTTGTTGGTGCATATCTACTTCGACCCAGGTTCACTCACTAATCACCAACAAACCCCAAGATAGTGTCCCTTTCGTCATCACCTGCGAAGCAGTGTAGTCTCAGCTGAGGTATCCATGGGAACTGTAGGAACAATATTTCTGCAGCAACGAAGGGGTGTGAAAGAACTATGCTAAACATAACATTCTAGAGATTGGATGGATCATAAATATTCCACACATAGCATTTAACTAATCCACGATATATATTCATTAACTATGCAGTATCCATATCATTCATAAACTTTCACATTAAAAAACATTTGTTTATTATTATGCAGATTTGAAAAAATAACACAACACATGATAACATCATTCACACACATTTGACACCATTATTTTAACATGGAAACCCAACTGGGAGAAAACCACATAAGCGCTTTTATTTTATTCGTGAGTCATAGTAAATAAGCACTTC
The DNA here is from genome assembly GCA_027924585.1 of Larix kaempferi. Lineage (NCBI taxonomy): Eukaryota > Viridiplantae > Streptophyta > Pinopsida > Pinales > Pinaceae > Larix > Larix kaempferi. The sequence goes on from BSBM01000502.1 coordinate 22,811,395, forward strand.
ATGTCTGCATAAACAACTTGCAGATATCTTCTTTCTCTATTACAATGGATATATGAACACAGCTACAGATCACTTTAACCTTAAGAAACTCTCACTTTACAACTATTTTTCCTCTAGGTAACTGCCTAACCCCAAAATTCCCAACCCATTACATATTTATAGGGCACGCACAACCTTCCCCGCTCCCACTACTCGACTAATCCACTCATAAATGTAAGTGGACACAAAATCCTAACTAACTCAACCAACTATGCCCTTGACATATTCAAAACACCCATCTTCCTTGGTTCTCGGCCGCTACGTCGGTGTTGACCATGCTTCGGCGGACCACTTTGCTTTAACCCTGTTCACACCAAAATTGCTTCCAAAATGTACCAAAACTTTTCCCGGCCCAATAGTATTGTTGAATTAAGTGGTGCCCCTAGTCATATCTCAATGGATGAACCTAGAATAAGCCCTCGTGACCTTGGTCGAGACTTAGAAAGAGACCATACTACTCTAGTTTCGTCCCATAAATAGCACAAGAGATGCACTAAAAGGAAGGAAAGGCCAATGAACTTGGTATTGGGAAAAGGCATTAGAATGAATGAAACTTTCATGATGGGGGACACGACATTGGTGGGTCATTTTGCGGGATGTAGAGTCGGTGAAGTCAGTCTAAAAAAGTGGGTTTCCACTATTTAGGGAATTATACTAGGATACGACCCTTCTTCTTGTATCCTCCGGTGGGGCTAGGTAGCATTTCATTTTAATTCGGCACATGATGCTTCAATCATTCAAATGGGATCATGGAGGTGGGACCCTTTTGCTCTTTATTTGAATTGATGGACTCCCCTATTCAATGCAAGGATCAAAAGGAATGGCATGTTCTTGATATGGGTAAATATGTCATACCTTCCTTTTAAATTATGGTTTGTAGATATATTTAACGTTGTAGGAAATTCTTTGGGAATCTTTGTGGAGGAAGACATGTCATTCAAGGACACTGGGAGGATGTGTATGCTAGGGTTTTGGTTACTCTAGATTTGGAGGGACTGCAAATTTATTTATTTAACTAAGGAGGAGGGGAAACATAATTAATAAACAAAATTTGTACTATCAAGGAGTCCCTTTCAAATGAAATAGATGTCGTGTGTATGGCCATCTTGCTGCGAAGTGTACAGTTCCATTCAAGCACAAAGTTTGGGTTGAGAAGGCTGACGAAAAAGACAAGGTGATGGGTACTAGGGTGGCTAAGACACAGTTGGGCATTGTGAGCTCAGAGAAAAATGTATGATCTTAATTAAAAAGGGTTGCAGATTCCACTTAGAGAATCATGTATCATCTGACTTATTAAAAAAGGTGGTTGTAGACTCATTCCAAGAACAAGATGCTTGAAATTGGTGAACTCTCTGATGAGGGTGGATGATTCACTCTGAGTGAACAAGGCTAAAGAAAAGGGTACTTGCTAGTGATCTACCTGTTTCCAATGAATAAGATAGAAGGGAGGTGGTCATTAATAACTCTACAAAAATTATAGGTGATTTACTTGAGGATCTGGTCCCTTTATGCTTTGATTCAACTCCTAGCAGTGAATTGTTTACTAGATTTACACAGTTAAAAGGTTTTCCTTCTAGTATCAAGGGAGAGGTCGGATATGCTCTAGTGGGTTATGAGGATGTAAAACAGATAAGACCTCCTCATTTAGTTGTGGGAATGTGTTGGGAACCCCTATGAGATTTGGTCTACTAAATAATCCCTCTAGTGCATTAGTAGGTAAATATTTGTCTTTAAATTTGGACTCGGAGAAGGAGGAATATAAGTATAATCTATAGTCTCGGAAGGGGGGTCAATAGGATCTAGTTAAAGGTGCTTCGAGAGGGTTAGGGTTGGATCCAGTTGGAAACAAGCATGGAGATAGATGTCATAAGTATTATCTTCAAATGGATCAAGAGAAGGCACCTTGGGACATAACAGCTAGAAAATGGATTTTAGTTGATGGGGTGCTTAGAAAAGTAGATACCCCAGTAGGGGTTACAAAATGATCCTTTGTTCACTAAATTACATGGGGTTGGATTGCCCCTCCAAGAATCTAGTGGTTCGGTTCCTGGTTGAAACATTGAAACCGGATGTATTATTTCTTCAGGAGATCATGAGTGAGGGAGACAATATTGTGAAAGAGTTGAGCAAGCTCTTAGGAGGATGGGATTTCTATTTTGTTGACACCAAGGGTTAATTAGGGGTATTGGTTACCAGATGGCATATTTAATGTATGAAGTACACTAATTCATGGGCATTGGAATATAGGTTGAGAATGATTCTATATTCTCAAGAACTGTGTAGGAAGCTACTCTTTCTTAACATATATGGACCCTATAATGACAGAATAAACTATAGGTAGAATGTGTTCTCTAAAGGATTTATGAACAATATGAATCTTATATGTGGGAGGGGGACTTCAATTTATCTTTGGGATGATCAAAGGTTTTAGGGACATCTGCATAGAAGGAATTTCTATCATACTACTTCTTGAGAAAATTGGAGGTAGGCGAATTACTAGATATTGAACTTGTCAAGGTAAAACTTACATGGAGAAACAAGAAAGTGGGTCCAAACAGAATTGTGAAATGACTAGATAGTTTTCTAGTAAGTAAAGGCATGATGGATTCCACAACTAGATTTAGGTAGTGGGTTAGTGTTGGTGGTGATTCCGATCATATATTGGTTGTGTTGGAAATGGTGGGAGTTGAATCAAAACACCCTGTCCCTTTTAAATATATTTCGCCATGGCTGAATGAATCCAATTTTGTTCAACTAATCAAGGAAGTATGGGTACCCTATGATGGTTCTACTCGAAATTCGGCCTCCAAACAATTTTCTAAAAAATTGAAACGTGATAAAGAAGTCTCTATCAGATGGTCTACCAAAATGAAAATCAGAGAGGCTAGAGAATTAAAATACATTGAGTCAAGCTTGGCAGACTGAGATGAAGTGGATGGGCTTGGGTTCATCTCTGAGGAGTAAAAAAACAAAGTAGTGGAATTGGAATTTAAGTGGATGAAGATCCTGGAATATGAAGAGGCCGAATGGAGACTAAAGAGATGAGCTCTTTGGTTGGCCAAGGGGGATGAAAATGCCAAATTTTTCCATCAATATGCAAACCATAGGAGGAATCTTAACATGATATGGAAAATAACCAATGCATTGGATGAAGATGTTAATAGTTTTGAAGAAGTCACTAGATATGGGATTACTCACTTTGATTATTTATACAAAGTAAAGGAAAGGGATACCATAGAAAAGGTGGTAAGAATTTTTGAATACTTTCCAAAATTTTAAATGAAGACGATAATCACGTATTGATGGAGGAGGTGACTAGTAAAGAGATTGATGAGGTTTTGCACAAATTCAAAAAAAAAAAGTCATAATCCCGATGGGATGCTAATGGAATACTATCTAGGGATTTATGATGTTTTAGAGAAATACCTGTTAAAGGTGGTAGAAGAGTCCAAGAGGAGTGGCAAGGTTTTAGCATTGTTTAACTCAACATTTATTACACTCATCCATAAATATGACAATCCCAAATCCTTCAATTATTTCAGGCCAATATCACTTTGTAACAACATATACAAGATAGTGGCCAAAATTGTTGCGAGAAGGATCAAACGCTTGTTGTCAACAACTATATCGGATGAAAATTTTGGGTTCTTTCCCGGGAGGTAGATACACAAGGTGATTGGAGTCACCAAGGAAGGATTGCATTCTATAATAACAAAAAAATTGAAATCTGTAGTTGTAAAACTAGATCTCTCAAGGGCTTATGATCGGGTTAGTTGGATGTACTTACGAATGATAATGACTCATGTGGGATTTTGTGTTCCTTTTATTAATTGGGTCATGGGATCTATGACCTTTGTTTCTTTCTATGTACTAATAAATGGAGTGGTATCTGAATTCTTTCGGACAAGCCAAGGCATACGATAGGGATGCCCACTTGCATTGCTATTATTTCTCTTGGTAGCAGAAGGTCTTGGTAGATCCATCCTGGAGGCAAAAAGGAATGGCAATTTCAAAGGAGTGCGCATTGAGGGGTAGTTTTGGATCACTCATATCTTGTTTGTCAATGATATCCTCATTTTCAGTGATGGGTCGAGGACAGATATGGAAAGTTCTCAAGTATACTTGATCTCTTTTGTATTGCAATGGGCATGGTGGTCAATGATGGGAGTTCCACTATCTCTCAAGAAGATATTGAGGATGAGGAGTTGCATTACTATAGGAAATTATTCCTCTATAATATGTTTTTGTTAAACGAGGGGATGAAATATCTTGGGTTTATCTTAAACATGTTTATTATGTTAAAAAGGACTCGGACCAGTTGATTTCCAAGAATGAGAAGCATATTTCAAATTGGTGCATTCGATGGATTTCAAAAGGTGGAGACTAGTCTTGGTGAAAGTAGTATTGGAGGCCACTCTAGTGTTTTGGTTTACACTATCATGGATTCCAAGAGGTGTACTTGATAAAATAAAGAAATTAAGCTTTCATTTTTTCTGGTCTAGGAGATTGGAAAATAAGGCTACTGCATGGATCAAGTGGAAGACAATTGCATCTCCAAATGCCAAGGCAATTGGGGCCTAAAAAATATTTACACCTTCTCAAGACATTTAGTGGAAAAAAAGCATATGGAGGTTGATCAAAGGTTCTAGTTTATGGACTGAAGCTATCCATTGGAATTACAGTGTGTTGTGAATATACTTGAATGGATTCACATGCGACAAAAATCCACTCAAAATGTGCTTGTAATTTGGAAAGAAACAGTATTATATTTCAATCTGATTGGTAATGGACTCAACTAGAAAGTTGGAGATGGAATTTGTGTTCTTTTGGGGGAAGACCCTTGGATAGGGAGTGGTGCATTACATACTCTACTGGTCCATATGGTTAGATAGCTCAAACTTAGAGGCTTCTACATGCTCAACATCATAGTTGATCATGCAGCTACCTCTTTTATGGAACAAGGGTGCGTGGCTACTGACACTATAGGATTCAAGGGGGATGATAGAAGACACTAGGATGCCTTCATTGAAAAACTAAAGACCAGTCGCATCTGAGTCCGGAACTCTCACATGATTCTTTAGTATGTACAAATTCATGTTTTGAAGTCTACTCCCCCAAAGTTGGTCATTGCACACTACTTCAGGCAGAGGATGCATTGGACCATGTTTTGTGGTGGTAGGCAGTATGGAAGTTTCAGTGCCCTTCCAAAACCAATATTTTTATGTGGTTTTTACTCTACAATAAATCTTTGACGTGGGATATCTTACAAAGGAGGAACAAATCGAGACCTGGTAGGGGCTTTCTATGCAAGCAAAATGAAGAGAAAAAATTCCATTTGCAAGTGGAACGCTCATTCACAAAGCAAGTATGGAAGGAGATTGACGCAATAAAAAGGATAAAGGATATATGGGATAGCACATCTAAGGAGGAATGTTTAAGGAAATGGTGCTCCAATCTGAACTTATAAGAGTACAAAGCATTGCCACTAATCACTAGTTGGAGAATCTGGCAAGCAAGGAATGCCAGTTTATTTAAGGATAACACCATATCTTCATTTCAATGTGCATTTCAAAGCCTTGGCATATTAAAAAAATTCTCATGGGATAAATAGAACAACGTAGTTCGACAGGTGACTACGGAGGTGATAAATAAAAATGAACCTTGGGCATACTTCGATGGGGTCATGCAACGAGAACCTTGCTCATGTGGTGTAGGTGGTATATTGCATTTGTTAAAGGATCATAGGGTCAATTTTAGAGTTGGGTTGGGACCAAGCACTAACAATTACACAATATTAAGCGCTCTCGGGCTACGGTTAAGACTAGCGTTGGAAAAGGACATTAAGCGCTTACATGTATTTGGTGATGTGATGCTTGTAATCAAATGGATCAGAGAAGAGCATGTATGCTACAATATAAACCTGGTACCACTATTGAAGGAGACCAAAAGATTAAAAGCACAAAGAGAGGAGGCTACTTTCATGCATATATACAAAGAAAGGAACCCAGATGCAGATGCACTATCAAAGAGCGAGGTTAACATGCAGTATGAAAGATGGTTCATTATTAAGGAGGTGGCAAGGATATCGTCTAAGTATTATCATGCACCATTTCACAATTTTATCTTGGTCGATGGTAAAATGAAAAAAAATGAGCAAGAATGTGTTTAGATTGTCTACAGTCATATCAGGAGATGAATCCTTGAAGATGAGAGTTCTTTTGGCATACACTGTGCTACAAGTCATTAAGGTCACAATGCAAATTTTGGTTGTTGGGTATCATATGTGGTTCAAGCTCAAAAGTCGTTATGCTATAAGATTTAAAGTGCTACTTTATTTGGTAAAAGCATATACGCTTTTAGCGAAAAACGTTCTTGTACTTATATTTTGTGGATACTCATGTAATTTTGATGACATGCTTGAAAGCATCTATGTAATTTAGTTTTTCAAAATAAAGTTATATTTTCCATGAAAAATAAATGTATATTAGAGTAACCCAATACATATTATTATTAATTAATGCATCACATTTTTTAGACATGAAAAATCTACCTGTTATTCAATGTATTTGCTTTGATTTTACATTTAATTTAATGAAATATATGGTTTGAATGGGGAAAACGAAATTAAATTATTTTTTTTCTAATTCTTTATCAATATTTCTAAGTTTTAAATAAAATATTCTTAGATTTTATGAAATCGTAAACTTTATAAATTCTAGATATGTAATTTAATAATTCATTTCCTACTTTTTAAATTTGTTTTTATATATACATCAAAATTTTGAAATAAACATATATAGTGTTCATATATATATATAATCAAATTTATTAAAAAATATTAAAATCAATTTAAAGTTTTTTTTAAAGTGTATTTAGTTATTTTTTCAATCGAAAAAAAAAACTACAACTTGTTATTCATTGTATTGAAAATCAAAGTTAAAAAAAAACTATGCAAAAAAAGCCTTTGAAAATAATTAGATATTTACTCAAGACATGACTTACATCCTCTAGTCATCCACAAACAACTAATAGCTACAAACGGATAAGTCTCAAATCCACAAACAGACCGCAACAATTGTTGGACAAACCAAGCCAATAGGAAAACATAGATCAACTATAAAAACTCCCCCAACAATAGACTAGTTTTGCATAGGAACTGAATTACAAAATAGGACATAATGAGACTAAGACCAGAAACAAAACTCTTGCAACACAGAGTTAGAAAAAGGAGACACTTCCAAAATCGATCATTTGATCCTCTACAAATTCTTCAAAAAGTATGATTCCATCCATGTTTCCAACAACCTTTTTTGAAAGGCCATCTGCTTCATAGTTGTGTTGCCTATGAATATGAGTAAGAGAAATTTGAGAGAAACTATTGACTAAGTCTTTCACTCTTTTGTAGTGCATTTCACAGCACACCATAATTTAGGTTTGAAGTATTTCAAATTTAGAAATTATACTATCAAATGTATCTTGAGATTTTGATATGTATATAATGATCGATGACAGTTATTAACATCCACTAAGACCAACTTTGGTTTATTGGACCTTAAAAAAGTAAAGAACCACTTGGTTTTCTTTATAATTTTATTTATGTGCTTGAAAAGCTTTAAGAGAAGTATTCCTAGATCACCATAATTGTGATGAGTTAAAAAGTTATGAGGGTCAATATTTTAACAATATATTAAGAAATTGTGTTTTAATGTGTGCGTACATGGGACATTTTGGAGAAAGTAATTTTCATCTTCAATTATCTTATTGTCACAAAGATGATAATCTTTATCATCCCATAATGTTTTATGAATTGTCCAATGCCCTCTTTCACTATGAACTATGGAACTCATGAGAGTTTGTTTTTATTTTAGCAATGCTGATTTTATTCTTTACGCTAATTAAAAAAGAAAAACACTTTTGATCTTCTAGATTAGGGTTGATCATCTCTTTATAATATTTTAATTTTTTCTTATCCTTTAATTCTTTATCACACCACAACTTCTCCTTAGAATTAGATGTGATAGATTAACAATAATAATATTACACTTATATAAATATCTTCACATTAATGAATTTTTATTATGAAAATATTAATGAATTTCTTATAATACCTCAATCACTTTTTAAAACCAAACATGTAAAGAAAGACGGATTGGCACTGGTTCGTGAGAAGAATTGAAAAAATAATACATTTATGGTGTAACAGGTTCCTCTCAAGGGCAAGAAGACGGATCTTGGTAAAATCAATTTTGGAGGCCATTTCAATTTAGTGGCTTTTCTTGGATTGTACTCCTAAGGAGATTTTGGGGGCGGTTTAAAAACTTTGTTTCAAATATTTGTGGAGAAGGTCTAGTGATTATAAGGGCTTACTCTTGGATAATTGGAAGGGGATAGTCCTCCAAAAAAACACATGGGGAATGGGGGGTCGAAGGTTGGAAGAAATACCTTTATTTGGTAATTCTCTTGCATCAGTTTCTTTATGAAATTTCATTACAAAACCTAGCTTGTGGAGAGAAATTTTAGTAGATAAATATATTACTCAAGCTTTCCTCCTTGATTGAATTCAATTGGATTCAAAGAGAAAAAAAAAAGCCTTTTCAAGTCCTTCCCTATTATTGGAAATTATTTAGCATAGGGAACTTCCATTAGAGCTGGAGTCGATGCTATTGCAGGTTGTAATATATATGTTATTCTCATGGAAGATATGGCGTTATTTCTTCAAGAGAGAGGTCGAGCCACATTAACAAGTCTCGTGGATCTGAATTTGACCATAATATGAAAACAAGGGTGGTTATCCTCAAATCATATTAGCTTTCTAGTAGAATATTGGAATCCGACATGAGAAAGATTTATAAACCCAATTAAATGTATTTATAAACCCAATTAAATATATTTATAAACCCCTCTTACTTCATATATTTTATTTTATTTTATTTAAAATAAAACACTTCCATTTTTAAATTTCTATGCTAATTCCTTCCTGCATGGATGCATTATTCCTATTTTGGTTGTTTTTATTTAAAAATTTATTTAATTATTATATTATATTTCCCTATTCTTTTTAATATTAGGTCAATTAGAAAATTTAATTATTATATTATTTGAATTATTTAAATATTATAATATTTAATAAAATATATTATTTGTTTTTCCATAATCTTATTTTTTCACTATTCTTCCCCTCCATTACATTTATCTTCTATTTAACCACTCTTTTCATATTTTCAAATGAAATTTAAACTAACTAAATTAAATTATTTAAATTAATTATTTTTACAATTTGACATTACCCCTTAATTTTCTTTCATTGACTTATCTAGAACAGTCTAACCTAACAGTTAGTTTTCTCATCCTTCTATATATTCAGCTTTATTCTTCTCTAATGTACTAAAGCTTCTTATGATCCTGAAAATGGGTGGAGTGTCCACCTAAAACATGTCGATCTTACTAATCTTCTACACAGTGACTTTCCATAATTCTTAATACAATGGGAAAGATTTATCTATGCACTCGCAAGTGTACACATTAGACTATAGGCAGAAGGGATGAACTTGCTTGGGTTTACAATAAGCTGGGAGGGTTTTATCAAGTCAAAGAAGGTTATCAATCTCTTGTCAAGGAAAGGGTTTCAATCATTGATTGGTGGTGGAAAATCTTATGGAAGCTCAAGGCGCCTCCCAAGAGTGTCATTCTTATGTGGTTAATATTGAATGGAAGAATTCTGACATGGGATGTTCTCCAAAGAAAAAGTTGGCAAGGTCATGGTATTTTTCCTCTATGTAAAAATGGAAATGGAGACATTCCTCATCTTTTTATCCATTGTAGTTCCTCCTTGACATTTTGGAGGGAAGCCTTATTCTCATTTAATCTTCAAGGACCTTGGGATAAAGAGAGTGTAGAGCTTTGCTTCAGGGAATGGTTTTCTACTCGGCACTTAAAAGACTTTCGTGCACTTCCCATGATGATATTGTGGAGTATATGGACTACCCACAACTTAGTCATTTTTTAGGGGTGCAACCTTGTGCCAAAAATTGTGGTTGCAAGAGTAGTTGGAATCTATAAATCTTTCCTTCCCACGCGTAGTAAAACAGGTGGAAATGCTAAAAATAGATCGTTGACTTCCATGGGCCTACTTCGACGGATCATGTCAAGGAACTGGTTAGATAGGTAGCTTAGGATTTGTATTATATGTCAATGAACACCTCTATTACTCTTTCAAAGGTAATGTTAGCAAAGGGTCCGATAACAAAGAAGAATTGTTGTCACTCCTTTATCTATTAAAATTTTACAATCATAACAATGCACAAGTGGTGCGGATAATGGGTGACTCTCTTTTGGTTATATGATGGATGAGGAACTCAACACATATCCTTAATGTCAATTTGTAGATGTTAGCTTTACAGGTCAAATAAATTGTTTCTTGTCACAAGTTCAGGTTAATTTCTAACATATATATCGTGAGTACAATTCTTTGGCTAACACTCTATCGAAGGGGGGTCTTTGGCTTCTAGCAAATTCCAACTATCATTTAAAAATTAATGATAACGCTCTAGTTTCCTTCACACAGGGGAGACTCGAAGATTTTATGATGATATGACAAAGTCCTATCTTAATGAGATTGCAAAAAGATATGGAATGTAATTGTATGATGATGCAAAAAGATATGGAATGTAATTGTATGAAAATACTAGGCTCTATCAAGCACCGAGAGGGATCAAATCTCCCGAGGTGCAAACCTCTCCTCGAAAAGCTCCTTGAGTTCAATACCTGAGAAGAGGTTTGCACCTCTGGAGATTTGATCCCTCTCAGTGCTTGATAGAGCCTAGGATTTGGATCTAGGCTGGTTTCAGTCGTGGGCGGTGACACAAAACTAGAGTTTGATCAGTATTGTAAGGAACAGGTTAAGTTGAAAACACAGATACATTTACGAGGATTATTATAATGTAAGTAATAAGTATTAAGGATAGAGTAAATTGTTACACTGGAAAATAGAGACAATTCGCCTAACTTTTTTTTCAATTATCTTTTTGTTGATCTACGTTTTGTTTTGTTTGTTCTTCTCCTTCTTCTGTCGTCATTTCATACATTTTGATTTATTTGTTGTTCTACAAACTGATTTTTTTGTTCTTCCAATTGCTTCAAGTTTCTCTTTCGATACGCTCTTTGTCGATCAACGTTTTGTTTTCTTTGTTCTTCTCGTTCTTCTACTGTCAATTCGCCTAACTTTTTTTTTCGATTTTCTTTTTGTTGATCTACGTTTTTTTTTGTTCGTTCTTCTCCTTCTTCTGCCGTCATTTTGCCATTTCGTACATTTTGATTTATTTGTTGTTCTGCAACTTGATTTCTTTGTTCTTCCAACTGCTTCAACTTTCTCTCTCGATACACTCTTTGTCGATCAACGTTTCGTTTTTTTTGTTCCTCTCGTTCTTCTGCTATCAATTCGCCTAACTTTCTATTTTTATATTCTTTTTGTCGATCTGCGTTTCATTTTCTTCATTCTTCTAGTTCTTCTGCTATCATTTCGTCCAACTTCCTTTTTCGAAATTCTTTTTGTTCTTCTACTTTTCGTTTCAAGTCTTTTTCTCGTTCTTTTGTTGTCACTGAAATCAATGCGTCCATACACTGAAATCTCAGTGTCCATACACTGAAATCAACGTGTCCATAGAATAACATGATAATGAAATTCAATTTATTTATGAAATTTTATATTTAAAAAAAAGAGTAGGTGATCTGGGAGGATTGAACCTTGGACCTCTCACCCATTATCCCAACACCCTTATCACTATACCACATGTAGTTCTTATTATACAATGTAAAGAACTTATATACTTATATGTAAATATTAATATATATTTTAATTTAAATATATTGTTGATTTAAATTTAAATATAAATTTAAATTAAATATAAATATTACACTAAATTTAATATAAAATTAATATATTTAATTTGAAACTTAATATATATTAAATTTAATATAAATTTAAATTTAAATTTTGTTTAAATTTAATTTTAAATTTTGTTTAAATATAAATATAAATTTTGTTCAAATTTAAATTTAATTTTTGTTTAAATTTTGTGTAATGCGAGATGCAGGCTGACGAGCAAGAGGGTGCAGCAGGCGGGCTGGAGGGAGGGAGGTCGCGACGGCAGGAGGGAGGAAGGTGGAGAGGAGGAGGAGGCGCGAGGGGAGGGGATGTGGCTATGCATGAAGGAGGGAGGGAGCAGGCCGGCGGCAGGAGGGTGCAGCAGGTAGGTGGGAGGGAGTGAGATCGCGGGCAAGAGGGAGGAGGTGGAGGAAGGTGGAGGGGAGGAGGAGGCATGAGTGGAGGGGAGGCGGATGCGCAGGAATGAGGGATGGAGCAGGCCGGTGGCGGGAGGGAGGGAGCAGGCCGACGGCGGGAGGGGTGCAGCGGGCGGGTGGGCGTGCGGGGCGGGAGGGAGGGAGGGAACTCGTGGCGGCAGGAGGGAGGAGGTGGAGGAAGGTGGAGGGGAGGAGGAGAGGACGGAGGGAGCTGCGGGGGGAGGGAGGAGTTGTGGTGGGAGAGAGGAGGCTGTTGCGGAGGGGAGGAGGGAGAGAGGAGGCGGCTGCAGCAGTCCGAGGGAGGAGATTTCAGGTGGGAGGAGGTTGCAACTGCAGCAGTAAATTTATTTTAAATTTAATTTCAAATTTAATTTCAAATTTAAGTGAAATTAAAATTTAAAATTTAAAACAGATTTAAAATTACCTATTCGACGCTCATAACACTTCGCTCAGATTTAAAATTAGTTATTCGCCACTCAGAATGCTTCCCTCAGAATGCTTTCTCTTCTATGCAGAATCGTGTTTTATAAATTTGTATGAATTTTTTGTATTATGTTTGTTTTTTTGTATTATATATAGTCACTGTTTATAAATTCACATCGTTTCCAAATGGCCGACCAAATATATTTATTACTCTGAAAATTAATTTGTTACAGGAGGGACTTTACTTTTATTATAATGGCGGACAAAATATTAATTAGTTTATCACATTATCACTTTTTACTATTAGATGTAATGCTACATCATACACATTAGAAGATCTCCCTCATATTATCACTTTTTACTATTAGATGTAACGCTACATCATACACGTTACAAGATCTCCCTCATATTATCACTTTTTACTATTAGATGTAACGCTACATCACACATGTAATGCTACACATACACGTTACAAGATCTCCCTTATACTGGACTATAGAGCACCTCTCGACGCAATGATGTTTTGATCCTTTTTGTGTTGATCAGTGGCTCCTTTACAAAACTATTAAGATGATCTTTTGATGTACAAGGATGTGAATCTCTAGTTTAGGTCCAAGAAGATTCATATAAGAGACTCTTTTTTATTCTCTAACTATGTTAAAGGAACTTATGGATTACACTTTGATTTCAACTCAAATATAAAAGAAGCTTCTTTATAAAACTATTAAGATGATCTTTGGATGTACAAGGGATGTGAATCTCTAGTTTAGATCCCAAGAAGATTCATATAAGAGACTCTTTTTAATTAAGGAACCTATGGATTATACTTTGATTTCAACTCGAATATAAAAGTATGTTATTTTCTTTAAGAAAAAGATAAAGATATGTATATTTCTTATATTTATAAAAAAAATGATGTAACTAAAAAAACATGATATTTATATAATTATATATATTTTTCATAAATAAAAATTATACATTTTCAATTTTTAATTTTTTTCCATCTTACCCTATTTTTATATATTTATTATATACATAATTCAAATCATCCTTTCCTTTGAAAGATTCCTAATTTTAAATTTATATTAATAATAATATATTATTAGTAATGTGTTATGAACAAACATAATTAATTTCCACTCACTTATATATATAGTAATGTGTTACGAAAAAACATAATTAATTTCCACTCACCCATATATAATAATGATGGTATACTTTAAATTATAAATATTTTAATAAAAGATTTCATATTATATTGATGGAATATGTTAAATTATAAATATTTTAATTGAAAAATGGATTTTTTTATTGAATCATTTTAAATACAATAAAGGATTTGCATTTTTTTATTTTTTTTAGAATTTGACTATGTGATTTTTATTAAAATCGTTATTTTATTATTTAAATTATAATTTTATTACGAAAAAACATAATTAATTTCCACTCACCCATATATAATAATGATGGTATACTTTAAATTATAAAGATTTTAATAAAAGATTTCATATTATATTGATGGAATATGTTAAATTATAAATATTTTAATTGAAAAATGGATTTTTTTATTGAATCATTTTAAATACAATAAAGGATTTACATTTTTTTTTTTTAGAATTTGACTATGTGATTTTTATTAAAATAGTTATTTTATTATTTAAATTTAAATTTTAATTGTAAAAATGGATTCAACTCTTTTTATTATTTTTAGATATTTTAATTATACAATTTTAATTAAATTTTAACTAAAAAAATCACAAAAAAATAAATACAAATTTTCTAATTTCTAACTTACATTATTTCAAATTCAAATTTAATTTTGTAGATGAAAATATTTAAATTTTTCCTAATCATAAATTGAAAGTTGAAAACCACACATAATCAATGCTTTTTACTTTTTTACATTAAAAAAATGTAAAGTTTATTTTATTTTATTTAAATGGAAAATGTGCAAAGTTTAAATCTCTTTTCTTTTATATTGAAATATGTATTTATATTATTAATAATGTAAAGTTGAAATTATAACTTTATATATATATTAAAAAATTAGTTTATCATTATTAAATTATATTTTTTAATTGTAATTTTAAATTGTTGAAATTAATGTAAAAATAGATTCGGTTAATTCTCGTAATTTCGTTTAATTAAGATGTAGGTCTTGTTATCAAAGCGACTTGGGTTCAATTTCCTTTAAGGGTGAGCTAGTTGGGAAGAGACATTAAAAAATCTAGTAAAATTGACAGTTAGTGTGGTCCAAGCCGGTAGCCTCTAAATCATCTAAATCATGATTTTTTAAACCAAAAACCACTCCCACCAAATGAGAGAATTTCTAATAAACAAAAGAAATGTAAAATTAAATTCATCTTTAATTATTCTTATTACAATTTGATTTTACAATATTAACAATTAATATTTACAATTTCATTAATTTAAAAAATTATTTTTTCTTATTTCAAACAGAATTTCATCAATTCAAAATATTCTTACCTAATTTTAAACAATAAAAAAATTAAATTCATGTAGCTTTTAAACTATTACTTCATACATGTATATCACAACATCATGTTTTCAGCCTTATAATGTGCACTATTATTACTTCATAATTTCTTAACATATCACTACGTTGTTTATGTCATTTAACCTCTTGGGACTGACCGTTTCAAACTATGTGGACCCTTGTGCAGCAATCCCACTATCATTACAAGGGTAGGACCATAGGGAGGTGGGGCTAAATAGATGGAAGATGTCTATCATTGTAAACGTAGGACCATGGAGATGTGGGGGGTATAGGACCATGGCGAGTGGGGCTATATAATGGAAATGTGTCTAAAATAAGAGTCAAACATAGAAGAAGGAATCTGCGCTTGGAGTCATTCGCCTTTCTTGACTTTTAAGATATGGAAAGTATTTGACGGGCTTGTACGATGACCCCTATGGGCTAGGCACTATGTCCCTACACGATGCTGACGGATCTACGAGATGCACGATGGCCCTACAAGATGTTGATGGATATACGAGATGCTCTTTTCACGCCAATTTGTAAATTCCAACATTTATATATTTTATGTATTAATTTTTTAACTATTAATTTAAGATTTAAATATATTTTATGTGATCAATTGGATATCTTTATATAGTATAAAACAAGTTTAAATATTTGACGATTTTGTTTGTACAATGAGTTATTTATTGGAATTTGGTGATTTTTTTTAAATTCAAATTCTTTGTTATTCAAATCGTGTTTCTGAATGTATGAATAGATTCAATGTCCACAAATACTTCCAACGCACCCAGATTAAGCAAATTTAAACATTGTTCTTTGAAATCTTAATATTTTTTATCAAATTTCGTCGAAATCGTGCTGCAAAATGTCATTGGGAAAAAACGAAATCGTCGAATGTTTAGGCTACGCATATGGAATAACTTGAATTTTATGATTTTAAAACATGTCTTAAAGCATTACATACTATATAAATTATTTAAAAGTATTTGTGTTGTAAAATCAATTTCAAAATGTATTAAGAAGTCTCTTTATCATTCTTTGGTTTTACCAATTGACACTTCATCATGAAATCCTTTTATTAATTTGGTTTCATACCACCATCATAGATCCATCTTAAACCCGGATCTATGTTTTTTTAATAGGAACATGGTAAAGGGTTTATATTAAAAAAGGTTGTGCACAACCATACATTACAAAAGAGAGAGCATAAATAGAGAGTGGGTTTTCACAGTTGAAATAAAAAATATGACTAGCTTGGCCCTGTAAAAGTTTATGAACTGTTGTCTAGTGTTTGCAATTACGGAAGAGAGATATACCCTTACAAACTGGAAGTTTAACAAAATGCAAAAAAACATTCAGACATGAAAAGTGGACCAACCCAACTAATTCTCAGATCCTTTCTTCCCATACAACGGTTGTTGAACTGATGCTTCCTCCATTAGCTGCATATCCACAGAGGGGGATTCTTGGCAATGACTACATTGAGACATCCTGGCCATCTTCAAGACTTCCTCCTTTATCACATCCACAGACCCCATAAGTTCGAACATGTTACATTCTAGGTCGTTGATGCATGAATCCTGGGAGGAAAGCTGTTGAGATATGTACCTCATGTCATCTACCGACTCCCTGTGAGCTTTAATACCCATGCAAACCGCCTTGTACACCTTGCGTGGATGAGGTTTAAAATCCTCCACGCTGGATTTTAAGAAAGTCATCCCATTTTCTAAACTAGCCATTAAACTATGTGTCGAGGTCTAAGAATGATCTAAGTCTACCTGAAGCCCAAACGAAGGAATCGAGGGGACAAACTGAGCACCAAAGCTTGGCATCGGACTATGGAAATGAACCGGATGATCCTCGCAGGCTGAGAAGGCAAGGCATTCAAAATTTCCCTGAAACCACAGAGGAATATTTTTTGCAGAGGACTCAGAGTCATTGGAAGGGCTTGACATAATGCTCGAGTTGAGACCGTTGAGGGAGAAGGAAAACTGAGTATCAATCAATGTTGGAGCGTGTATTCTGCCATCGATGAGACATGTGAGGGTAGAGCCACGTGAAGACCCATGCGTCCCTACTGGTGACGACTTTAAACCATAGGTGGTCAATTCCATTAACCTTTCATCCCCCCTCTCGATCAGAGAGCTTAGGGAATGCACTTGAATCCCCCCCCCATCACTATACTTCACAATTCCAAGGGGAAGATTGACCCCTTGGTTGGAAAAATCATATGCTTGCTTGTTGTTTCCCCTGAGTATATGGAAGTAGGACACCTCAGGTATATTATTTATCTGATTGATTCGCCTATGCATTCTGTTGCATCTAGAAACGCCTTTAAGGATTCCTGACCTCATTTTTTGGATGTCGTGTTTGGAGTCTCCAAAAACCTTGAGTCTGTTGATATTGAGAGTTTTCCATGGCGTGATAGAGAGCTAACCATTCTACTTTATTGTTGGTTTTCTTTCCTAGCCCCCATGCAAAAGAAATGATTTTTTTCCTCTGAGATCAAAGAGAATCCCACCCGCACCTGCTTCCCCTGCTTAAACCCAGATCTATTAAGCATCAAGAGGAATCCATGAAACTTAGTTAATAAAATCATGTTTTAATTAATTATTTTGTTTGATCGCAATGCAATGCTTGTAGTGTAAGGATTTTTATTCAAACACGATAACGAGGTTTAAGATATTTCCAATCATACTTAGTTAGTTAATGCAATATATAATATAGCTCTTGGTGGAGATTCTCAAGCAACGAATATGGAAATTTACGATAATATATATTTTTTTTTAATTTAATTAGATTTTTTTTGTTTATTTTATATGTTGTTATAAATTTATAATTAAGATTATTGTAGTGTGGTTTATGGTTTGGACAAGTTTTAGAATAGGATGAGGTGTATGAAAGTTAATTTTTATGTTAAATATTTCGAGTTGTTAGTGGGCTCATTTTTAAGAGTTTAGTGTTTTTAAAGAGAAAGAAAATAGTTTGTTATTTATAGTAGATTTATTTATATGATGGAAAGAGTGAAAGTCAGGTTTTAATTTCCAATGCTTTCTTGATTTTTCTTATTATGTGATGTTTTTTATGGACAATAATTTTAAAGTTTTCAATGTAGATTTGGTGTCCAGTTTTTTATGAGTGTTTAACAAGGGAAGATTTCTTTATGCATTTGTGTCCAAAGTCCATACAATGCTCTTTAATCTTAATCCCAATAGCCATGCGTGTTTCATCTATATGTTTTTTCCCACAAGAGCAGGGAATAACATAAAGTTTCATCTTTTTATAACGATCTATTTGGTCTTTAGCTTGGTCTAAAACTTTCTTAATGTTGTCGTGAGGGGATAAAGTCATGCTAATCTTCTTTTTCCTCAATATGTGTGCTATTTTGTACATGGTTCCCTTGAAGTATGGAAGGGTGATCTTCCCCATCTCTTCTTCATCATTTTGTTTCCTCCGTGGACCACTTCGAGCTTTTTGGATCACTTGTCTGATTTGTCTATCTTTACATCCATTCCTTTTAAAAACTTTGAATAGGTTGTCCAATTTTCCTTTGAGATACTCCTCATCATATACTCTAAATGCATGAGTTATTAATGTATTAATTACACCAATTTTTTTAGCAAGGTAGTGGTGGGAGTCCACATGCAAATATCGATCCGTGTGTGTCTTTTTCCTATAAACCCAGTGACTTATTGAACCATTGTTGTTCCTTCTAATAAGTACATCCATAAATGGAACGGATTTTTCTTCTTCTACCTCCATCGTGAATTTTATATGCTCATATCTATGATTAAGATGGTCTAAAAATTTATTTAGATTACTTCTACCATGTGACCAATTTGCATTGGTGTCATCCACAAATATCATCCACCATTTTGGTCGCAATGGAAAGGATTGAAGGGCCTCTTTCTCAAAATACTCCATGTAAATGTTGGCAACTATTCATGTAAATGTTGGCAACTTCTGAGGAGAGGAGACCACATTGCAATGCCTTCAATTTGCTCGTAGATATTTTCTCTAAAACTGAAATAGGTGAAGTTCATACAAGCCTCAACCATATTAAAATTATTATTTAATTTTTTGAATTTAAATTAAATATTTAATTATAATTTTTATCCCAATAAAATTAAATCATATTTTAGTTCTTTTAAAGATTAGTTATGTTATCCTTCAACCCAACCCTTATGTCTTGAAATAAAACAGGGCGGTATCATTCCCCCTAGGAGGGAAAGTCAGGGGTAATTCGTCCAAGAGGATTTAGCAAATAGGAAAATATGAGCTCTTGAGGGTAGTACTTGACATCTCTCTAACTTGATCTTTAACTTGGCCCTCTATATTGGCTCTATCCACTCGCTTACTTTTATTACTGTGAGAAAGCAATCAACTATCATCAAAAGACTAGGTTTTTATTAGTACAAGACTCTCTTTCTTAATCGAGATTTCATAGAATTTTTTTTATTGTTTAATTACATAAAGGGGATTTTAAATAGTACTTGACATCTCTCTAACTTGATCTTTAACTTGGCCCTCTATATTGGCTCTATCCACTCACTTACTTTACTACCTGCTTACTTTTATTACTGTGAAAAAGCAATCAATTCTCATCAGAAGACTAGGTTTTTATTAGTACAAGACTCTCTTTCTTAATCAAGATTTCATAGAATTTTTTTTTATTGTTTAATTACATAATGGGAATTTTAAAAATAAATCTTCCTTATTTTTATCCCTTTTATGCAATGATGTGAAGTTGATGAAAGACTAATTACATCAGATTATAAACATGGGACAAAAGAATTAATTTTTTTTAAAAGTATAATTTGTTTATTCATATCTCTTCATCTTGCCATAAAACTATTAAAAAGAGACTACTCTTTCCATAAAGCTATTAAAAGGAGGCTCCTTAGTTATCTATAGATTCCTTAGCCATATATTTCACATTCAAGAACATCTCCCTTTAGAGAGGGTGTGGCAAGGTCTTTTTTCAAGTTTTAAGTTTGAACACTTTTAACTTTTTTTTCAAAGAAATTTATGGGTGGTCTTTATCATCCATTTGATTTTTTATTTTTTTTTGTCTCAAGTCATGTCTATTAAAAATTTTAATATCAAATGTGACAAGGTTGTTTTTTTAGAAGTTTTAGGTTTGAATGTTTTTATTTTATTTTCATTTTGTACGAGATACCTTAGTCATGTATGTCAATTTCAGTAACATTCCTCCTTGAGAATGTGTAGCAAAGTTTATTTTCTAAGTTTTAGGTTTAAACACCTCTACTTTCTTTTCAAAAAGATTTACCCTTGGTCTCTAGCATCCACTTGGTTTCTTATTTCTCATTTCTTAGATTCCTTAGTCATGTATAGATTCTTTAGTACTATATGTCACTTCACTAAAATCCTACTTGGACAGAGTGTGGCAATGTTTTTAAGTTTTAAGTTTGAATGCCTTTACTTTATTTTTGAAAAGACATCATTTATCTTTGCCATCTACTTGGTTTGTTATGTTTTTCATTTCTTTCCTTAGGGTTCATCTTTACCATGCACTTGATTTGATTGGTTATTTGTCACTTTTTAAATGTGAAAAGTATTTCTTTTTAGAAAGTTGATTTTATACTATCATCTTTGACAAATCTACTTTAATCATAATTCCATTATAAATCATTCATTTTATTTAAGTCAAATTTTACAGAAATGTGTCAAACTAAAATACTTTTTAAGTTATAATCTTAAACTCTCTCTATATAAAAAGATTTATCATTGTAGATAATCCAAGCCAGAAAATATTTCAATTTTGTGGATGAAATAAAATCCATTTAATTTCACCAACACATATGCCACCATATCTTTTTACAATAAAATTAACAATTTCCATTTAATTTTGATTGGTGCAACTTTGTTATGACAAAATTTTACAATTTCTCTCAAACTAACATAGAAAAACTAATAAGAAATTATAAATACTTGCAAAACTCAAATCATATGTAGAGAAATAATTACTCAACTATGGCCTCTCCACCATGAAGGAATCATGGTTAAGGAATTCAATGATCTTTTGTCCATTAAGGAATATTAAGGAATGTAAATGTAAGGAAATGGATTTCGAAATTGGAGAAAAAGCTTTGACACGAGTGAATTTGGTCTTCAAATCACGTTCATCGAGGGATAGAAAAGCCACCAATGTGGGGGACCTGTGTGATTGTTTCATTGATACTAGTAAATTGGTTTCTCGGTATTATTATATTTATATTTTTATGTACATATCTTGTTGTGTTCTTTCCGAGGGAGGCACATTCTACAATATAATGACCAGAGGCAATAGACAAACACAGTTTGACAACAATATGACCGGTGCAAAGTGCATGGAGCAGAGAAAAAAAAAGAGCTCCACCTACTTTTTATAAACGTTCACTCAATGGGGACCAACTGATTTCGTAAGATTTTGATGCTTCCAATTGGTTTCATGCCTCCCATGATCCTTGGAATACCGGCTAAAGCAACAGCTGGAGGTCAGCCATGACATTCATCCGTCCGTGATTTGTCCTCCACCAGACATCTATCAGAATGATTCCCCGCTGTATAAGCTGAAATATTATCAGAAGCCTGCCTCTATTATATTCTTAAATATTCACACCATGATTTTCTGTACGCGTAAGATAATTGGCGGGCCTTTTTCAATTGGGTTAAAATAGCTGTTTTAATATGGTCAAATTTTGAAATTTCAGAATTAAATGACATAATTCCAATTTCACAAGAGTCTCGGGACTTATTAAATTGATTATTATTGACATAATTTTAGTAAATTTGGCTGATTTCAGGTTAAAAATGGAATAGGCCAATAGTGAGACGATTTGTAGGGTTATTTTTGCTAGACAACGGATTATGCTATTTCAACAATATATATCTGCAAAACTTTTAATTTTTAACTGAATGATCAAGATAAAACATGGTCAGTGAGTCCTTTTCAAGAGGAGTTGGATAAAAGCTTAATGTTTTCACCCTTTTCCTATTTTCCTTCATTCGAATTAGTGAGATTTGGTGTGAAATAATCAAAATTGGCAGATACCACAATCATTAAAAAACTCTTATTACATTTAGACCCAAAACCATAATTATAGATGTTCTGATTTCTATTTATAAAAATTTTAGGTAAACAATATGTACCTCCCAATTCTATAATAAATGTTATATAAATTGGGATATACATGGTTTTAAATCCAAAGGTATATAGCCTAATTTATATAATATTTATAACACTATTGTGGAGTGTATATTGTTTTCTAGGTTTTCAGGGTTTTTGAATCAATTTATGCAATATAATTTGCAAATTTGATGAATTTCATGCTTAATATTTGCAAAAGTTGATGGCCAGATTTTAATTGGGACATTTATAACACTATTGTGGAGTGCATATTGTTTTATAGGTTTTCAGGATTTTTGAATCAATTTATGCAAAAAAATTTGCAAATTTGATAAATTTTATGTTCAAAATTTGCAAAAGTTGATGGCTGGATTCTAATTGAGACAAGTAGGAATAAGGCCAAAACTTTGGTCCTTAAACCAACTCTCCCCTTTTCTGATTTCTCTTGATCAGGATTTGCCTATTTCCCTTCATCACAATTTGGTAATTCTTTGTTGAAATTTGTTGATAAATTGTGGAAAGCAGACTTTGATTGCACAAATAAATTCAACAGCTTTGAAAACTCCTACTACCCTTAAACCGAGGTCAAAGCTATAAATAGCTAATTCTCTTAAATCAATTTATACCCATAACATTTGCAAATTCCACATATTTGAACATTAAATTTTTATCCAAACTCCTATTTAGGAGTTTAGCCAACTACGTTTAAATATGAAATTATCTAATCATGCAACAAACTTATCCTTTAGTTACTAGATTTAACCATACACAAACTCAGAATTCTTTTTAGTATGAGATTCTATTAAATTTTAGCTAATCTAACAGAATTAGAGAGCAGGATAACACTTTGTTCATACCTGAAAGCTACTTAAAAAAGGTTGCATTTCTGCTGAATTAATCTATTCATTTAAAAAATCAACATTTACATTTCTACTAAATTAATCTATTCATTTAAATAATGAACATTGTGTTCTGGGTCGTTTGAAAAATGAGTTGGCTTGTATTTTAGCGCTAAATAAATGTAATGATAGGGGGAGAGAGTATAGATTCTGATTCACTGGTGCTGTGTTTGACTCCATGACAGACTGACCACTGATACAATTTTCTGAGTTACTGAAAGCGATGAAAACTGATTTTACGATAAAGCTAACGGGACGGATACCGAGCTTGCATTTCAGCTTTTTACTGTTTCGTTGACGTGACGCGAGATGCAGTAAAAAATCCGGTTCATCATAGCCATCATGATGAGTATGACTGTCAGTCATCCTTACGTGCATGGTCATCCATCATGACGATGACGACATTATTCATATTATGTGATTTTTGTTTTTCATGATTTTCTCATAGTAATGGCTCTCCAGCTTATGGAAATGGATCTCAAAAGCATCACCGCCCTGAGAATGGAGGAGGCATAAGTCTTTTGGAATAAGCTTCCCAAGCTGTTATCAGCTATAATGGACCCTGTGGAAAGGGCTGCCAAGGTCCTGGGTTCGACTACCGGCCACAAGAATATTATAGGCTGTTCTTCCTCAGGTGCGAAGGTGGAATCTGATATTGATGGGCTTCTGGCAAACGCTGGGTATACTGTGAAAGCCTCCGATTTAGCCCATGTTGCACAGCGGCTGGAGCAGCTGGAGAGCATTATGGGGGCGGTTCAAGACCCGGGGATATCTCATTTGGCTTCCGAGGCTGTGCATTATAACCCCTCGGATTTAGCCGGGTGGATCGAATCCATGCTCGGGGAGCTTAATCCTGGCGCAGGCATGGCTGTTCCGTTTGTGAACACCAGATCTCTGATCGATTCCCCGCAGGTTCATAAACCGGCTCAGGATGATCCCAGTCTTTCTGTTATGGACTTGGCGCTCATTCAAGAATATGGCTTGCAGTTTAATGGAAGCCGGACATCTAACCCTCAGGTTTTTTCCACGGATTCTGATCCTTCTGTTAGATGCAATATTTTCCATGGATTGCCTCTGTGTTCTGGGGACTCTTCTACACTCACGAACTTTCACGCGCAGAGCTTCGGTGCCCAGTCCAGTGACGAGGGTTCGAGTCTCTCCAGTACTCGTTGTGGAACAGCACAGCAGGCCGTGGATAACGGGGCGCAAGAATCCGGGATTCGTGTGGTGCACTTGCTTATGGGATGCGCGGAGGCTATACAGAGAAACGATTTGAAGGTTGCTAGCGATTTGGTCAGAGAGATTCGAATGACGGTGAATTCTGCCCCTTGTGGAGCAATGGGCAAAGTGGCTTCGCACTTTGTTGAAGCTCTGACACGGCGGATTTATGGATTGAATGGCGCAGAATCCATTCTGTCACAGGCAGATGCGCAATCCGAGATTCTCTACCACCATTTCTACGAGGTCTGCCCTTATCTCAAGTTCGCTCATTTTACCGCAAACCAGGCCATTCTTGAAGCCTTTGAAGGGCACGGCAGCGTCCATGTGATAGACTTGAATTTGATGCACGGTTTGCAATGGCCGGCTCTGATTCAGGCTCTGGCTCTTAGGCCCGGCGGGCCGCCTCTTCTGAGATTAACAGCCATTGGACCCCGGCAGCCCGATGGCAGAGACGTGTTGCAAGAAATAGGGATGAAGCTGGCTCAGCTCGCTGATTCTGTTAACGTGGAGTTCGATTTCAGAGGCGTCATGGCCGACAAGCTGGAGGATATAAAGCCCTGGATGTTCCAGGTAAAACCTGGGGAAGTAATTGCGGTCAATTCTGTTTTGCAGCTTCATCGTTTGCTTTACACCAATTCCTCTACTGGGTCTTCCCCCATTGATGTAGTGCTCAAGTCCATCGGCAGCCTGAGGCCCAAGATTGTGACCATTGTTGAGCACGAGGCCAATCACAATGGGCCTATTTTTCTAGACAGATTCGTGGAAGCATTGCATTATTATTCAACAATGTTCGACTCTTTGGAAGCATGTAATGGGCTTCCCCACAGTATTGAGAAATTGTTGGCAGAGCTATATATTCAGAAAGAGATTTGCAATATTGTTGCGTGCGAAGGTCCTTGTAGAGTAGAGAGACACGAAACGCTTTCTCACTGGAGAATGCGCTTGGGCAGAGCAGGTTTCAGGCCAACCCATCTGGGCTCCAACGCATTTAAACAGGCAAGTATGCTCTTGACTTTGTTTTCTGGAGAAGGTTACACTGTTGAGGAGAATAACGGTTCCCTTACCCTGGGTTGGCACAGCCGGCCCCTCATAGCTGCCTCTGCGTGGCAAGGCTTCTAGGTCTTGGGATCAGCTATTTGTATCATTTCCCAGCATTTTGCAGGCTTAATGACTGTATAAGAGAAAATAAATCTGAAGTTTTTACAGCAGTTAATTAAGCCTATCTTATAGTGTCTAGATGAACACACCAGAATGAATGCTTCACAACAATCGAATACGCAGAGTTAATTAAATGCTGGGTTGTAAGACAAACGTGGCCAAGCTTTCATGAGAATCTTCATGGACGTGGGCTAAGCGTTAACAAAAACGCCCACGCCCACACCTCTTTCCCTCTCCGGATGTATTTTCTTCTCTTTCCGATTTGTTTTTCCCACCCTCTTTTCTCTCTGAATTCTGAAGTTGCAAACTCACACTAATGTAATCTTAGTAGCAATTCAGCAATGTTTTTTAACTGTTTTCGAGGTTTCTGAATCTATCCAGAATATTAAAAACTCAAATCCAGCAACAGAGATTGTTGAGAAATCAAAGAGTTTTGCTTTGCCAGATTAGCATACAGCACAAATTGCATTTAATTTGCAGTTGGCTTTGGCCAGGGCAGCAGCAGCGACAGTAGGTATATACAGGGAGTTATAACTGTCCATATTTCAAGCAGTTATTATATCTTTGGAGGAGGAAAGGAGATTTGATAGTCTTAAAAGCTATTATTTAAGCATTTTCCTTTGGTATTCCCAGCATTTTCTTCAACTGTTAACGGTACATGTGTTCCATTGGTGGCCTGCGTCTCTGTATACTATTCTTTTTCACTTTATTTCATTTAATGTTTAAACATTCTGCAAAATCCTTTGATGGTATTTCAAATGAGCATGTGAAAGGGTTCATGATGATGCCTGCCATAGAAGCGATATTCACAGTGATAATCTCATCTTTGAAGCACGCTTCGCTGCACTGTTTTCTCTGTGCCTGAGATTGATTGACCTCGTCGGCGCCTGGGTTGGTTATTACAGGGCCATAGGTTAGCCAAACATAATGTATATAAAGTGGTGTTGTATTAAATTATGGGGAAAGATTCAGGCTGCGATTTGAGAAATGATTTATGTTTTTTTTATGTTTGAACCAGGTTGTAACATAGCGTATAACTTCTCAGTAAATTTAAAAAAATAACAAATATTTTTAATTTTAATTGTTTAAACCTTCAAAATAGCAACAACATCAAATTAATGGAGAAACAAAATAACATTAATTCTTTCTCTTGTATTCATCATGATGAGTTATCTAGATTTTATAATGATAAATCATGATGAGTTATATAGATTCTATAATGATAAATTCAACATGGAATTATTGATTTCCTATACTTTTACAAGGAAAGATAATTATTCTTTGTTGGAATTAAGTTGGAAGTCAAAGTAAAAGTCAAATGAACGTAAAATATCTTTTTAATTATATTTGTGGAAGTAGTGGTCAGCATCTTCCTCCAACCACTTAAGGGCCTTCTCCATTATAGGCCTCTTGGCCTCCATTTCCAACTAAAGCATGGAATCAAGTGCATCTAACAAAATGGCCTTCATGATAAGTGTTTTGTGAATCTCTATCACCACTATGTTGTTAAGATGTTCACATCCTTAACAAAATGGCCTCCATGATAAGTGTTTTTGTCAATGTATCACTACCATGTTATTAAGATGTTCACATCCTTACATGTATGGAGGTGTTGAGATCTAATATGTAAGAAGGTCATTTTAAAATTAGAGGGTGGTGGTGTAGTTAGGGTTTTACCCCTAGCTTGTGCGAATGAGCACCTACTAAGGAGAATGGACTCCTTAGTAGCAGTTCAGTAAATGTAAATTATTATGCTAAAACAAAAATGTAAACTATTCTAAAACATGTGCATGAAACATAAACAACAAGATATAAATAATGGCTTTTGTATTAATATTACCTCCAATGTGAAGGTTGGTGAAGCTCTTGCAATGTCCAAGAGGGTTGCTCCAAGCTCCAATGTGCTCCTTCTCTTTCTCCAATGGTGGAAATGGGCCAAAAGGGGCTCTCAAGGTGAAAGTGGCTCAATGGTGAGCTAGGGTTTCAAGAGAGATTTTGGCAGAGTAAGGGTATACTTGATTGTGGATGTGGAATGAGGGATCTCCATCACCTATTTATAGTTTTTTGGTGGTGGAGTGCTGGCCCATGGTTTTGGGAACCATATGGTTTAGGGCAGCTGTATAGGGTTTTTCCTCTTTTTCCTCATTATTTTATATTTTTTATTCCCTTTTTAGAGGGATTTTGCTATTTTAGAGGAATTTTGGATATTTTTTGAGGAAAAAGGGGTTTTTTAGCCTTTTTGATGGTTTTGTGGCCTTTTGGAGGCTTTTTAGTGGAATTTTTAGGGTTTTTAAGGGAAATATGGTAGGAAAATGGACAAATGAGCCATGTAATGAGGTAGATGAGGTAGTGAACACTTTTTGGGTGTTAACAGATTGCCCCCTGATGTGCGAGGGCAGGAGCTCATCGTATGGCCGATGGACATCATAAGTCATATATAGTTTTCCTGGGGTATGGAGAAGAGAAGAAACACATTGAAGCCCAGAACAATGATCCCGAACAAACTGCAAGAACTAAAAGTACATAACCTCAATATGGACGAGGCGGGCATTCCCATGCTCGTATCAGGATATAACATAATAATAACAATGTGGTCCAAAAAATGGGGACCTGAAATATACATGACCTCAAATACTGAATGAGGCAGAATCTCAATATATGGACGAGGCGGGCATACCCATGCTCGTATCAAGATACATAAAAAGAACTGTGAGGCCCGAAAAGAGGGACCTATAAGATACATAGAGAACCACTGTGTACATCATAAGGGTCCAGAGGGGACACAAATCTGGGACATACTGCTGGGTTGACCATGTCTGAGCTGAAGAACTGATACACTGGAACAATCAACAGTGCTACTAAGTGTGGTACCAAAGGAACTAATGAGCTGCTGGATCATAGTGACAAGGGGTACACTCGCAATGGTGCACTGAACTGGAACTGATCTGGGACTGAACTGGGTACTCAAGGAAGCATAGAACGGGATGGCTTCCGAATACAATCGCCAACGCAGCCCAGACATCCACGGGAACATACAACTGGGTGTTCCGAAGTGACTCACCAATGTGCTAGAGTCGGGGGAAATCCAGGGTCTTCGACAAATAATGGTAGGGATGTAAATCCTGCGCGATTCTCAACGATGCGATCAAGGTGCTGAAGTCGAGCATGTGAGAAACAACCATTCGGAGAGGCAATGATGACTCCTCCCAAAATGGTCCGTAGGCACTCACCACAGATGGTGATGGGTCCAAGGCGCAGGTACCTCTGGGCCTATCCTCTGGAATAGAGGGGCTGTCGTCGACAGAGGGAGACTTGCAACTATCAAGGCAATGATGTTTCCTTGACAGGAGCGCGAGGTGGAGAACCGAAATGTGATAGTACTGATGGTAGGACTGACAAACTGGGAGGACAACTGGGCAAGTAGAGTGGGTGGACTCAAACTTCCTTTGTTCAGAGTATGATAAAGGGAATGATCGGGCAGCATATGAAACTGACTAATGGGAAAGGGATCATAGCTGTATTGGATCTGGGATGGTGACTGGGCTGAGGGAGACTCAAGCTATGGTAAAATGGCAGGAGACTGCAGAATACTCTGAACAAAGGCGACTTGATTGGGGGTGCTGCCGAGATGATCGATCATAGTGCCTGGAGGCATGGGATGACTTTTTCATGGGTTAAGGAACTAGAAGAAGTATGTGTCAAATGATACTGTCATGTGGATTGAAACGAGCCCAGGACAGTGCATGCTCATGGTTGCTTTCAATTTTAAGGAGTCTGAAAGCGATAAGAAGACTCTGAAGTAATGGAATGGTACTATCGTGTGGATTTTACGAGCCCAGGACAGTTCATGCTCGTGGTTGCTTTCAATTTTAGAGAGTCTGAAAGCAAATAAGAAGACTCCAGGGGGTTGCTTTTTCGTATATTTAGTCTCCAAGGCACAAAGAAGCATAAAAGGATGCAATGAAGAACTCTTCTAGCCGGTGTGACTAGAGTATTCATTTTTCGTAATTAGTCCACCAGGTCCGGAAAAGGGGTAAACGTATACCAGGTAGACGCCCTTCCAGGTACTTTAACGAGCATGAAAGGAAGCAAGATTGCTCGGCGATCTTTTCATTGTTTTAGGAGTCAAAAAATAACTTAACAGAAACTCCCTAAGTGCCTTTTTCGTAAAGGACTTGTCCGGCCCGAAAAAGGGATAAAATTATACCGAACAAAAGGAATGGCCAGGCAAGGAGGAAGTGTTCAATCAAGGAACATGTATGATGACCAAGAACAAGGGTGGGGGGGAACACTGGTGGTCCTCCTTGCGGGGTGAATGGAATGGTGGCAAAATAACGAAACATTTGCAGTATGACAGGAGTGAATGGCTCATGTAAAAGTGTGGAACAATCCGATGGCGGTCGATGTGGCACGAAAACCGAGGCAACAAGGTGTTGGGACACAATGTTGAAACTGTACTAGGTGAGAGCGAGAAATGATCTCAAGCATCATCACGAGCTCGGAAAAATGAATCCGACGATATAAAGAGTGTAAAAAATGGATAACGACCGATGTGGCACGCAAACCGAGGTGACTGGGGGTGTTTTGGAAAAAGACCCAAAAAATCTGGGGGTGAGAGCGAGAAATGATCTCAAGCATCATCACCGGCTCGGAAAAATGAATCCGATGATATAAAATATGGGAAAAACGGAGAACGACCGATGTGGCACGCAAACCAAGGCGACAAGGTGTCGGGACACAATGTTAATATTGGTCTTGGTGAGAGCGAGAAATGATCTCAAGCATCATCACGAGCGCGGAAATATGAATCCGGCGGTGCAAATGGTGCGAAAAACGGAGGTCATAAGGACTCCGGAATGGTCAAAGGAACTAACTAGGTTAAAAAATGGGTGCAAATAAAGGTGAGCCAACCAAGCGAAGGATGCATTG
Organism: Larix kaempferi; assembly: GCA_027924585.1. NCBI lineage: Eukaryota > Viridiplantae > Streptophyta > Pinopsida > Pinales > Pinaceae > Larix > Larix kaempferi. The sequence continues at coordinate 22,841,996 of BSBM01000502.1, forward strand.
GTGGGGAGAAATGATGACCCATGGGGAAAGAATACTAGGTGTATCAAATCAAATCAAATCTACAAGTGATATGTGACATCAAAAATGGTTGAGACCACATGTGTGAAAAAGTGAGCAGGGTTAATGACTTGCCCCCATGCTATGTGCATGGGGTTTGTGATTATGGATCACATATGTGTGGGTTTGAACAATGGGTTCATTGACGTGCTGAGATAGATGTGATGGGGAAGGTTCAAAATGATCGATCATGCCCCCTATCCCAGGGTCGAGGGAATCTATTATGCCCCGTGACTCAGAGGTGTCAAGGTGGTGCTCTATGATGGCGGGGTCAAGACCGGGCACTTCGGTATAGAACCAGGCAAAGACATCACGAAATTCTTGGAAGAGTTTTTTGTACTCCTCAATCTCAGACTCGCTGCAAGAGGCTCCTAAAGTGATGAGTTCAGGGGCACCTCCGGGGGCAGATATATCTATGTGGATAACAGGAGAAATGTTGGCCATGTTACCTTCCTCAAAGGCATCCGGAGCAGGAATAGGATCCTTAAACCAGTCGACCTTGGTAGGAAGAAAATCTTTGGATTCAACCGCAAATTGGGTAGCGGTGCTAGAGGAAGATGCTTCTGGGAGGAAATACGAACGATGGTGCATGTCATCCCAGGGATACTCCGGGGTAGTGAGTGCCTCAAGAATCTCCTCATCAGTACGGAAAGTGTGGGCCGTCAAATCGGTTGACGCGGGAATGGTAGTTGAAGAGATCATGTAAATGGTGTTGACCTCCCCGGATGGGGGTGAGATCGGGGGGTGAATCTCTTCAATGGTGGGTGGTGCCGTCTCAAGATCCAGATTGTTCATCTCATAGAGAGCTGCTCTGTAATCGGGGAGATCGGGACAATGATGTGAGTAATGCCCGTAAATACCGCATATGGCACAGGGGTGGTTAGTGCGCAGTGATTTTTCGCGAGGCTTAGGGGTGGGATCTAGTTTGACAACCGAGAAACTGGGGTCATCGTCAAGCATCTGCATGTGTTCCTGTAATGCAGGTAACTGTGGACATTGGTGAGTCGCATGGCCTAACTCGTCGCACAATGAGCATTTGGGAGGAGCACGAAACACGGGGGGGTTTTTGACTGTCTTGGGAGGTTGTACAGCAGTGTAAGGTTGGGGTCCTCTGCCCCCAGTGGGTTTGGGAGGAGGAGGAGGATTCGTGGAGGACGAAGGGGTAGAGACACCGGGGGGTGGCTGAGTGGTAGTAGCCGTGGGTTGCACCGGTTGGAGGACGACGCTTGGTGTCGGTGGGGGAACGGGAGGCGAAAGATACTAGACGGGTAATCCCAAGGTTAGCCCAGGGAGGCTAAGGGTAGCCATGATCGGGGCGCTTACTACTCCCGATGGAGGGACTAGGAAGGGGATTGTATGGATAGGTGTAACACCAATGTGGCTAGGTACCAGTGGGGGTTTAGGAAACAAGGGTGGTTGATTGTTAGGTGTTTGGTTATCGTGGGACAGGGTACATAAGTCAGACACTTCGGGCGTAGATGACGGGGGAGGAATGGAGTGGAAGGTGGATGTCATCGGCGGGTCTGAGTAAACTCCAGGTCCCAAAGAGGAAGCAAATGAGGTAGCAGCACCACTGACCGGTTGTTCAACCATGGGGAGAACATTTTCGGGTGCAGCGGGAGCATTTGGATCATAGTAGGTGAGTTGGTCAACCTTGACCATGCGTCCCTCATGGGGGAACATCATGGTACGAAAGACGGAAGAGGCAACCACCCGCATGGCATACATGTAGTTGCGGCCTAGTAAAAGGTTATAATCCAATTGGGCATTGATTACCTCGATGTCGATGAGTACGGTTTTGCCACCTAACTGGACGGGGACATTGGCTAGGAGGCCTTGGGGCTGAGCCGAATGATCGTCGTAGGCGTGGAGTGCAATGGTGGACTGCTGGAGAGTAGGGGATCCCAACTTCTGCCATACAAATGTAGACATAACGCATGTGGAGGCACCTTCATCGATGATGCACCGATGGATGACAAGATTCCGAATGGAAACAGAAACTTGGAATGCTAGGGTGGAAGGCAGGCGGGGTTCGGACTGGTCCAAATCAAATGCCATCAAATTCGAATCATTTGGGTCAATCGCCCCAATGGCGGAGAGTAAAGTCTTGCACTGGGAAGGGCAGTTTTTCAAGACTTCTAACGCAGACATGGCTGTGGGAGATTGGGATAGGTCATCTACAATGTTGTAGTTTGATGCAACGCGCGCATTAGGGTTATTGTTGATACGGCGAAGTGGGAAACAAGGTGCTTTGGGAGCGCCATCTAGTGCAGGTGGAGGTATACGTAACGCTTGATCAGTGGGATGAGTGTTAGTGGGTTTATCAGTGGGAGGTACTTCAGCGGTGGAGCCATATTGGTTCCGACGGGTCTGAAGGTTGACATCAGCGGATGACATCATCAACAGGTGGTGGGTCCTTGAGTCAAACATGGGTTGATCAGGAGCAGTGTAAGTGATTTGTGGTTGGGGTGGTGCATTGGCTTGAGGGGGAGCCAACGGCTGAGTGTTCACTACGCCTTGGTTTGGTAAGGGGTTTTGCAGCACCAAGGGTGGCTGCTGAGGTTGTGGGGGGTTGGGTGGTGCTTGAGGACCCGCATGCCCTTGGCGATGGGCATCGTCAACCCAGAGCTGCCTAGCTCGCTCCAAGTGTGGGCAAGCATGTGTGTAGTGGCCATAGACCCCGCAGATAGAACAAGGATGGTTCATTCGCAAATTAGGGTTTTTAGCTTGCTTGGGCGGGCGATCAGGGTTTTGGTTAGCAGGGGCCGCATTGTTGTTGTCTGGGGGATTAGCCGGTTGACCAAATTGGTCTGTAGGTTGGTTGTTCCCACGATTACGGCCCTTGCCGTGGTTTTGTTGGCCCTAGTTACGTTGGTTGTTCTGGTTTTGCTGTGGGTTGTTTTGGGCGTAAACTTGCCCTTGAGCAGCAGGTGGGTTTTGAGGTTGTGCAGGTGCGGGAGCAGGCTGCGGTGGATGATATGTAGGTGGAGGCTTCGCAGGTGTGGCACCTTGAGGAGGTTGCTGATATGTCTGCAGAGCTGGTGCAGCCTGCTGATGGTAATATGCGGGTTGGGCCTGAGAAGGCGCATGAGCTGGTGCAGCTTGCTGGTGGTAATAGGGCTGAGGTGTGACCGGGGGGTTGTAAGCAGGGGGCACATGACCAAAGCACTGAGGTGGACAGGTGGGTCCATGGGAATGATGGTGATGTGTCATAGGAGAATATGAGTTGGTAGCCCCAGACTGTGAGGTAGCCCGCGAAAGGTCGGGGCCTGAGGTAGGACGTGCGATGGAAAAGGGTTGGGGATGCGAAGAAACACGGCCAATGATGCTGTCGGCAACGTGGGATGCCCCCGGCGCATCGTGCTGGGAGGACTCACCGCGAGGGGCGTCAGGTATAATGGTATAGAGATAACCCGACTGGGCGTAAATGAGGTCAAACTGCTGTGCCTTAAGAAGCCTCCTATTTGGTTGTTAGTAATTAGCTTAAGGTAAAGTTTGTTGTTAGTGATTTATGATCCATGGTTTTGGTAACCTATAGTATTTTATGTGATGAATTATATTTATTATTTTGTTTCTACATCCCAAGATTTAAATGTTAATACCTCCACCCAATACATGTTTCCATTTCAAATAAGTCTTTGCCTTATATAGCTCGATCGAGTAAAATATAGAGTAAAAGTAAAATAGCTATTAGCTATCGAGTAAAAAAATAAGTATTAGCTAAGTAAAATAACTCTTTACTTAGCTCATAGTTATCTTTTTACTCAATAGCTAAAAAATATAAATTCTTTTTATGTTGACAAATCCCTTGATCGAGCTAATCGCTCGCTCAATCGAGGGTTTAACTAACTCGAGCTTTTTCCAAGAGCTCGATCGAGAGTTATTTAAACCCTCGATTGAGCTATTGGAAAAAGCTCGAGAGATTTTGAAAGATTGATCAATGACTTAAATAACCCTCAACCGAGCTTGCATTTCAGGCAATCTGCACTGCATCTTACCAAAAAGTGTTACCCATCTTCATGGGAACACCCACACATAATTTTTTATACATGCACGAGAATATGAAAATAGTAGATTGGAAACAATCCCCACTCCACACTAGCTCCACTAATGGCAATGCAGACACTTATTTCCTTTTATTAGCTAAATGAAAAATGATGAGAAACTCATATGCTCTTCATCCCTTTCCATGTTTCAAAACAAGGTGAATATTACTTAAATTTAGGTTAATATTACTTAAATTTGGGTCTTAAAGAATTATTAGTGTGGCTAGGGAGAATATCCATCTATTCATGATAATATAAAAAAATATTCCACTAATATTGATGATTTGAAAATATTGCAATTTTTTAAGGAGATGATATCAACATCTTAAGAAACTCACATATGGGCAACATTTTGAATAATTCTCATTTTTTTTTAATAAAATTTTGTATTGCTTTAATTTTTAAGCTCAAATGTCTAGTTTGAAAGATGAAATAGACTTTATTTTATAATGTCTCAAGGTTGCAACTTTAACAAAGGAATTTAAAAGAGCTAATCATTATTCATCTATAATTCTGAAATATTAATCATGCGTAAAATGATTTATAATCAAAGCTAATCATTATTCATACTTAGTATAATATCCTAGTTTTAATATTTTGGATGTATTGAATTGAATTATGTATGAATTGTAACTAAGTGGTTATAATGACGTGATCCAATCCATATAAGCTTAGATCAAATTATGCCATATATAAATGAGGTAAATATATTATATGAATCCTAGTGTAGAGCTCAAGGCCAAGGCCCAACTAGTGAATGTTTATGCATGTAATTGTGGTAATTATGCTTTCTATGTACCATGCACATAGAAAGAGTAGAGACTAGCCTTATGTTTTCTATGTAATTACCATGTAAATGAGATCATAAATTAGAAAGCATAATTACCATGTAGTTAGACCTTATGATTTATGTACCATGATATATTAAAAGTTAAAATAAAGATTTAAAGTTGGCTATGGAAAGCACTAGAGGGGCTACGAGTCCACTAAAGGGGAAGAAGAAAGGGTCCAAAAAAGTAAAAAATAATCATAAATTTCCTAACTTTCATCTTTTCACCATATGCCTTATTTAAATCTCAACCACCCATCAATGAATAAAGTAAGTGGTTGGAGGGGAAGTTCCCACTTTCACATGTTATAAGGGCATGTGGTTTTAGTACTATAGGATAAATGAGTGTAAGAGACTCCATCTTCCTAGGTATTCAAACTTTCTATTTTCTTCTGTGCAATTGGATTGGGTGAGTGACCTTAAAGTCCTTCGCATGTTTCCTTTGCCCTGGTGGTCTCATAGCCTAGCTCACGGGGGGTTAGTTGGTAGGAAATATCCTATCACGTCCATTCATATTGGGGAATAAACTATGATATGGAAATGATAAAATATATTGCCTTGTATTAAGGGGTGAAGGGGGATTAATTATTTTATACGGAAATACAAATATTTAGGGTATACTTTATTACATTTCTTGTAGAAGCAGTAGAGGGGAGGGAGAAGGAAAATCATGTAAATATAATAGTTAGGATGATATAATAAGTATTAATTTAATGTATTAGATGGGATCACTACTACACCAAGAGGTATTTTGATATATTTGTTTAAGACAAAATCCATGTTACTCATTACTTACCCAATTTTTTTCGTTTTTAATTGGACTCTTTGACTTTTCATCTTGAAGGCGATGAAAAATGGTTTCAAAATGGATTCAGTAATGAAAAAGGGAAAATAAGGTTGTTTAGAAACAATTTTGGGTTCCTATGTTCGACAAAGTCTTCGGCGTTTCTTTACCTTCACAAATAATGAGATCATACAACAATGCTATGCTTGATGGTCAAGACTTCAATGCCTATTTGGGTGAATTCTCCCTTGCTCATCTCATTGAACATGGTGAGAAATATATGTCTGGAAACATGAAGCTAGTAGGGATTCCTACCTACTGGGCATCCGAGTGCAGTTACAGTGGCAAGGCCATTATAGAATTTGATGTTTTTTGTTTCAGAGTTGTTGTGTTGGAGGTGGCCAGCAGTAGGTAGGTTTTGTAGTGAAATCCACAAGTAGAAGGGGAGAAATTCACACCTTGGATATGGGGTCTTTACGGGAAAGGAAGAGTTTTGAGGTGGCATATCTTAGATATAAAAGAACTAACATTGTGGGGTCTTATGAGATCATCTAGAAAAAAAACATGGTGATGGCTTACAAAGAATGAGGGCTAGAAATGGTAGCTTCCAAAGATTAAGAGCGGAGCCATACTACCGTGGCCGCAATGAAAGAGTCCATGGCCTTGGAAGAAACTACTACAAAGATGACAAAGGGGAGAGGGTTTATGGCATATATCCCCATTTCTCTTGAAATGAAGAGCTTCCTTAGCATCTATGGAATTCCCCACACAGAAGCCATTAGAAATATATGGCAACTGTCAAAAGAAAGCTTACAATCTCTAGGTTAATTTCACTTAAATTTTCCTTTGAATGCCCTATTTGCTTCATTTGACACACTTTTTATAGTTTCAGTCTTCCATTTGTATATTAATTTGATTATTGGTATATTTAACATTGTGGCATCTAAGCTGATCATATATGGTGATGAATTACATAGCAAGTAGGTTGAAAATAGAGGCTTCCAAAGATCAACAGTCAAGTTGCACCACCATGGCCATTATTAGAGAAAGAGACGACATGGAAAAAACGTACTATGAAGGTGGCGAAGGGGAGAGATCTTATGGAATCTATCCCTATTTCTCCTTAAATAAAGAGGAACACATCAAAGGTAACTATCTCCAAGTTCATTTCACTTCACTTTCCTTTAAATGATATATTTGCTTTATTCGACATGCATTGTTTAGGGTTTTGGTCTTCCATTTGTATATTAATATGTTCATTGTTAGATTTCACATTGTGGGGTTAGACGTGACTAACTAGTAAACTAAATATGGCGAAGTATTACAGAGAAAGCAAGTTGGCAATGGTAGCTTCCAAAGCTTAGTAGTCGAGCCACACTACCATGTCCACAACAAAAGAGTTGACCATGGAAGAAATCACTATGGAGGTCGTGAAGGGGAGAGGGATTATGGAATATGCCACCTTTTCTCCTTAAATGAAGAGGTTCATCAACATCTTTGATATTCCTTGCATGAAAGCCATTAGTGTAACCTACCTAAATTTCTGACCATATTTTTTTATTTTTCCACTTGCTTTTGGGAATAGGTTGAATCTTTTGGATATAAATAAACTCTTAAGAATGGTGTAAGGATCTTCTATCTCTTATTCAACCTTTCACCATCAATTAAGGGACATGGTCCAACCCACTATATTATTCTCTGGATGATTTATATAACTCATAGCTTCATTTCTATAGATTATATGGTTGCATATAAACCTATGGTTGCACCAATATGTTCACCTACTTCACACAATGGTCACAACCTTTGTCATTAGTTAGGGTCCATCATATTAACACCATACATTTATCTTTTACAATTATTTTATTATCCCTTTAATTTTAATTAGTCACACTTGGTATTTTCTCTTCACAACAATTTCCATAATTTGTTAATCTACTTGTTTAGAGTTTTAGGAATGGAGATATTGTTCACAATCTTACTTTGTTGAATTACAATTGTTGCTTTACCATTGCATGAATGTTCCTCCTATTGGATGAAATGTTTGTTTTGTGACATATGGAAGCCCAAATAATACTTTATAACCTCATTACCCTCTTTGTTCACACTATATTTATTGCACAAATATTTTACTTACATGTAGACATGTTCTACCTACCATTGTCAACCATTTTTGGACCATCGTTACTGGCCTAACTCTAAACAACCATCCCAAAAGACCTTGGAAAAAAATAGTCGACCTTGTACCAAATCGACCATGTGATGTAACATTAGTTTGGGATAATACATGTGACTCTCATGGGTTAACTTCCCTATTACGTGCCTTCTCGATGTAGTCGATGTCTTACGTTGGACAATGGTTAATTAGCTTGGGTTTATAGTTGTATTCACCAGCATTCACATCACTTGAGTCGACAACATTAACACTATCCATTAATTTTTTTTGTTGTATTCCACGCACCATTAATATAGGTATCTTTTAATTTTCTCTTAGCTTGATCCTACACCATTGATCTACTTCTTAGTCTCATCCGACACTACTAATCGATCACGTGGTAACTTGAAAGGTTTTATGGCCACCGACCCACCGGATCCCCTTGGCATTAATTTGATCGAGCATTCAATGTGACATTTCCTCGGGGTTCGGCATGGGTTTCAAACGTGGAGGGGGAATTTGACATTCCCACACTTTCCATATTCCATAGCGTCTTTCCCCTTCTTCTGTGTTTGGGAAATTTTTGTCCCAACGTTGCAGGTAATGAGGTTTTAGCAGAAGAATGGTGGTTTTACCACCCGCTCTGGATTCGGCATGGGTTTCAAACATGGAGGGGGAATATGACATTCCCACACTTTCCATATTCCTTAGCGTCTTCCCCCTTCTCTGGGTTTGGGGTATTTCTGTCCCCGTGTTGCAGGTAATGAGGTTTTAGCAGAAGAATGGTGGTTTTACCACCCGCTCAGAGGGTTTAGTTGAATATCTTGGAAACTCGTGGTATATATGGACAAAACCAATCAGTCATGGTGGTGTTATCTCATCCAAATGCATACCTTTGACCGCATAGTTTTTACTTTCTATAACTGAGTTACAACCTTCTTCTTAGTCTCATTTTATTTTCTTGTTTAAATTCCTTTTATTCTAATGCCATTGGGGTTCGTTGTATTCTTTGTTTTACTTTTAAATAATTCCCATGACTATTTCGTACCCTTGTGACAGGAACTCGGCCTTAGTGTCAACATTTCCAGTGAGTGACAATTTTATTCTCCCCACTTGCTTTCCTCATAGGTAACGATTTATATAAGTTTTCATTTGAAATATTTCATTTTAAAAAAAGCTTCACTACAATACAAGGTTTTAACTTAGGTTTTTGGTGTCTTGCAGGGATGGACTACACAGGTTACCTCTCGAAAGTAGTCACCTTCCTACCCCAAGTGAGGCAACGTTTCCAAGGCATCAAAACATATGTATTATTAATTCTGGGTTTCGTAAAATAAATAACTTATCTTGACTGTCTGTTTTTACCATTTTAGCATAGAAAATTTTAGAGGTGAAACTTTGTCCATGGGTAAATTTTAATGAGTTTGAAATTTTTAAGGGCGAATTTTTATATGGAAATATTTTTCAAAAAGAAATTAATTAGCCCATCATTTTCTTTAAAATAAAAAACTGAAAACTGTTTAGCCCAACGGTATTGATGATAAAAACCAATTTATCCCTTTGAAATTTTAACTAAAGTATTCATTCGCCCCCATTGTTTTAGGAGTGGGGGTTTGTGGGATCCTGGAGGTATTTCTCCCTTAATCCATCTTGGAAAAATGAGATTTATAGTTACATTTTCCCTAAGTTTGGGATTTGTTGTTACATTCACCCTGAGTTTGTGGTTTGAAGTCTTTTTTAAATCACAAATTGCCCAAGTTTCAGGGGAAGTTTCTCTATCTTTCATAGTGTTGGACCCACCAAAAGATGCAAGTAGAAAAATGAGTTTGATTGGAATTTTAGGGCATGCCCAGTGGAGGGTTAATTTGCTTCCCTGTAAGGTGGAATCTGAATGTGAAAATATATGTGCACAGAGGTAAGTGGCTCGATCATTGTTATGGAAATCACTTGTTTATGAGCATACCACTTATGTTTATGAGCATATTTGGATCATATCCATCCATCTCTTAGATAAAATTTAGTGGTAAAATTTGCTTTGTTAAATGTTACTTTTCTTTCGAATTTAGTTTTGAATAAATGGCATGAAGGGGTGCTCACATTCCATGCAAATTTCTTGCATCTTCTTTGCAAAATATCATGTTATCACTTTTATTATATCCAAAAACAGATTATAGATTATTATCTAGTATGTCCTAGAGTTCCATAAATCTATTCTTACATAAAGTTTTCATTTTTGTGATTATCTATTTCCTGGAACGATCTTGGTTTTTTTCATTTTTATGATTATCTATTTCATGAAACTACCTTTCCTTTTCAGAATGACATCTACATTCCAAGATCCATAGTTTTTCTTCTCTTCTTTTTATGTTATAATTATTGGGACTGCAAACTCTATTTTTGAAATCTCATATTTTTAATGAGTAAATAACATATGTGAAGCCTCTTCTAGTTCACATACTTCTATAAATCTACTCGGTCTCATTTTGCAATTCAAGATAATTGTAGTTCTAGCTATTGTTAGGTAACCATATCTACCTCACTATAAATTTGAAGGAAAGATAAATCATAATAATTTGAGGTTCATTTCTGACGAAGATCTCTTAGTTGTAAAGTGATAAGGAGAGAATTCTTGATGACCAAAGATCTATCTCTTGGTTCAGCTTTGCACGAGACCATGTTTAACGATCTAATGGTCTATGTATTCCTCGTATAGGTTTCCTTGCACAACAAACCATGGACACTGGAGTTGGCATGGTAATGATGATAGATTAGCACATGAGATAATTTTTTAATAGAAGTGAAATAAGGAGTATTGATCATGTACCAAATGGATGATAACACATCCTATAAAAGAAAAAAATGTATAGGATTCGATGGTTACTCTTTTTCTCTTCTTTATTATTATTATTCATAAACCCTAGAAATGGAAGTGAGCAGCTAGGATTTGTTATAATTATATGCTTATCCAACATGTCATGCCAATGAACATAAACATGGCCGATAGTCCAATGATATAGGTTTTATATACTTTTTTTTCCATTATCTCGACTTTCGTAAGCAAAGCACAAGCAAAGAAATCCAACATATTATCACTGGAAAGTGGAAATGTTGAATCCATTGCTTATTCCCAAATAGTTAACTATAGATTTTTCTACACTTATTCTCCACAAGGGTTTGATCCAATGTTGAGAGTCATCTAACCTTTTATTTTGTTAATCTTCTACTTTGGATTGGAGGCTTAAAAAAAGGTATCTTAGCAGTTGAGCAGATCGTACATCAATTCATGCACAACAACTTCTTGGAGTCAAGGCACATCACTAGCAAGCGACTTGGAATTTCAAGTGTGGTTTTCTCGTCAAGCGATGTTTTGCAATGTTAAATCCTTTATTTCAACCAATAAATTGTTTAACATATAGTTGTTTAAATATTAAATTTAATGTTTTCTTTTAATATTGATTATTAATAAATTTCTTGTATATTAATAAGCAATCTATTGACCTTCCCTGCTCCCAGCATATTCAAATTGACTGTGGTTGTTTCTGTAATTTATATTATTTATCTTGTGAGCTTCGTTAGTGATGAAATATATGAATGTATGGGTGAAGAACTTATACTATTCAACAGGTGGTGCATGCATATATGGAATCCTAGTGGAATTGATCCCTTTCCTATCAAAAATAGCTACAAGAAGCCCTGCCCTATTCAAAGACAGGAAAGGATGGGGATATTTCTATTAGGTTTGTCTGGGTTATTTATAAACTAATAAGGTCTTTTTGGGGTGTTTATAAAGTTTGGTTCTTTGTTGATGACAAATTATCTAATTATATGTTGTGTATAAGCATTTCTCTCACTATTGGACTATCAATCTTTTACATTCTTAGTTACATTGATCTCTTGACTAGGTTTCCTTTTACGCATTTTTCCTTCCCCATTTCTATTATGTTGGTTCTTCCACTATCCAATGCTACAGATTGATCAATTTCCCATGTAATCTCGGTGGGATCATTGTTAACATTGTATTATTATTTTATTTAGCATTATGTTTTATTATACTAAGATGTGTTAGGGCTCCTGTTTGTTACAAATTGACAATATGATATAAAGGGGTATTAAAAATGGGTTGATAAAAATAGATACCTACAATATTTGGTGAAACTAGGGGTTTTCTTAATTGGAAAGGTATATTGGGAGGGGGGTTCAACAATACAATTTCAGGAGACATTTTCCAATATTTAGTGAAATTAGGGATATTCTTTAACATCCTGTGGACGATCGTGCTATGTAACAAGTTCACTGAGTGAACCCCCCGTGGCCTAGCTTAGGGGTGACATTTGTAGTGGATGTTTATGATTGGGCTAAAATGACAAAAAAGTGCCCCACTCCCTTAATAAGGCTAAAAAAAGAGTTGGGCACCTGACACTCGTAACAACTAAAAACTATATTCAACAAAGACATTTAAAAGAGCTAATGATACTCAACAAATGCCTTTACAAGATCCAATCATTATTCATTCTTCAAACAACCAAACAATACAGATGTTTGTGTAAGGAAAAATGACAAACATATCCACCTACTCATTAACCTCCAGCATGGAAGTTGTTATTCTAGTTTCCCTCTTAATATTTTACATATATACATTCAATAACAACTTGAGGAAATTGCTATGTAAACAATATTTATTAATTTTCATATTTTTAAAATGGATAAAACTATTCCAAATTAGTAAGGAAGAGAAGGCTAAACAATATTATGACAAACAAACATACTTATTCTCCTATTAACCCATTTTTATTTATATAATAATCATAATAAATCATTAAAATAATATTAAAATTAACAATCAAATTAAAATATAACACACAAATATATATATAATAACTTAAGGAAATTACTATGTAAACACTACCTTACTTTTTTTTTAAAATATATTTAAAATTTAAAAAGCTATTCTCAATGTTAACGGAGGGAAGGCTGAGCAACATTATAGCAAACAAACATACTTATTCTCCTATTATTAACCCATTCTTATATAAATAAGAACTCCATTACCTATATAATTATTTTATTAACGTACTCATAATAAACCATGGAAATAAACATTGAAATAATATTAAAATTGATTATCAAAGTAAGAATATTAAAATTTCTCAATGTTAATGGAGGGAAGGCTTAAGCAACATTAGGGCAAACAAACATACTTATTTTCCTATTATTAACCCATTCTTATATAAATAAGAACTCCATTACCTATATAATTATTTTATTAACATACTCATAATAAATATTAAAATTGATTATATATATATATATATATATATATATATATATATATTACCTATATAATTATTTATTTATATATATATAATTATTTTACCTATATAATAAATTTTTTATATACATTATCTATATAATTATTTTATTAACGTACTCATAATAAATATTAAAATTGATTATCAAAGTAAGAATATTAAAATTAATTATCAAAGTATATATATATATATATGAAAAACATTATTTAAAACATTAATATTATTCATTTTATACAAACTTTTATATATAATTTTATTTTAGTAATACACCAATCTATCACATTTTGTATATGTTTGTGTTTATGTAATTTTTTTTTATGTTTACATAAATTAAAAAAACAAAAATACCTTTTTGAGGAGGTTGCATCGATGTAGGGCCTACATATTTTTAAATTTTTTTTGGTTGTCTACTTTTTATGTTATTTATTTTTTTGAGCTTCTTCAGAATTGTGGACAAGGTTTTGAAGTGTAAGTTTTAAAAGAAAATTAAAACAAAATATCATACAAATACAAAAACGCTTAATTATATGCCAATGGATAGACGATTTGTTGATGAATCCACCGACATCAAGTCCGCCACCTAAGCTGCAACTAAGGATAGGTTTTATGTCTTTCAAAGAGTCCAGTACAATTAAATCTATAGAAAAATGGGCTAGAAGCCTGATTTTAAAGCCCTTGAAACAACTTGATCGAGGTCTTAAAAATCCTAGATTAGGGGTTTGAATAATTTTTTAAATAAATTTATTTGTGGTTAAGAAAATTGATTGAGCTATATCGAGTTATTAGCTTGACCGAATTATTTCCTTCATCAACCATTTTTCACAAATTTCTTAACTTCATTCTTGTTTTGATAATATTCTTTTATTACTTTAATATAACATATGATTTTGAAAGTTTCAAATCAACTAATTGAACATTCAAGTGTCTAATTATAATTTCAAAGCTTTTGTAATAAGGTTATTATTTGACTATGTAAAATAGTAAGTAACTTAATGCATATTTGTTTTTAGTGATTTATGCCCATAGTTTTGATATCTCATGGCAAATTTTTCCATGGTATTTGATGTGATGAATTATATTTAAAGGATTGGAGAACACCATTATAAAATGCTTTAAGAAGTTTGGACCTCTTTGGTTGTTGGTAATTAGCTTAACACATGTTTGTTGTTAGTGATTTATGACCCGTGGTTTTGGTAACCCATGTTAAATTTGTCCATGATATTTGATGTGATGAATTATATTTATTATTTTGTTTATATGTCCCAAAATTTAAATGTTAATAACCCCAACCAATACACATTTCCATTTAAAATAACTCTTTGTATTATATAGCTCGATCGAGAGTTTAAACTTTAACTAACAAAAGTCTTTTTCAATAACTCAATCAATGGCTATTTAAACCCTCGATCGAGCTATTCGAAAAAGTTCTAAAGCATTTGAAAGATCAATCAAAGACTTAAATAACTTTTGATTGAGCTCATGTTTTGAACAATCTACCAAAAAATGTTACCCATCTTCATGGAAACACTTAAACATAATTTTTTATACATACAAAAAAATATGACGAAAATATAAAAATAGTAAACTGGAATCAATCCCCACTCCCCAAACTCACTAATGGAAATGCAAACACTTGATTTCCTCTTGTTAGCTCAATAAAAAAATGGCGAGAAACTCTTATGCTCTTGATCTTTTCCATTTTTCAAAGCAATGTTAATATTACTTAAATTTGGGTCTTAAAGGGTTATTGGTGTGGATAATTTCCATTAACTCATGATAATATAAAAAAAATATTCCAATAATATAGATGATAGCAAAATATTGCGATCTTTTAAGGAGATAATATTACCATCTTAAAAAAAATCATGCTAGGACTTTGAATAATTTTATTTTTTCTTAATAAAATTTCATATAAGACTTTGAATAATTCTCATTTTTCTTAATAAAATTTCATATTGTTTTCATTTTTTATTTCAAATGTTTAGATGTCTTGTTTCAAAGATGAAATAGACTTTATTTTATAGTGTCTTAACTTCACAAAAGCATTTAAAATAATTAATTATTATTCATTCTTAGTATATATTTTAGTTTTGATTTTTTTGGATGCATTGTATTGAATTATGTATGAATTGTAAATAAATGGCTATAATGATGTGAGCTAATTTATATAAGTGTATATAAGCTTAGATAAAATTATCCCATGTTAATGAGGTAAAAATATTGTATGAATTCCTAGTGCAGAGCTCAAGGCCAAGGCCCAACTACTAAATGTTTATGTATGTGTAATAATTATGCTTGTACCATGCGCATAAAAAGCATAAAGACCAACCTATGCTTTCTATGTAATTACCATGTAAATGAGATCATAAATTAGAAAGCATAATCACCATGTAATTAGGCCTTATGCTTTATGCACCATGGTATATTGAAAGTTAAAATGAAAGGTTTAAGGTTGGATATGGAAAGCACAAGAGGGACTATGCCCACTAAAAGGGAAGAGGAAAGGTGGTCCAAAGGGTTGAAAAATAATCACAAGTTTCCTAACTTTTAATCTTTTCACCATATGCCTTATTTAAATCCCAACCGCCAATCATTGAATAAAGTATGTGGTTGGTGGGGTGGTCCACTTTCACCTATTATGAAGGAATGGGGTTTTAGTACTGTAGGAGAAGTGCGTGTAATGGATTCCATCTTCTAAGGAATTCAAACATTCTCTTTTCTTATGTGCAATTGGATTCGGTGAGTGACCTCAGAGTCCTTCACATGTTTCCTTTGCTTCGATGGTCTCATAGCTTGGCTTATAGTGGATATTTACGACTGGGCTAAAATGACAAAAAAGTGCCCCACTCCCTTAATAAGGCTAAAAAGGGAGTTAACTATATGACACTCATAACCACTGAAAACTATATTCAACAAAGACATTTAAAAAAGCTAATAATATTCAACAAAGATCTTTATAGGAGCTAATCATTATTCATTCTCTCAACAACCAAACAATATAGATATTTGTAAAAGGAAAAATGACAAACCTATCCCATTAAATCTTCGACCTACTCATTAACCTTAACCTCAAACATGGAAGTTATTCTCCTAATTTCCCACTTCATATTTTACATATATACTTTCAATATACCTATAAAGATGATTTGAGAAGATTACTATGCAAACAATACCTTACTATTTTTCTTGAATATCTTTAAGCCATATAAAGCTATTCCAAATAAAGCTATTCCAAATATTAATGGAGGGAAGGATAAGCAATGTTCCTTCAAACAAACATACTTATTTTCCTATTAACCCATTTTTATGCAAATGAAATCTCCACTACCTATATAACTATAATGTTATTAACATAATCATAATAATGATGATCAAAATAAATTAACACAAAAAGATATATAATTTTAAAATAATAATATAAAATAGTATATTAAAAACTAAAAAATATATTAAAAAAACTATTTTTAACAGCAATTGTGATTCATTGTATACCAACTTTCATATATAACTTTATTTTATTGATAAACAAGTTAGGTACACCAACCTCTCTCCCTCTCAAATTATAACCACTATAGTCATCCAAATTTGAACAACCCCACGGTAATTTGTGAGGTGGAAAGTACTTTTTCATTGTACACATTACGCAATGCTTGGTACTTGATGATTTCATAATCCATTAATTAAAAGTTGAAGGAAGTTCCATATATGTCACGTGTCCTCAACTTAGGGAGTTGACAGGTAGAAAGGAGAAGAGGAACTAAATGACATCGTAAAAGAAGAGCTGGAAGGAATAAGGCCTAAAATGGATTATAATGAATGAAACGAAAGCAACATGACCACGATGGAAAGAACAATTGAGGTCAAATATGGACAAAGAAAATGGGCCGGGAAATATGGACAAGTGGGGATTGAAAAAATTCAAATTTTTTTAATTTTATTAAATTTATATTAATTTCAGTTTAATTCGTTATAAATTTATTATAGATATCAATTTTTAATATTTAATATATAGATTTTTAATAGTTGAGATATCCATTTTCAATATAAGGAATATTAATTTTCAATATTTAAGATGTTACTGGTTGATTTCCCAAAACTTATATCAGTTTTTAATATTTTTTTTAAATATTAAATCAGAATTTGTAACATCGCCCTCTTTAAAACTGATTTGGAACTGATTTGGGATATCAATGATGAAGATGGGAACTCTTTAAAGGGTTTGGACTCTTTGAGCTCTGAAGCCGTGAGGTTTTTTGGCAATATTTACAAAGAGGAAGGTGGCTGTGATCTTTTGGATCAAATCAGATTGGCAAAACTCTATCTTAGATGTTTTGATGAAAGCAAAGCTGAGGCGGTGGGAAATGAGGTTTCTTTAGATGAAATTGAGCATATTTTTAAAAAAAATTCTAAGGACAAAAGCCCTGGTCCTGATGGATGGCCTATGGAAGTTTATGTGCATTTCTTTGATATTATGGAGAAAGAAATTCAACATCTTGTGGAATTTACTAGGGTTCATGGGTTCATTTCTGGAGCTTTAAATTCCACATTCCTTACCCTAATTCCTAAAAGTAACAAACCTGTATCTTTTGGGGAATATCATCCCATTGCTCTTTGTAATCTCATCTATAAACTTGTTTCCAAAATTATTGCTTAGAGATTGAAGGATGTTCTTTCTGCTGTTATAACTCCTGAACAGTTTGGGTTCTTAAAGGATAGGCAAATTCATGATTCGATTCGTTTTACCCAAGAACTGCTTCACACTATCAAATCCAAGAAGTTAAAGGCTTTGATTTTAAAGATGGATTTAGAAAAAGCCTATGACCGTGTCAATTGGTCATTCCTCAGGTTGATTCTGATTCAAATTGGTACTCCTCCTCTTGTGTTAAATTGGATAATGGCCTGTGTTTCAACGCCATGTATTGTTGTTTTGGTAAATGGTAATCCCACCTCTTTTTTTCAATGTTCTAGAGGGATCAGACAGGGTTGCCCTCTGTCACCCCTTCTATTTCTCCTGTTCATTGATGGTATCAGTAGGCTCATTCATCAAGTCAAAGAAATGGGATTGATTAAAGGTATCAAGATGGGTGATGGATGCTTCCTGTCCCATCTCCTTTTTGTTGATGACGTTCTTCTTGCTGGCATTGACTCTATCACATAATGGAAGGTTTTCTCAAATATCATTAATTTTTTCTGCAAGGTTTTTGGGATAAAGGTTAGCATTTCAAAGTCATGTTTTTATCAACATAATGTGGATGCCAGGAGAAGAGGTGAAATTGAATCCATCTTACCATATAATTGTCAAGATTTGGTTGATGGTTTGAAATATTTAGGTTTTATTTTAAAACCTAATTCTTATAAAGCAAATGATTGGCGGTGGATTATTAGCAAGTTTGAATAGAGAATTGATCACTGGACTTTCAGATTGCTCTCAACGGGTGGCAGACTTGTTTTAGTTAAGGTAGTGCTTTCTAGTATTCCGGTTTTCTGGTTATCTCTTTTAGAGATTTTGGTCTACATTCTTAATAGGCTCAAGATGCTTATTTTCAAATTTCTCTGGTCTGGTAATAGTGATGGCACTCAACTGGTGATGGTTAAATGGAATGTTCTTGCACGGCCGGTGAAGTTCGGTGGTTGGGGTATTAAAGATATCAATATTTTCAGCAAAGCTCTTAGATTGAAGAGCTTATGGCATGGTTTATTCAGTAATTCTCTTTGGTCGAAGGTTCTCCATCTCAAATATATTAAATCTGGTTTTATTAACTGGTTGAGGAAGCCTAAGAGGGTCTCTGGTTTGCTGTCTTTAGTTTGGAGAGGTTTTCTTAAAGTCTATGAATGGATTGCCAAAGATATTTGCTGGCAGGTAGGTAATGGTTGCAGTATTCTAATCGGGGTGGATCCTGTGCTTGGTATGGAGGAAAATTTTAGACTGTCAGATAGTTTGATTTCTCGGTTAAATTTTATGGGGTATAGAACTTTAAATGATGTTCATATTACTGATCAGTTTCATCGAACTGGTAATGGTTGGTTAAGTGCAATAGAGTGGGAGATCCCTGATCACGCTCAGGAATGGGAACATTTTATTATGGCTCTGAGATCGGGTGGTATTGCTCTTTCGGGGACCCCTGATAAGTTAATATGGGCAGGAAATCCAAAAGAAGGTTCTGTTTCTGCGAAATCTGCTTATGACAGGATTATTCAGGATCATTATATTTATCCTAGACAGTGGTGGTATTCGAAAATCTAGAAATGGTCTATCCCTTTGAAGGTGAAATGTTTCCTATGGCAGTCTTAAGACATGGAATAACCTCCTTAAACATGGCTGGAATGGTCCTGGTTGGTGCTGTTTATGTAATTTAAGTTCTGACTCTGCTGGTCATCTATTTGTGAAGTGATCTTTTATGCAAGAAATTTGGTCCCTGTGTTGTAAA
Source organism: Larix kaempferi (assembly GCA_027924585.1). Taxonomy (NCBI): domain Eukaryota; kingdom Viridiplantae; phylum Streptophyta; class Pinopsida; order Pinales; family Pinaceae; genus Larix; species Larix kaempferi. The sequence goes on from BSBM01000502.1 coordinate 22,861,604, forward strand.
GAACTCAACTTGTTTTTTGTTTGGGAAGATTTGGACTTTGGCACAGGTCTGCTCAATTGGGTTAGGGATAACAATAAACCACTTTTCCTTCCTATTTTTATATCTTGGATTATCTGGTTTACAAGGAACGAAGTAATTTTTTAGAATAAGAAGCCTGATGCGGTGCAGTGTGTGAGGTCTGTTAGTTATTTGTTACAGACTTATCCTGAGGAGGATCATGGTAAGAAATTTGTGAGTGAAAGTTCTTTCTCCTTTGTGGTATCGTAGCCGATATTATTCTTTGATGGGGCTGCTCAGGATGGTATGTGTGCAACTGGTGGTGTCATCTATATCAATGAAGACCACTACTTTTCTCTTCGTCTTAATGGTGGTAGAGGTACCAATATGAAAGCAGATTTATTGGCTCTTTGGGTTGTTCTTAAGGTGGCAAATTCCTTTGGTCTGGTTAATCTCAAAGTCTTTGGGGACTCCCGAGTAACAATCAAATGGGCCTCAAATGAATACAATCTCAATGTTATTGATCTAAAAAATTGGTGTGTTCGAACTCGTCATGAGATTGCAAAGCAGGACCAAATTTCATTCGAGCATATTTTCAGGTCACACAATTCTCATGCTGATCAACTTTCAAAAGATGCCTTTGCTGGTCCTGAAGGAATATTATTCTGGGAAGAATGGATGGATGCCTGTCTGCTTGACAGGGGTAACTTATTTTTCTTTTAGGTTATTTTGTCCTTTTGGGTTGACGATCAGTTTTTTGTAAAATCCTTTTGATGTGTGATTATAATTTTGTATAGCAGCGAAATTGACGAACTTTTTGAGAACAAGATCCGGTCTTGATATCTTGTATCTTTGATATTCACACTATCTTTGTACTATTTGATTCAATGGAATAGCAATAGTACGATTTTTTTCTGATGGAAAAAAAAACATCGCCCTCATTCATAATATGAAAAAATTAACAAATTTTCATTTAATTCATTAATGTAAATTAATGATTAAACTCTTTGTTATCATATATATTCTTGATATAGACTATAGATGTAACTTTAAGCACTTTTATGTGCATAAATGATTAAGCATGTTCATATTTTTTCCAACTTATATACTATTGTGATCCATTAAGAATAAAATTCCAAATTTTGTTATGTTCATAAATAATTAAGTAAATGTAATATTTGTTTGATACATACACATAAATGAAAGTGCAAAACATTTTGATAAATTTATAAACTTTGTTATATTGATAATAATTATAAATTTATAAATCATAATTTGTTATAAATTTATTAGGGATATTAATTTTTAATATTTAATATATATGTTTTTAATAATTGAGATATCCATTTTCAATCTAGAGAATATTAATTTTTAATCCTTAATATGTCTCTTATCAATTTCCCAAAACTTATATCAATTTTTAATATTAAATCAGAATTTGTAGCAACATGACAACCAGATAAGCAGATAAGCATGAATGCAAAGGCTCCTTCTCAGTACAAATTGAAGACACTACTTTAAATAAAGCTTCGATCAATAAGGATATGAGTACTAAGGAGAGGACACAACCGCTTGGGGATTTATATATTGCTCAAGGCTGCCTGTCTCCTTCTTTCATGTTAAAGGACATAGTTAGTTGCTCGTCCTTGCCAACTATGTGGATTGAATAAGCCGAAAGAATGTTATTCATTACCTTGGTCATGAATTTGTTAAAGTAGATAAGGGTTTTTATTAATTTGGTCATGAATTTTTTAGAATTTTTTAGACATGTGGTTATAATTATTTAAAATTTAAGTTACAGTTATCAAATTCTAGAATTTTGGGTGTTTAAGAGTTTTTGATGGTGCTGAATCCATTTCTACTATCAAAATATTAATAAAACGTCTAAGAGTGTTTGACGATGTTGAATCCATTTCTACCATCAAAATCTTAATAAAACACAACTAAATTCTAATTTTACAAAATAAAAAAAATAAAGGACCTCTCTTTGAATTTTTAGACATCTCCTTTGGTAATTAGCTATTGGATTTTAGGCATTCGTTTGGGATTGTTGTGATATGGAAGCATCGACTTCCTTGTTTAAATTTGTAAGCCTGAGGTAGAAACGCCCAAAATAAAATTGTATGTAATGGGGCCAGTAGAGAGTATGTGATAATTCTAAGTTTACAAAATTTATACAAAGTTTCTTTTATTGAAATCAATGTGTTTATGTCTCCAATATCAGGTGTTCAATCCCTGTGTGTTTATGTGTTAACATACGGTAGAAATCTGCATGTGTATGCGAGAGCAAGTCTCTGTATGAGCGTTACAGAGAAGGGCAAAGTCGTTTTCTGTATGTATATGTTCAAATCGATTTCTGTGTGCAATTGACAGAATTAAGCGAGGAATGTGCAGATTGAAGGCAAAATCAAATCGATTGAGAAGTTTCGGGACCTAATCGAAGTCCAGACCATTGTTAACGTAGAGATCTGATCACATAAATCATAAAATCCCTAGTTAGATTCGGATTGTGTATGAATCTAGTGAATGCGACCAAATCTTTGTGAGAAAAGGGGAGGCCGATGTCAATCTCAGTTGAGGAAGAATGAGATTGAGGTGAAGTTTCTATGAAATTCGAACGATGGCGATAATCTAATGATGATGGGCGTGCAATTAGAGAAAGTATGCACATTGTGGAAGCACCCTATTATTATTGGTCCTGAGCTTATCTCGATTGTTGATTCCCTCAATCCAACGAGTACTATAATTGATTATCTTGTAATCGGATTCAATCACCAGAAGACCAAGTTGTTGCAACGTTTTGATGAGAGATGAGTTTAGGCATTTAATTCCTTGCCAAATTGATGGTAGAGATTCAATATCGTTAGCATTGGTGTCTGTGTTCTGATCTCTGTTATGTGACAGAGAAATTATGAGTTTGATGTTCTGGTAGAAGGTTAGACCAGGAAAAGATAGGATCGCCCATTCAATCTAAAATGTTGACAATAAGGAAGAAGCCACAGTCAGAAGAGAAGACAAGTGCCAGATTGAGCACTTGAGTTACATAAGTCAAGAAAGAGAGTTTATTAAATCTCGCCTCAACGCATTCCTGTAACACTGCATTGTTTTCCTGTAACACTTGTGTTTAACCTTCAGTTACAGGAAATAAAGCCTATGTTCCTCAGAGATAAAGACTAGGATGCTATGTTTTGATAAGCAGTCTTCAGTTAGAGTTTTGTGGCTTTCATAATACTGATAGCTGTATTAAGGCTGATAGTTATATTGGCCTTGTTTGATCCAGTTTGGTTGTAGTTTTTTTTTTTTTTTTATCATTCAGAGTAACTTTGGAGTTTGAAAAGATGGAGGATGATAGCATTGTAATTACTCTTTTTTCTTTCATTTTTATGAACAGCAAGAAAACTGTTTTTTTCTTTTGAAAAAGACTTAGAACTTTAGTTTAAAAAATGACCAGCAAGAACAAATAAATAACGATAAGTATTTTTTTAAGCATCAAGTAAGATCTAAGCAGCACCAAGTGATTTGGTTGCATCAAGAGAACTTACCCCATCTTCTAAGCTATTTGCATAAGAATGTGAATTTCTTGAATTTATGCTCTATTATTTGTGCATCTACCCAATCTGAGTTGAAATAATAATATGATGGATGCAGATATGTGGAGTACCTCCTTGCTCTAATGGTGCTAGGATTTAATATTGAATCCTCATGAAAGGAACTTAATATTATTGTATAATCAATTTCAATAGTAGGAGTTATCCTTTATCTTTCAACTAAAGAGGGGTGAGGGTGAAATTTCATAAGTTCTTTGAACTTAAGAGGATATTATATTTTTTTTACTAATGGTTGCATTCTTTCCTATGCTTGTATTATGAAATGAATAAATGAATAAGAAGGGAAAGGTGACGATGACTTCCTTATGATTGTATTCAAAGTGCCAATCCTTTAATATTTCATCTAATGATTTTCCGTTCCAATATTTTAACCCTATAAGCATGTTTTGATATGGCTCTTATAAGAGAAAAATGACAATGTATATAAGAGAAAAATGACAATCCTTCATAGAATAAAATCCCATGTCAAAAGTTTCTGGTTTACTGCCAACTAGGTGTACATCTTCCCTTTCAATAGAGCCATAATCTCCTAAATATAAGTACACCATATTTCTTGGTATTCTCCTAAGAAATATTGAATGAGCAGTTAACGCCCCTACTTATGATCCATCCTATGTATTTTCTCCACATTATCATTTTTCTCAGTAAGTCTATCATGAATCAAAGAAGTTGTTGTTAAGTAATATTCCAATTTGCTAAGTGGGATTTCTTAATGAATGGGAACATCATTAGATTTTTCCAAGAAGTCTATCAATGGCCATTCCTACTATCCCTACAAAGATCAACCCATAAATGAATTCCTTTAGAATGGAGGAAAGTATTTAAGGATTCTATAATTATGTACTCTTTGTCTTAACTATCCATGTATTGGGAGAAATAGTTAGTACTCTTCTCTTCACTACTCAAATGCCTCTAATGTGAGAAATGACAAGTCGTATTAATCTTCATCATCCGGATGCCTCAAATACAAGAAATGGCATGTGTTCTTTCTCCTTATCAATTGAAATCCTAAACTACAAAAGAGGTTGGTAATATTTCTCCTAATCATTTAAATTCCTAAATTATGAGAAAAGCTGTGTTCTCTTTCTCCTTGTCACTCAAATTGTGAGAAAATGCATGTGGTATTTCTTTCGATCACTTAAATTTTGATCAATGATATGCTCTTCTTCTCATCACTCAAATGTCTAAATTGTGAGATAAGGCATGTGCTCTCTCTCCATATCACTTCATTTCTTAGATTGTGAGAAAGGGCGTATGTTATTTCCTCTCAACACACAATTGCTTATATTGTGAGGAAGGAAAATCATATTCCCAACTTGGAGGAATTTAAAAACAATTTTCCAACTATGATTCATTGCTTAATTAAACAAGATGTTTGATTTATCATGCATCTCCTCGTAAATATTGAACACTTTAGATAGATTCTTTTGGTATGTAGAAAGATAATTTTAATCAAAATTCTCTTGCATGTGTTCATTTCACATTGATATGTATCCCAAACAATTTCAAATTCGACAACCTTCAACCAATCAAACGTTTAAAGAAAAAATGTATTTTTTTCTAAGTAAACCATAAAGCGATGTTGAAATTTTCCCTTGCATCTTTTAAAAAGTAAGGACTAAACTTGAATTGATATTAATTGTAAGGGGCATATTTAAAATCCGTCTTTGAATGTTTTGGTTTTGTGTCTTGCACTCCAAAAGTAATTTTTCTACTCCCAATATCAAGAGTTTCTTTTAAAGTGAAATCAATTATATGAAATGATTTAGAATTAAGAAATAAACAATAAATAAATGACCTAAAAAAATGAAATTTAATTGATAAGATACTATTATTAAAACTATTAAAAGAGGCTTAAGGCAAGCAACAAGGTCATTGTAATGAACATAATATATAATAAATAAACATTAATAATGTTAGTAAATTAATAATTAAATAACTAAATGAAGAGACACCTTATGGAAGGTGGTGTCTCATCACCAAGGAAACCCTTGCATGGGTATTTATACAAGCATCATTTCTCATTGTAAAACATCACTTATCTATTATTCATTATATATATATATATATATATATATATATATATATATATATATATATATCCATTTATGGAGTTTTTGTCATATTTATGTTGGATTTTTCTATAGTAATGAAAATCCTCGTTATGGTGGTATCAGAGCCCCTTCTTAAGCATTCTGCTGATACTAGCTTTTGGCCATTAACTCTAGGATTTAACATTGGAGATTATATTGGCATTGCAAATCATAGTTAGATCCCTGTGGAGCAATGACGGTGACCTAATTTTGGGATTACCGTGGATAGAAACATTAGGGAATTTTATCTTAAATGCTGAAAAGAAGTTTCTGACATTTCCCTACAAGAAGAAGAAAATCACATTGCAGGACATTAACATGAAGTCAGAATCAGAAGTCGCGTCATCTAAAGACTTCAAAGAAATATCAAAAGGTCATTTCGTAGGAAGATCAGAAATCAATACATAAGATACATAAAGAGTTTGACAAATTTATCGCAGATAAAGAAGAAGAGATCTCTCGTCTAAGAGATCATAATCAGAAATTACTTCTACAAATCAAGAAGGTGAAGGACAAAGCACAACACAATCAAAAGTTAGAAGAGGAGAATCGAGATCTTCAAAAAGAATTATTAGACAAGGACGAAGAAAGCTCTTCTTTCAAAAAGGTTAATCAGAAATTGCTAGAACAAATAAAATGCTTAAGAGAAAGAGAGCACAAAAATCAAGATAATAAAAAAGAAGTCGACAAGTCAAACTATAAGGAAGAACTCTCATGCTGAAGGAAACTTAATCAGGACATACTTATACAAGTTAGGAAGCTAAAGCATGAGAATAAATCGCTACAAGAAAAGCTAGATTGCAAAGGATCAATTATCGACAAAGAAACGATGATTGGCGCAATAGAGAAGTCATCAAAGGCTCAAATTCAAACATTAGAAAAGGGAACCAATACAGGGCTCGTCAATGCTCAAATCAATGATCATATTGTCACATCGCTACAAACATCAAGAGAAGATGGGTCCAAAAAACAATCACAAGAGATTAAAATACCTTATCACCATCCAAATCATAAAAATCGTTATGACCAACGACAAGGTCAAAAGGAACATAAACAGATTCATTATGATATCAAAAAAGAATGGAGACAAAATCAACAAAAATTGTGGGATCAAAAAAAGAGAAGTCCTATCCAAACAATTGATTAGAAAATAGTTCCATTGAAGGTAAATCTCAGATGGACCACTTCACAAATGACACAACATTTCCACACAATGTTTAAAAGAACGTATCCTCTCATTTCGCCAACTATCGCAACTACCAACACACAATGTCATGAGAAAGCGTTACGAGCAAGAACAAGGGATAAATTCTTCCATAATTATGCTTTGAGAACAAAGCATCTCTACAAGGAAGGCAATGTAATGAACAAAATATACAATAAATAAAAAATAATAAACATTAATAATGTTAATAAATCAATAATTAAATAACTAAATGACTAAATGAAGAGATACCTTATGAAAGGTGGAGTCTCATCACCAAGGAAACCCTTGCATGGGTATTTATACAAGCATCATTTTTCATTGTAAAAAATCACTTATCTATTATTTGTTATATATATTTATCCATTTATGGATTTTCTATCATATTTACATTGGATTTTTCTATAGCAATGAAAATCCTCGTTACAATCATACATTCATTATCTTTAATAAAATTTGCATTGAACTTATTCATAGTTCAAAGGGTATATGGAAAGGAATACCATATCGCCTTATGTATTAGTCATATTGGTTAGGGGTTACAACATGTTAATTGAAATAATCTATTCATAATTTAATGATACACTACTAGCTAGAGTGCCATAAATCTTGAAAGTATTCACTCATAATTTGATGCAATATTAATTTAAAAATAATCAAATGAAATACAACTAAAGGTAACATAGTTAAAAGTGAAGAGTATATGTAAATAAGTGAATTATATATAGTATATGTAAATAAGTGAATTATATATATATATATATATATATGTGGAAGAAAATGGACGTAGAAAATTTTCTATAACTAATAAATAAAGTGCATATTCTTGAAAATATATTCACAATATCAAGAGTTTATTTTGAATTAATATCAAACATGTGAATAAAAATTCCTAACAAAAGAAAAAATAATTATGAAGTTAGCATCCAATAATTCCATCAAAGAAACTATTTCTTCTAGAAGAATATAGCTTACAATAATTTATCATATAGAATTCAAAATATCTACAATATTAACATCATTATTGTCTTCATTGCCCACAATTGAAATTTCCTCCCAAAATTCCATTAACCAATTGTTCTTTGAACTAATAGGTGCAACCACTATAAAAAAATTTGTGGGTTCTCCAACAACATTTTTATAAACAAGTATGGTATTTGTCTCATCATGTTTATTATTAGTCCATCTCCAAACCACATCAAGAGGCTTGGTTAATTGGTCCATGAAATCCTGCTTTCATTCCTCTTTACCAAAACAAAACAAAACATTACCCCATGCAAGTGAAATCATTTTAAACACTTGCTTAGCTAGGTGGGCCACTTCTTTTTTCTCAAATACATTTTTCTTTCTTTTTGTTTGCTCAAATATCCCTAATTTGCAAGACTGACCCAATCCAAATTGCAATCTCAAATACACTTTTTTTTTGCTCAAATATCCCTAACTTACAGGATTGGCCTATGGTCTAAGAAACTACAACCTAGGGGCATCTAAGCTATCAAAATAACCCGAGGATTACACCTGGCCTGGGCCACACCAACCCTTAGCATGGTTGTATTTTTTTGTGTCTCCTCCCACCACCACAGAGTTTTGTACCATGGGCCACGTAACAAATGGTACCCATTGAATACAAACCGCACTAATGGGACTTGACATCTCAAATACACTTTTCACCAATATGATAAATTCATATATTTTTGGGATAAATTTGTAGTGCTTTCCCTTCACTTTCAAATATATTTTGGATTTTTTAGTACAATCATAACACAACAAATCTTTTAGGTCTAAAATCACCATTTTTTTTCTTTTTACTGCATAAACGTTTATTATTACATAAAATATCATATAATATATATTACAAAAATGACAATGAAAATAGTAGTGTTGTAATGTAAATACGGGAAGAAAATGCACTTTACACAATTGACTTAGAGTTCTACATCATTTTAACATTTTCCTCTTTTGTTCAAGAAAAAAAATTAAACCATTTTTTTCCTTCAAAAACAAACAATCTAAGTTCTCCTATTTCATTTTATTAATAATGTACCTATTGGTGATGAACCCAAGAAAACACATTCTTCTATAGATGCATGTACCACTGGTTCATCATTTTCTACATGAGGAACAATAATTAATCAAAGCAATGATATTGTAAAGTCTTGTTGGACAAGGCTATGGACTTGTGTGTGTCAAGTCATGATTATCATGTGAACCTTCCGTATAAAGGTATCCATGAGATGGACCTCTTGTATAGACATGGAAATTCCGTATAAAGGTCATGCTTTACTTGTTAAAGTCATTTAATGTTGTGTGATGTATTATTAACCATGATCACCAGATTGCTATTAAGTATCCTTTAGAGATTGATCACCTCTAAAGTGAATTACTTTAGCATATGATCATTTGGTCCGGAATAATATAATATGATCACAACATCCGATAATTCTTCTTAATATAATTTAATGTGATGGATAATTAAAGTTAGCACATAATGACCATGTAGTGAGAGATAAATAAATAAATAAATAAATAAATAAAGCATAGAGATCAAGAGAATTCAAAATTTCCCATGCAGACACTTCATCTAATTAAAGAGAAATCAAATTGTTAAAGCTTGAGTTATAAAGCTTCAGTTAAGTATCAATGCTTCAGTTAAAGATATACCTTAGTTAACTAAAGAACTCAAAGTGGTCACTTCAAATAAATCAATCAACATGATTTCAGTTAACTAAGTATTAAATAAGAAGGACTAGTTAACTAAAGTGTTTTCACTTAAGTTAAACTAAAAGACGACACTTCAGTTAATGAGAGTTAACTAAGTGACAACAAAGAAGATATAGTTAACTAAGTGTTATTGCACGACGACACTTATGTTAAACTAAAAGATGACACGTGAGTTGTGACACTTGCATGCCGACACTTAAGTTAGTCACCTAACTAAGTTGGCAAGCTTTCAATTAATAGGCAAGTTCATCCTAAGTGACAACTCATTGAGATAAAGCACTAGATGAGAAGTGGGGTGCACCTCTGCATGCAAGATTAATACATCCAGTTTGAGGGCAAGTTCATCTTGAAGCTAGAAGTTAAAAATAGATGAGAAGAATGTATAAATATGTTATATGGGATTTTTGAATCCAATGTGAAGCGAATTCTCTTCTCCATTGAAGGCAAGGCACTTCTCTTTGTGCTGGGTATTGTTCGTGCTTGTTATTGTTGTGCTGGGAACACATCCGATTGATATATTTCTCTATTTCTTATGTATCTTTATCAAGAGTGTTTGGTGATCTCTTATCTTCCAAAAGAAATATGCTATGTTGTGTAATACCCCTAGTTTTGAATTGGAATGTATTTATCCAATATTATGTAAATGATGTAAATATGCTAGTGTGAATTCCTAGTGCGGAGCTCAAGGCCATGGCCTGACTAGTGAATGTCTAGGCATGCATGATGTTTATATTTCATTTGGATTGTTTATTTGGCTTTTATGCTGATTTATAGTATATGTAAATATTATGTGCATAAATAATAAAATGTTCCAAGACTGGTTTTGTAAAGAGCACCAAAGGGGCTATGATTCCACCAGAGGGGAAGAGGAAAGGGGGTCCATGGGTGACTAAATCCTTGCTTCCAAGTGTCAACCTTAGAACTCACCCAAAATTCTGTCATGTGATGATAGTAAACCAAATATCTCCTTTTTTGACCATTTTTCCAATCATTAATGCATGTGTGTGGTTGGTGGGAAAAGTCACCTCATGTAGTTATTGAAGCATGGGAATCACTGCACTTTTGTGACAATTCTGTCATGACAGAAATCAGTTTTCAACTGCCAGGAGTCCTTTCTCTATTGGAAGAAGTTATGTCAGTTTTCTTTTCACCATTTTCCCATATCCCTTGGAGTCAACTCTCATTTGTCTCATTCTTACATGCAGATTTAGAATATGTAGAGCTCTTCCTTGTTGTCCATGAACTTACCATGCTGTTTTGAACCCATAAATTTGAATTTGGAGACCATGTTGCAGATTGTCAATTGGTGTTGGCAGGCGGTTTGATAAGGAGAAATTGCAGCGTCGCCGATGCTGCGACACGTCAGACGAAGTCACGGAAGGGAGAAGGCTTGATTGTTTTATATATATTTTTGAGTCGGTTGTACTGCATTAGGCGGGTTTTTGGGTCGTTGGACCATATGAGATGTAAATTGTACCGCAGTAGGTGGGTTTCTGGGTCATTTGGACCGTGTCAGTTAGATTTTGGGTCTTTTGTCCAAGAGTCAGTTAGGAAGCTGTTAGTATGTAGACAAGCATTGTAAAGGCAGAAGCCTATATATAGACAAGAAGTTGTAGGTCGAAGGGAGAGGAAGGAGAGAGAGTCTTGATATGCGGTTTTGTGAGATCAAGAGATATTGTTGAAGTCTTTGATCTGCAGAGGCATTGTATTGGGTTTTTGCGGTAATAATATGATGTGATGAAACTATTATGTGCAATCCTAGTGTGTCTTTTGTTTTCGATGGTAATGCAATGTTTATTTGATGCCATAATTGTTTACTGTTATAATATGCTGCAACAATGAATGTTTCCATTAAATGATGCTATGAGTACAATAATGTCGAAGTAAATGCATAGATTTACCATTGAATGTTGCAATAAGATTAAGTAGTAGATGCCACACACATCCTCCTTCATTCGGAGGAAACATGGTTCTGTCCACTCTCCCTTGATCGCCTCGGGTGATACCTCATCTGCTCTGCAGGTGTTGCTGGGAAGGATAAAAACCTGTTTGGGTTGGTGCTCAGGGAGATCATGGTGGGTTGGTGTCGACAGTGATGGGAACCCCTGTCGACTTTGTTTGAGTCAACAAATGGTTTCATTGCTGGGACCATGTGAGAAGTGAAAGGTGGATATGTCGTGGCACCCAACGAAACCTGAGGTTCAGGGATGGTTTGATCAAAAGTTGCAAGAATTCGCGGAAGAAGAAAGCCGAAACACTCGAATAACAGTAGATCAGTGGGTGGATAGATATATTCACGACAGACCGCATGAATGGTTCTTCTGTGAATTCCCGGTCATTTTGCATGAGTGGTTGGCGAAGTTGACCTTCCAGAAGAGGAACTTCCAGGGTGGTGAACCGACGACCTGGACCCCCGAGTTGATAAAGAAGCTACAGGAGGTTGATAATAAAGCATCACGAGCTGTCGAAGTGTGGTTCGATAGCATCCTAGAGGGCTATATCAAAGAGTTCGTAGTTGATACTTAGAAATCCTATAGTGAAGCCGAAAGATATTTTTTCCACGAACCTCGGGCAGGTTTTTACTATCGCTTCAATTGTTGATTAAGATGCTTATTTGCGAAAAGGGTATACTCAAGATGCATCTTGATTAGTAGACAGCTTGGTGGGCGAAGGCCGTGGGTACCACGACAGTTGGGGGGTGGTACATGGAATGATAAGGGGTAGATGGGTGCAGGTCATGATGAGACTGTGAGTGAAGCCGAGGAAGAAAGTGGTCTTACGAGGGGAGGAGCAAGGTTCTGACAGGAAAAGAGGTAGAGGACAGGAGAAGGTCCTGCTGCGGTCGAACCGCAAGGCCGTGAAGGAAGACCACATGGGACGAAGCGACCTCACAGTCCTGATAAGGACAACCAATCTATTCCCAGGATAGAGGCAGGACCAAACCCCATCACCAACGTACCCACACCTCCGCTCACTATCTCTCAGATAGCAAGAAATACCACTTCGACACCGCCAAGTTCTTCAATACCACAGAAGTTAATCGGTAGTAGTACATTGAAAGGAGGAAGGAAGCCCAGAATGGTAGGTGATGATGCTAAGTTACCATTGTTCCACAGGAGTGGGACAGACAACCCATAACAATATTGGTTTTTGTGTGAAGCAGTTTGGACCGTCAAATAGATCACTGATGATGCTGCTAAAAAAGGGCAGTTAGCGACAACTCTGCGAGGTCGTGCGTTAGATTGGTTTATGAAGTTTGTTCTAGTCTGTTGGAGCATAGGCCGTAGCTATGGCAAAGCTGCCAAGTTTTAGGAAAAAGCACTAAGTTTTGAAGGTAAAGTGCTAATTTTGAGGAAAAGCACCATTTTTGGGCAGAAATGAATAGTGCGCAGTACGGCGCCAGATGGACGAGCTCACCATAGATTGCGGCCTGGAAATCGTGGAGCTCACGTGCACAAGTCAAAGGAAAGAGTAAATAAGGTGGCCGAGTAGAAAGCTCAACCACCACAGTAAATGAAGCGGCGGAATAGAGGGCTCAGTTGCCCTCATTAAGGAAAAGTACAGGAGTTATGGTTGCTCGGACCGAGGAAGAGCAACGGGTCGAAGCATTGAAGGCAAAGGACAAGGAGCAAAGAACGATGAAGTGACGCCCATATTCGCGATCTGCACCGAAAATCGTTGAGTATGCAGGAAGCTGTGACGTGACTGCAAAAGGCACCTACAGTACACCTAGCCATGTCCACGGTTAGGGTTTTTGGGGATCATTGTTGGGAAAGGCCCACAGTTTTGTAAAGGTGCGACCCTCAGGGCCACCTATATATATATGTGTAATTGAAAAGGGAAAAGGGTTAGATAGTTACTAAGATACACGGACAGTCTAAGTTGATGTCTGAGTCATTTGTATTGCTGTATCTTTTAAGCTGTTAATGATCATTTTGTGCATGTAAGAAGGTCGCGATCTCGCAGGAAGGCCGCTCGGCGTAAGGGCCATTGCATGTATTGGCCAGTCACAAGAGGACTGAGAGGGGAATGTAATTGTATGTCTTTGTCATGGTAATATCTGTAGAAGAAGAGAATAGATCTAAGAGAAGGGCTCCCAGCTGTGTGCGTGGAGTTTCCCAGAAAGATCTAAGGCTGCAGCTGTGTGCGCAGCGGAACTGTGTTATCCCCATCTCAAGATAATATAAAACACAGCTCCCGTGGACATAGCTTCCCTCCTGGAAGTGAACCACATAATTCTTGTTGTTGTGGTGATGCTTTATGTGATTGCATTTCATTGCTTTACTGTCTATGTTTCTATGATTGTTTCGCTATCTTTATGAATGATTATGTAAAGTAAATCCTAGAAGCTCCCTTAGAAGTTGTACTTGTGCATTGTCGAAGGAATCTGTAAGAACACTGTCGCCGCAGCGCTAAAGGAGTGTGTTACTGCACTGTGGCACAAGGGCAGAGACGATACATAGTGTATCAGAGGTAGCGGGTAAAAGACTCATGCGCAGGTGTGGAGCTACTGCGCAGCTCGGCTGAGAAGAGTGAGTTCTAGCGCTATAGCGCTGGGAGACCTGTGAAAGAGTAAGATGCTCTGTTCAAGGGTTACCTCCAAGAAGGGAAGAGAGAAGACTGTAAACTTACACCACCTAGGTTAAGGAAACTTGATTCCTTAGCCCCCCCATAGCCACTTCGGGTGAGACTTCGGGCTGCTGCGCAGCTCGTTGCCGAAAGGGCTAGTGCGCCAAAGGGGTGTTTGTTGCTGCAAATCCTGAAAACCCGGGTCTGTCCAGAAAGCAGCCAACATAGTCCCTATAGGAGCCCCAGAGAAGTCACTAGATGAGATCCGGGATGGACTGATTGCAAAATTCAGAAATCCCAAGTCGGAGGCTCAGTATATTACAGAATTGAAAGAAATTAAGCAGTATCCCAATGAGACGGTGTGGGATTTCGACCAACGATTTAAGATGCTGATGGAAAGGGTTAGTTTCGATATGAGAGTTGTCCAACATAAAGAATGGTTCATTGTGGCACTGCTACCACACATTCGGCTACCATTGATGCAACAAAACATCTCGACGCCCAACGAAGCTCTAGAGATTGCAATGCGATTAGAGGCATCGCCAATTGGAGAAAGTGCAGCCGGGATGTCGCAAATATAGACACAGCTCACTAACTTAACTATACAGCTGCAAGATTTAAAGAAGAGCAAGGAATAGCGCGATGAAGTATGGTGTACGCGATGCCGAGGAGAAGGGCATATGAAGGACAATTGCCCGGATTTCTGAAACTATTTGGTTTCAGGGACGCCAAATCCGTTGAATGGTGGTAGCATGCCGTGGTGTCGCATTTGTTAGGTATACGGGCACAACCATGACAATTTCCCATATATGCAGAAAATGGTCACAACCCCGAGGAATCTTTATTGTACATTTTGCAAATTGGTGGGTCATGATGACAAATATTTTTGTGCATACAGGTTGCTACAAGAAAGAATGTATGATGCGTTCTATGTCAAGGACAACCAACGTGCCATACAACAATCACAACTGCAGCCACAGGTAGCCCAGCCGCTACCTCAACCACAGATGCAGTTTGTACCACAATAGCAGCAACCGGAACAGTTTATGCCGCAATATGCTCTGATACAGATGGCTCCACAGCATCCACAGTATGTACAACAACTGCAGTATGCACAGCAAGGGAAAGGAATGCAACCAACACTAATGAAGCAACAGTTCAACCAACCACAGTACCAGCAGTAGGGAGGATTTCGGGGAGGATACCGGGGAGGACGTGGCAGAGGATTTGGTCGAGGAGGAGGATGAGGTGGTCGCGTACCTGTCCAATGCTATCATTGTACAGTATGGGGGACACTACCAGCAGGACTGCCCACTGCTGCAAAACCAGTGTATGTTATGTTTTGTTAACGATCAAACAATTGAGAATTGTCCACAGTTGATTGTGCAATGGCAAGAAGGGAACACTCCCTAGTTGCAGAGCTAGGCCCAGGAACAACAACCTGCCCAGAACCAAGTGCAGCAACCAGTGCATAACCAGAATATGCGGCTAAATCAAAATTAGAATGTGAACCCACTCAGGAATCCGCCGTTGAACCAGGCTCAGGGTGCAAACATCACGACAATTTCTGCAGAGCCAAGACCGCAAGATGCTTTCGTTGCTATGGTCACTCGTGGAGGAAAGAAAACTAGAGAGGATAGCTCAATGATCCGATTAGCTGGACAAAAGAAGGTGTCATTTGACATTGATGCGGATCGGGAGGCATTTCTTCAAGCATGCCGTGCACTAGAAAAAGACCGAGGTAAAGCTGTTGTGTATGACATGCCGTCTACTTTTGATACGACTTCAGAGGCTGGCCCGTCGCGGCAGTCCAACACACTTCAATAATTTTTGGAACATTGCTTATCCCTGCAAGAGATCCCAACGCTCTTGCTGCGATTGAATCTCTATTGCAACGATCAGCCCAGGATCGACAAGAGTTTGTGGTTAATTCCTTACAACAACGAAAGACGGGTAAGGAGATGTGGATGAATATTCAAATTGGTGACTATGATGTTGATTCATCTATTCTGGATCTTGGTTTGGATGTCAACATCTTGACCAAGCAGGCTTGGTAGAAGATAGGGAGTCCCCCATTGAGCTGGTCCCCTGTACAGCTCCGGTTAGCTAATCACGCTAAAGTGACACCGATTGGGAGAGTTCCACGAATGGTGGTGGACATTGAGGGAATGAAAACATCTGCCGACTTTGATGTAATATAAGTTTTTGAAGGAGGAAGCTCTTATCCCACCTTACTGGGGATTGGGTGGGCTAATGATAGTAGACTTGTAATCAACTTCAAGCGACAGATGATGACTTTTGAAAATCATGATCTCAGAGTTATTGCCCCGTTGGATCAGGTTGAAGGATGCCGCTACATAGAACCAGTGAAGGATGACGATCCCAGTGGATGGGACCATGCATTCAATATATTTGAAGATTATATCCATCCGACTGCCAACGATGAGCTAGGATGGCGCAGCGATAGCTCTGCGTCATCCGACTTTGATGATGCGCTAGAATATTGGAAGAACTGCTTGCACGAAGTGTTGCTCCGTAAGTGTGGGTTGATCACACGGTCATTATGTCGTGTTGAAATTGAAACGATCACACTACTGGTATATGAAGGACTGCCCGGCTTATCTAACTTTCTGATGAAGTTCGAAGAACAAGTTTCCGAACCACAGCGATTGCTGGCGTTGAACGAAGCATTGAAGGCTGCACCAGCATGTTGGTGGGAGACACACAAGGCATTAATTGATGGATGGTCGAAATGCAGAAGATTAATGATGATACACTTTGGTGATATTGAGGTTTACCACACTGGAAAGTATGATGGTCGGAATGATCCTGGTGGTCACTTGATGGAGTGTCAGTGTTTATTGGTATCACGACCAAAAGATGAGTGAGTTCTGTTAAATTTTCAGAATTTACTTCAATCTGATCTAGGATCTTAACTGAGAGAACAACATGTACAGCATATCTATAGCATATCAATCATGGAGACAATAATGCAAGCACACAAGAGACACAAAGATTTACTTGGGGAAAACCATAAAGGTGAAAAACCCCAATAACTTCCTCAGAGATAGATAGAGCAATGATACAACCAACCATAAGAGATAGACATAACCTAGCAGCAGATCCTCCTCCTCCATAAGTGCGCCACTCCTCCTTGAGTGCATAAGTGAGAAGTGAGTGAGTAAATAGAGTGCTTCCCACACTCTATTTATACTTGACTTGACTTGCCTTTTTACCTAACTCATGTAGGCTCGAACTTAACCACATAACATAATGCTGACTGGGCCGACCCCCAATAGGGTGGTCTAATAACCCTTTGACCCACATGGCCGACCCCCAATAGGGTGGTCTAATAACCCTTTGACCCACATGACTTATACAGGGCCGACCCCAACAAGGTGGTCTAATAACCCATCAAGAATAAGTTACGGAATTTACAATATAAATGACGACACTTCCTTATAGAGGAATAATACCATCTCTATAGGAATACAATATACATATATGTGAAATACATTCCGAAGTTACATATACATCAACACTCCCTCTTAACTAGGAAGGTATTTCTCAGCACAGTTCCTCTAGCACAAGTCATCTTCTCTGGATCATTGTCACTAGATAATCGTCATCGAGTCATCATCATCGTCACTGCTGCTACTATCTCAATCAATCTCTGAATCTACTTGTCATAGGAAGTTCTACAGAGCCAGTCTTTTTTCATACTGGATGTAGGCCCACCACCTGTAGGTCTTCATCATCACTGGCCATACTGTGGAATCCTCAGGACTTATTACGTGCATCACAAAACCTCAAAAGAGCATCCCAGGCTGTTACGAGCACACAGCTCTACCTATAGGATCTCCCAGGGCGCTATTACATGTGACCCCACCACAAAACCTCGAAAGAGCATCCCAGGATGTTACGGGTACACAACTCCGACCTGTAGGATCTCCCAGGGCACAAATTACATGTGGTCCACCACAAAACCTAGCAAGAGCATCTCAGGATGTTACGGGTACACAACTCCGACCTGAAATCTCCCAGGGCACAAATTACATGTGGTCATGGCAAAACCTCGAAAGAGCATCTCAGGATGTTACGGGTACACAACTCCGACCTGAGATCTCCTAGGGCCCAAATTACATGCCATAGGAAAAAACCTCGCAAGACCATCCCAAGATGTTACGGGTACACAACTCCGACCTGAAGGATCTCCCAGGGCACAAATTACATGTCCTCCCAGAGCAATGTCTCGAAAGAGCATCCCAGGCTGTTACGGGTACACAACTCCGACCTATAGGATCCTCCAGACATGCTCCTCTGCACAACCTGATCCACGACCACAAAGTATCATCCTGATACTCACCATACATCAACCTGATGTACACATGATCATCCTGATCATCATCACTGCATCGTCCGGATGCATGTCATCTAGAGCAACATCCTGAAGCTCATCATCCATGATCATCCTGATCATCACTGCAACATCCTGCTGCATCTCATCTGGAGCAACATCCTGAAGCTCATCATCCATGATCATCCTGATCATCACTGCAACATCCTGCTACATGTCATCTGGAGCAACATCCTGAAGCTCATCATCCATGATCATCCTGATCATCACTACAACATCCTGCTGCATGATCCACCTGATCATCAATGCATCTTCCTGATGCATACCAAGTATCTACCTGATACATATCATCATACATGATCCTCCTGATCATACAATGTATCCACCTGATACAAATAAAAATACATGATACATATCACCATATATGATCCACCTGATCATACAATGTATCCACCTGATACATATACAGATACATGGTCCAAGCATCCAACATGATGCATATACAAAATACATACACATGATCCAACTGATCATATCCAGCATCAACATGATGCGTACATAAAAATGATCCAACTGATCATATCCAGCATCAACATGATGCGTACATACATACATAAAAATGATCCAACTGATCATATCCAAGCAGAAACCAGAACATCATCCTGATGCTCATCATCCAATGCTTACATCCACAGCCATGTGAAGGATCCTCCTTCCAACATGCTTGGAATGACTTCAGCAAATGTGTCCATCACTTCTTCCTCGAAGTGTCCTCGATCTGAAGAATGCCAAGCCTCTCTCTGAAGTACTCGAACTTCACTCTGGCTAGTGGCTTCGTCAGCACATCGGCAATCTGCTCGTCCGTCACAACATACAGAAGCTTCACAACTCCTCTCTGCACCATATCCCTGATATAGTGATATTTGATCTCTATGTTTTTTGACCTATCATGAAACACTGGGTTCTCGGACAGCTTCACACAACTCTGTTTATCACAGAAGATACCAGTAGCCTCCAATGGGAGATCAAATAACTCAGACAGTAGCTTCCGTAGCCATACTGCCTCACAACTAGTTGAACAGGCTGCAACATACTCTGCCTTAGCTGTACTCAGTGCTACGCAGGACTGCTTCCTGCTAAACCAAGAGATCACACCTGATCCCATACTGAAGCAGCACCCAGATGTGCTCTTCCTATCTGTAGCACTGCCAGCCCAATCTGAATCAACATAACCCTGTAGGTTAAACTTTTGATCCGCTTCATACTTGAGCCCATAATCCACTATACCTTTCAGGTACCTCAGAACATGCTTTACAACAACCAGGTGAACACTCCTCGGATCCGTCAGGAACTGGCTCAATGTGTTTACAGCAAAGCAAATGTCTGGTCTCGTGTTCGTCAGGTACATCAATGACCCAATCAACTGACGATACATAGAGACATCAACCAGCTCAGCTCAGATGAAGCATCATATAGAAGCTTCAGATTCGATGCCATAGGTGTGGCCATGGCCTTGCAATCCAACATCCCGAACCTCTTCAGGATCTCTACTGCATACTTCCCTTGTCCAAGGAAGATTCCTTCTTCACTCTGCCACACCTCCATGCCAAAAACAAATAGTGCATCATCCCCAAGTTCTTCATCTCGAACACGGTAGTAAGCTTCTGCTGCATGTCGGCAATCAATCTATCTTCACCATACCAAGTTCTGCACATATATGATTTCCTATCATGTGTCTCAGAACCAAGTGGCTGCTCCACATACACTTCTTCTTCAACTACACCATTCAAGGAAGCTGTCTTGAATCCATCTGGTGTATCTTTTATTTCATCACTTTTATATTTCTCTATGCCGCCATCTGCAACATGCTTGATCTGATAGTTCTATTTGGAAGTCACAACAGACTTCCCTATAGCTCTTGGGATCGCATCCCAAACATCATTCTTCATGATCGACGGATCATGGCATTCCATTTCTTCATCCCAGATCTTGGGAACTTCAATATCTTCAATAGATATCTTTGTTGCTGGAACAAATGTTGTAGTCCTTTTGTAGGTGAAGATATACGGTCTTTCCTACAAAACAGGTTAAATTGCATGATTAGAAACATTTCATAATTTTCAGAACAAATTCTTACACATAAAGAAATATGTCATACAGTCATGCAATTATCTTAGCCAATGCTTCAATACAACATTTATCCATATCTTTTAACTTTCTAGATGCCTTCCAATCTCTACCAGAACATTGTTAAGAGTGTGCACAACTCCCAACATGTCAGCAAAGAGGTTTCATTCTAGATAAGTAGCAATGGAATGTTGTACAGTGCCATAGGACACTTATCCATGTATATTAGTAGTATACTGTTCATCAATGCAACTATTCTAATATGCACAATACATATCCTAAGTCTAGGAACATGAGCATATACATCATTGAACAATTTTATTTAAACAAACACATATGCAAGAAATGATAATTAAAATACTTATCTTTGTTTGTTCGTTGGGTGGACTCCCTCTGAGTCTTCGCTTTCTTGCAGGAGCTGCTGGAGTCCTAATCTGCAGTAGCTTCTTTCTGTTGTGGAATGTAGAGAGATGGACAACTCCCTCTGAATATCTGCATCCTTTCATAAACCACTGGAGTGTACTCCCTCTTGATATTTGCTCCCTGGATTACCTGTCCTTGAACTTATATACATTCTCGATCCCTATGCATGCTTGTTAGTATCATCATTGTGTTATCCTCTAGGTCTAATATAAAATCATACATTCATTAGTATACTATTAAAACACAATAATCTCAAGCAGGTATAGTCATGATCATTTCAAACAGAAATAGTAAGCATTATTATTCAAGGTTTATGTAGGATTCTTATGGTTAGTCAAATCATAAGAAACATAACATGCCTAAACCTGTAATTACTCAAACCTATGACTCTTCAGGTTAGTTGAATCATCAATCAAGATAAGAGATATAATATGCATAAAACCATGATTATTCAAACCTATGACTTCATGAATAATCATTATCAACAACAGTATAAGATCCTAACACAAGGTAGGATTCTATCTTGATATAGGAAAAATATACCTGGATTAGCATGCTAGCTAGTTATGTCTAACATACTCACATGATGTCTTCTTGTGCTTCTTCAATGACTTGTGCTAGTGACCTGTATATCTCATAGGTTAACCATTATAAAACCAATTTATACATACCTCGTAAATGGATCTTCTATGAGATCCATGACAATGGATGAATCTTTGTCCTCATGTCATCATGATCATATGTTCTTGAACCAGAACATGATTTCTCTTTCTTGGTGTACCTTTCATGTTAGTAACATAAACCTCACACAACACCATAATGCATTAGTACAATCATAAGTGTCAACACCCTAATCAATAAATATTTTCTATCGTGCATTCATAATTTTATTAAGGTGATATGACAAGTCTAAAATCAAGATTGTACTAACCGTAATAACATGAAGACAAACATACCATAAACTTAATCATGAAAAAATCTCAAAACATACCTCGATGAGTCATACCTGTCGAGATCGCTTGTAATCTCCTTATGTAAAGCCTTAGCCTCATCTCCCTCTGAAACAGGAACTCCTTCACTTATGCAGGTGACCAATCCATCTTCTTCTAGGATTAACCCTATCCACTTGATTTGCAAGAACTGGACCTAGAGCTGGATATGGGTTTGTCATAGAAACCCCAAAAATTCAATCTTTGAATTTCAGACTTTCGAAAGGATAAAAATATGCGCCTTGATGAGCTGATCAAACTGGTATATTCAGAATTTGAAAACTGCAAAGTTTCACTCCTAAATTTTGCCTTTGAAACTTTCGGATTCACTGGACGTGACCCTAAACTGGGGTTTGATGAAGCCCACTCTTCTGCCCAATCAAAAGGTTTGAACCAAAGCTCTGAGCTTCTATTTTTCTGAGGAGCTTCCAGCCGTGGTCACAGATTTAAAAAATTCCCATTTTTACAAAAGCCCTATTTCTCCACTTTTCTAATCAAAGTCCCAAACTAGGGTTTGATCAAGCCCGGCCTTCTTCCCAACCAAAAATTCTGATCTTGGTCTCTAAATTTCTATTTCGATGAGTAGCATCTAGCCGTGGTCTCTGATTACAAAAATTCCAACTTTCTCCAAAGCCCTAAATTCCGGAAGCCATGAATGAAGGTACTAAAAAATAATTTTGTTTTGACAGAAATATGTACCTGATTGTTTCTAGTGTAACTCTGAACTTTTCGATCCACAGGGTCTGAAAAAGTTTCTTGAAATAGCCTGACCTGTTATCTTTCCATCCTGACAGGTCTGACCTCAATTGGATTCTCTGAGAGAGAGTTATGACAAATGTCGCAACATGACCTGTTTTGAGATAATACAGGAGAGCGAACTTGTACGGCGTGCCACGTGTCACTGTTTCAACTTCGGCCTCTGAAAACTTTTCTTGAGATATCTTGACCTATTATCTTTCCATCCTGACAGGTCTGACCTCAATTGGATTCTCTGAGAGAGAGTTATGCCAAATGTCGCAACGTGACCTATTTATGGGTTAATACAGAAGAGTGAACTTGTACGGCATGCCACGTGTCACTGGTTGAACTTCGACCTCTGAAAACGTTTTCTGGGATAGTACAGTCTGTGTACTACCTGTAACTTTTTACGAAATTTCATTTGGAGCTTCCTAGACCAAGTTATGACCTTTTTCCCAAGGTCACCTGATTTTGACACAGATCTGGAAGAGGCAGAAACCCAATATTGCACAGATCATAAATCACAAAGTACAACGAATTAGAGATTTACCTTTGGAGACAAGGTACCTGGAGATTTAATCTTCATCCTGTAACAATTTCAGATCCGAAAAATTCACCAAAACGGATTTATAGCGAAAGTGCTACGATGACTGGTTTTTGCTATATCAAGCCCTAGCATCGTAAGTGCAACAAGTGTCATACATGCCATATCATGCCTTCTTTCAGGCTAGCTCTGATACCATGTTAAATTTTCAGAATTTACTTCAATCTGATCTAGGATCTTAACTGAGAGAACAACATGTACAGCATATCTATAGCATATCAATCATGGAGACAATAATGCAAGCACACAAGAGACACAAAGATTTACTTGGGGAAAACCATAAAGGTGAAAAACCCCAATAACTTCCTCAGAGATAGATAGAGCAATGATACAACCAACCATAAGAGATAGACATAAACTAGCAGCAGATCCTCCTCCTCCATAAGTGCACCACTCCTCCTTGAGTGCATAAGTGAGAAGTGAGTGAGTAAATAGAGTGCCTCCCGCACTCTATTTATACTTGACTTGACTTGCCTTTTTACCTAACTCATGTAGGCTCGAACTTAACCACATAACATAATGCTGACTGGGCTGACCCCCAATAGGGTGGTCTAATAACCCTTTGACCCACATGACTTATACAGGGCCGACCCCAACAAGGTGGTCTAATAACCCATCAAGAATAAGTTACGACATTTACAATATAAATGACGACACTTCCTTATAGAGGAATAATACCATCTCTATAGGAATACAATATACATATATGTGAAATACATTCTGAAGTTACATATACATCAACATGAGTGAGTTCATGCTTTTATCCATACTTTGGATGAGATGCCACACTCATGGTATACTGCAGCTGAGTTGCGAGGAGAAATTTCTACTTGGATGGAGCTCACAGTGTGTTTTACCCATACATTCAGTTTTGCGAATGCCGATCCAAAGGTTAATAATGCATTATAGCTCATCTGCGATGTAATTTTGCAGGTTGTCCCAATAGCATATCCTGCGGACCCGCACACACACTTCCAGATACAGTCTCTCATGGAATGCTTCAATATCAATGGTGGGCTAGAAAATGGTGATGATATGCGTAATGTGAATATCCCAGAATCAGAAGGAAGTCATGTTGTGGTACCACCTGATGCGCCAAGCAATCCAATCAGTCAACTGCTGAAGATCTGGAAGATTAACATTGAGACAGAGGACACTCCAAAGTTCGCAAATGTCAGGGATTACTGGGATGATGAGATGATAAGCAAGGTCAATGATTTGCTCCATGAGTTTCAGGACATATTTCCTACAAAGTTTTCTAACATGAAGGGGATTCTGGGCGACTTAGGAGAAATGAAGATTCCATTAAAACCAGATGCTAAGCCGATCTGGCAGCGACCCTATCGATTGAATCCACGACATAAGGAGAGGTTCAAGGCCGAACTAGATCACATGTTGGACGATGGTATCATTGAACCAATTGAGGAGTCATAATGGATTAGTCCTATGGTGGCACAGGATAAGAAGATTGGTGAAGTATGCATTTGCGTTGACCTCAGGAAACTCAATGATGCTTGTTTGCATGATCCATTCCCAACCCCGTTTACTGACAAAGTGCTCAAAGGTGTGGGTTTCCAGGAGATGTAGTCTTTCACAGACGGGTTCTTTGGCTAGCATCAGATCCGCATTGCAAAAGAAGATCGCCATAAGACAACTTTCGTTACCGAATGGGGCTGCTTTCAATACACTGTAATGTCGTTTGGTTTGAAGAATGCATCAACGATATTTTCGTGGGTTGTCGTTGCTGCATTCAAATATTTCATTCAGAAGTTTTTACAGGTATGCATGGACGATTGGACGGTCTATGGTTTGGTCCGTGATCATTTGGAGAATTTTCGGTTGATGTTGGAGAAATGTCGGCAGCACCAGATCTCGTAAACCTAAAGAAATGTATCTTCTGTGCATCGTTTGGCATATTGTTGGGTCATACTGTGTGTAAGCAAGGATTGTTGGTCAACCCAGCAAAGATTGCACTCATTTTGAGTTTGACACCACCGACTACTGTTAAGCAGTTACGGGCGACACTGGGACACATGGGGTATTATCACAAGTTCATCAGGGGTTATGCTGCGATTACCGCCCCTATGGAGAAGTTGTTGAAGAAGGATGCAGTATTCCAGTGGAGCCCAGAATGTCAGGATAGATTTGAGACACTAAAGACGAAGATGGCTTCGGTGTCGATATTGGTATTTTCGGACTGGAGTAAGGAATTCCATGTTCACGTTGATGGCTCATCGATCGCATTGGGAGTGGTATTGGCCCAGCCCGGAGAAGGGGATCTTGATCACCCCATTTCTTTTTCCAGCCAAAAGTTGTCATCTTCAGAAAGAAAATACACTACTACGGAGAGGGAAGGTCTAGAAATGGTCTATGCGTTACAAACGTTTCGCCACTACCTATTGGGAGGCCATTTCAAGATGTTCATAGATCACTCTGCATTGAACTACCTGGTCAATAAGCCTATGTTGGGGGGAAATATCTATCGATGGCTACTTCTGTTTTAGGAGTTCAATTTTGAAGTAATTGTGAAGCCAGGGCGGTTAAATGTTGGGCCGAATCATCTGTCCCGGATTGACATAAGAGAGGAGCCAACTAATATTGAAGATGGGTTGCCTGATGCACAATTATTTAAAGTTGAAATCGCTGATGGATATTTTGATGAAATCATTCAGTATCTGGCGATAGGTACCGCACCAGAGGAATTCACCACTACTCAGAAGAAGTAGTTGGTAGTCAAGGCTACAGACTTCCAACTAGTCGCAAGAGTGTTAAATTTTGAGTATTAATTCACAGTACTCTAGGATCTTTACTGAGAGAATAACATGTACAGTATATCAATGCATATCAATCATAACAAGCATGTCAATCATCACAAGAAGCAAAAGCATGAGAGACAATAGACACAGAGTTTCCGTGGGGAAAACCCTAAGGTGAAAAACCCCACAACTTCCTCAGAGATAGATAGAGCAATAGCTCAACCAAAGTACAACCAAATACACAGAGATAGACTCCTCCTAGCAGCTGAAACTCCTCCTCACAAGTGCCCCACTTTCTGAGTGAAGGAAGAATGAGTTTCTGAGTGATCCAAATAGAGATCTCCCGATCTCTAGTTATACTTGTCCTGTTTTCCCAATGACCTTATGAGGCAGACTTGTCTAGCTAGGTACATCAACCATATATTACATAAATCAAGGCCGACCCCACACATGGTGGTCTAATAACCCATTGGTAAGTTAACACACTTGCGACACTTGTCAATACACATGACGACACTTTCGTATAGAGGAATGGCACATCTATATAGGAGTACAATAATATGTTAAATTTTGAGCATTAATTCACAATACTCTAGGATCTTCACTGAGAGAATAACATATACAGTATATCAATGCATAACAATAACAATAAGCATGATAAGCATCACAACAATCAAAAGCATGAGAGACAAGAGACACAGAGTTTCCATGGGGAAAACCCTAATGTGAAAAACCCCACAACTTCCTCAGGGATAGAGAGAGCAATGGCTCAACCAAAGTACAACCAAAATACACTTGAGATAGTCTCCTAGAAGCAGATGATCCTCCTCCTCACTAGGGCACCACTTTCTGAGTGAGAGAGAGATGACTTTTCGAATGATCTAAATAGAGATCTCCTGATCTCTATTTATACTAACCTGTTTTCCCAGTGAGCTTATGGGGCCGACTTGTCTAGCTAGGTACATCCACAATATAATATATATTTCAGGGCCGACCCCACACATGGTGGTCTAATAACCAATCGGCAAGTACACACACTTGCGACACTTGTCAATCCACATGATGACACTTCCTTATAGAGGAATAACACATCTCTAATAAGGGTACAATAAATATATATGAAATACATTCCAAAGTTACATATACATCAACACTCCCTCTTAACTAGGAAGGTATTTCTCGACACAGATATGCTAGACAAGTCTTCTTCTCGGGATCATCGTCATTGATGCATCATCATCATCATCGTCACTACTGTTGCTATCTCAACCAATATCTGACTCTACTCGTCATAGGAAGTTCTACAGAGCCAGTCCTTTTTCATACTGGATGTAGGACCACCACCTGCAGGTCTTCATCATCACTGGCCATACTATGGAAATCTCAGGACTTATTACGTGCGTCACAAAACCTTAAAAGAGTCTCTTGACTAGCAAGAACCCTAAAGATCATCTGAGGCCTTTTTCATCCTGTCCAGATCTCCAGGACTTAATACATGTGACCCCACCACAAAACCTCGAAAGAGAATCCCAAGACTGATTACGAGCACAATGCTCAACCTATCGAATCTCCCAGGGGACAAATTACATGTGGTCACCACAAAACCTCGAAAGAGCATCCCAAGACTGATTACGAGCACAAGGCTCAACCTATCGGATCTCCCAGGGCACAAATTACATGTGGTCATTGAAAAACCTCGAAAGAGCATCCCAGGATTGATTATGAGCACACGGCTCAACCTATCGGATCTCCCAGGGCACAAATTACATGCCATAGGACAAAACCTTGAAAGAGCATCTGCCAGATATCCCAGGGCACAAATTACATGCCATAGGTAAAACCTCGAAAGACTATCTATAGATCTTCCAGGGCACAAATTATATGTCCTCCCAAGCAAAACCTCGAAAGAGCATTTGCCAGATATCCCAGGGTACAAATTACATGCCATAGGTAAAACCTCAAAAGACTATCTGCAAATCTCCCAAGGCACAAATTACATGCTTATCTGCACAACCTGTTCCATGGCCATAGAGTATCAACCTGATACTCACCATACATCATCCTGATGTACACATGATCATCCTGATCATCATCACTGCAACATCCTACTGCATGTCATTTGGAGCAACATCCTGAAGCTCATCATCCATGATCATACAATGCATCTACCTGATGCATACCAAGTATCTACCTGATACATGTCATCATACATGATCCACCTGATCACATAGTGTATCCACTTGATACAAATATAAATACATGATACATATCAACATACATGATCTACCTGATCATACAATGTATCCACCTGATACATATACAGATACATGGTCCAAGCATCCAACATGATGCTTACACAAAATACATACACATGATCCAACCGATCATATCCAACATCCAACATGATGCGTACATACATATAAATGATCCAACTGATCATATCCATCATCCAACATGATGCATACATACATATAAATGATCCAACTGATCATATAAAGCAGAAACCAGAACATCATCCTGATGCTCATCATCCAGTGCTTACATCCACAGCCATGTGAAGGATCCTCCTTCAAACATGATTGGAATGGCTTCAGCAAATGTGTCCATCACTTCTTCCTCGAAGTGTCATCAATCCGAAGAACACCAAGCCTCTCTTTGAAGTACTCAAACTTCTCCCTGGCTAGTGGCTTCGTCAGCACATCTGCAATTTGCTCGTCCTTCGCAACATACAGGAGCTTCACAACTCCTCTCTGTACCATATCCCTGATATAGTGATATTTGATCTCTATGTGTTTTGACCTATCATGAAACACTGGGTTCTCAGACAGCTTCACACAACTCTGGTTATCACAGAAGATACCAATAGCATCCAACGGGAGATCAAATAATTCAGATAGTAGCTTCTGTAGCCATACTGCCTCACAACTAGCTGAACAGGCTACACCATACTCTGCCTCAGCTGTACTCAGTGCTACACAGGATTGCTTCCTGCTAAACCAATATATCACACCCGATCCCATACTGAAGCATCACCTAGATGTGCTCTTCCTATCTGCAGCACTGCCAGCCCAATCTGAATCAACATAACCCTGCAGGTTAAACTTTTGATTCGCCTCATACTTGAGCCCATAATCCACTGTACCCTTCAGGTACCTCAGAACATGCTTTACAACAACCAGATGAACACTCCTCGGATCTGTCAGGAATTGACTCAATGTGTTCACCACAAAGAAAATATCTGATCTCGTGTTCATCAAGTACATCAAGGACCCAATCATCTGATGATACATAGAGACATCAACTGGATTAGATGAAGCATCACATAGAATCTTCAGATTCGATGCCATAGGTGTGGCCATGGCCTTGCAATCCATCATCTCGAATCTCTTCAGGATATCTACTGTGTACTTCCCTTGACCAATGAAGATCCCACCTGTACTCTGCCACACCTCCATACCTAGGAAATAATGCATCATTCCCAAATCTTTCATATCGAACTCGACAACAAGATTCCTCTTAGTATCTGCAATCAATCTGTCATCTCCTGTTACAAATAAGTCATCCAAATACAGGAGTAGAATAACAGGATTCCCTTCCTCAACCTTGTAATAAAGGTTGGAATCTGCTTTACTCTTGGTAAATCTCAAACTAGATAGGAAACTGTTCATCCTGCCATACCAAGTTATGGGAGCTTGTTTCAAGCCATAGAAGGCTTTCTTCAATCTGCACACATGTGACTCCTTGTCAGGTCTTGGGACTGCATCCCAAACATCATCTTCATGATCGACGGATCATGGCATTCCATTTCTTCATCCCACATCCTGGGAAATTCAATATCTTCAATAGATATCTTTGTTGCTGGAACAAATGTTGTAGTCCTTCTTTTGTAGGTGAAGATATACGGTCTTTCCTACAAAACAAGTTAAATTGCATGATTAGAAACATCTCATAATTTTCAGAACAAATTATTTACACATAAAGAAATATGTCATGCATTCATGCAGTTATCTTAGCCAATGCTTCAATACAACATTTATCCATGTTCCACAACTTTCTAGATGCCTTCCAGTCTCTACCAGAACATTGTTAAGAGTTTGCACCAACATGTCAGCAAAGAGGTTTCATTCTAGATAAGTAACACTAGAATGTTGTACAGTGCCATAGGCCACTTATCCATCACATGCATATTAGTAGTATACTGTTCATTAATGCAATCATTCTAATATGCACAATACATCTCCTAAGTCTAGGAACATATTATTTAAACAAAAATAGGCAAGAAATGATAATTGAAATACTTATCTTTGTTTGTTTGTTGGGTGGGCTCCCTCTGAGTCTTTGCTTCCTGGCAGGAGCTGCTGAAGTAGCTTCTTCTACACCTTTCTGTTGTGGAATGTAGGAAGATGGTCAACTCCCTCTGAAAATCTGCATCCTTGCAGGAGCTGCCGGAGTGCACTCCCTCTTGATCTTTGCTTCTTGGATTACCTGTCCTTGAACTTATATTCATCCTTGCTGACATCAATCTTCTTGAACCCTGGAAAGTATATTCTGTAAGCATTCAAGTTTTCATTGTAACCCGCAAAGATACCCTTATTTCCTGAAGGATCTAGTTTGGTCCACTTTTCCTCTGGGACATGAGTGTATACTGGACAACCAAATATTCTGACATGGCTGACTTCAGGTTTCTTACCAGAAAAGACTTCTTCTAGAGTTTTGTTGTCCAATATCTTGTGGGGTGTTTTGTTCTGCACATATACAACTCTTCTAGCTGCTTTTTCCCATAGATGCATAGGTAGATCCTAGTCATGTAGCATTGCCCTTGCTGCTTCCATGATTGTTTTGTTCTTCCTTTATGCAACTCCATTCTGTTGAGGATTATAAGGAGCAGTCAACTCCCTCTTAATCCCTGAATCACCACAAAGCTTCTTAAAGTCACCTGAGGTGAATTCTCCACCATTGTCGGATCTGAATGTTTTGATATTCTTGTCAGTTTGATTCTCCATCAAGGTTTTGAATTCCTTGAATTTATCAAACACCTCATCTTTTCTCTTCAAGAAGTATACCCAAGTCTTCCTATAGAAGTCATCAATAAATGAGACATAGTAAACATACCCACTCAGAGAACTGGATGACATAGGACCACATACATCTGAGTGGATGATTTCCAGGATGTCTTTTGCCTTGCTTTCACTACTTGGGAAAGCCTTCTTAATGTTCTTACCTTTTGCACATCCTTTGCAAACACCTTCATGTTTGGTCTTGATTTCAGGAAGACCCTCTACAACCTTGCTTGCAAGTGGAAGTTCCCTATAGTGCATATAAGCAAGTATTCTATGCCAAAGTTCACTTGGCATGTTCAGGTTGTCCCTTCAATTTATACAAACCTCCCTCTTGCTCTCCAATCACTACTACATCATCTATGTTCTTTCCCTTTGGCCACATTAGGACTTGGCCATCCAAAAATGCAACCCTCATACCTTTTGCATCCAATGCAAAGATGGAGAGTAAGTTCTTCTTGAGCCTAGGTACATAAAGGACTTCTTTCATCTTCAAAGATTTTCCAGAATCTAGGTTGTAGGAGGCTTCACCACTTCCTTTGATTGGGTATTGATAATCATCTCCAAGTTTCACCTTATGGGGTGATTCATGTTCATATAGATTCACAAAAGATTCCTTAAACCCGGTTATGTGTTTGGAAGCCCCACTATTAATCAACCAATCATTACAACCATGGGATATAGTACCTATGAGAGTAGAAATTAGAACATATTCTTCTTCACTTGATGAGTCATCATCACTATCACTTTCTGCCCTAGCCTTCTTCTTTGGGGGTTCATCATCTTCGGCAGCATGAGCATGATATCTTCTTTTGTTATTCTTCTTCTTCTTATTGAAGTTGTTGTTGTTGTCTTTCTTCTTCTTGGGACAATCTGAAGCAAAGTGTCCCTTCTCATTGCAATTGAAGCATCTAAGATCTTTCTTATCTTTATGATAATCGTGGTGTGAGAATCTTCTGTTATGAGATGATTCCTTCTTGGACTTACCTTTCCTGGAATGTGCTGTGAGAGCTTGATCTTCATTTCCCATCTTTTCTTCTTGGGCCACAAGCCTAGCTTCTTCTTGTTAGCATTCTTCCCGCAATCTGTTGAAGGAGATCAACTTCTTCCTTGCACAAATTCCTTGAATAAAGGAATCCCATGACCTGGGTAGGCCATTTAGAGTGGTCATCACCACTTCACCATTCTCCAACATTTCATCCACTGCTTCTAGTTGTTCCTTGATCTGGGATACCCTTGAAAAATAAGATTGAATGGTTTCTCCATTCGTAAACTTTACTCCTTTCAATTGGTTCCGTAGGATCATCTTCCGATTTATGTTCTTCCCTTCAAATAGCTTGGTCAAAGAGTCAAACATCTCCTTGGGTGTCTTTAGAGAAGACACATGGGGTATGAGATGGTCTTTGATAGAGTCAGCAATGATTCTCTTTGCCTTGAACAAGTTTTTCTTATGCAATACCTTAGCCTCTTCATCCTCTGGGATAGGGATGTCTTCTTTTACATATGAGTCCAACTCATTCTCTTCCAGGATTAACCCAATCCTATACTTCCAGCTCGGAAGTTATCAGCTCCTTTAGGCTTATCCTCAAGCTTGGTGTGGTGAGACATCTTAAAGAGCACTTCAAATGGAAATAGAAAAGATTTAGGTCTTACCACTTGAAATGCTGAAAACTGGATCTGGTCCCGGATTAGGGTTTGTCGAAAAAACCCTAAAAATTCAAAATGTGAATTTCAATTTTTTGAAAGGATAAAAAGATGCACCTTGATGAGCTGATCATCCTGGTGTATTCAGAATTTGAGATCAGCAAAGCTTTACCCTTCAGATTTGCCTTTTTGTCCTCCCGGGTTCACTTGGGAGAGCCCTGAATTAGGGTTTGAGTTTCCCGGAGATCTACCCAGCCAAAAATCTCGATCCAAAGCTCTAAACTTCGATTTTTGCAAGGAGCTTCCAAATATGTCTTCAGATTTCAGAAATTCCTATTTTTGTAGAAACCCTAAGTTTTAGGGCCAAATATGAAAATGCTCAGAATTGAATTTTGATTGGATAGATAGATTCTCCTTGATGAGTAGAGTCAATCTACTATACTGCTTTTCCAAAATATGTGGAGAGAAACCCAATAAATAAGAAACTCAAGTTTCCGTCACTGCAAAATGTCTTCTTCTTAGGTTAGCTCTGATACCATGTTAAATTTTGAGCATTAATTCACAATACTCTAGGATCTTCACTGAGAGAATAAAATATACAGTATATCAATGCATAACAATCACAATAAGCATCATAAGAATCAAAAGCATGAGAGACAAGAGACACAGAGTTTCCGTGGGGAAAACCCTAAGGTGAAAAACCCCACAACTTCCTCAAAGATAGAGAGAGCAATGGCTCAACCAAAGTACAACCAAAATACACTTGAGATAGTCTCCTAGAAGCAGGTGATCCTCCTCCTCACTAGTGTGCCACTTTCTGAGTGAGAGAGAGATGACTTTTCGAATGATCTAAATAGAGATCTCCTGATCTCTATTTATACTAACCTGTTTTCCCAGTGACCTTATGGGGCCGACTTGTCTAGCTAGGTACATCCACAATATAACTTATATTTCAGGGCCGAACCCACCCATGGTGGTCTAATAACCCATCGGCAAGTACACACAATTGCGACACTTGTCAATCCACATGATGACACTTCCTTATAGAGGAATAACACATCTCTAATAAGGGTACAATAAATATATATGAAATACATAGATGAAATACATTCCGAAGTTACATATACATCAACATAATATATAAATGAAATACATTCCGAAGTTACATATACATCAACACTCCCTCTTAACTAGGAAGGCATTTCTTGACACAGATATACTAGCACAAGTCTTCTTCTCTAGATCATCGTCATCTATGCATCATCCTCGAATCATCGTCATCATCACTGTTGCTGCTATCTCAAACAATCTCTGAATCTACTCCTCATAGGAAGTTATACAGAGCCAGTCCTTTTTCATAATGGATGTAGGCCCACCACCTACAGGTCTTCATCACTGGCCATAGTGTGGAATCCTCAGGACTTAATACGTGCATCACAAAACCTGGCGGTAGCATCCTAGGCTGTTACGAGCACACAGCTCTACCTGTCGGATCTCCCAGGAGCACATTACATGTGACCCATCACAAAACCTGGCTGAAGCATCCCAGGCTATTACGAGCACATAGCTCTACCTGTCGGATCTCCCAAGAGCACATTACATGTGATCTCACCACAAAACCTGGCTGAAGCATTCCAGGCTATTACAGGCACTCAACTCTACCCGTCGGATCTCCCAGGAGCACATTACATGTGGTCCACCACAAAACTTGGCTGAAGCATTTGAGGCCTTTTTCATCCTATCCAGATCTCCTAGGAGCATATTACATGTGGTCATGGCAATGCCTCGAAAGAGCATATGAGGCCTTTTTCATCCTGTCCAGATATCCCAGGTCTACTTACATGTCCTCCCAGAGCAATGCCTCGAAAGAGCATCTGAGGCCTTTTTCATCCTGTCCAGATCTCCCAAGTCTACTTACATGCTCATCTGCACAACCTATCCATGGCCACAAAGT
Organism: Larix kaempferi; assembly: GCA_027924585.1. Taxonomy (NCBI): domain Eukaryota; kingdom Viridiplantae; phylum Streptophyta; class Pinopsida; order Pinales; family Pinaceae; genus Larix; species Larix kaempferi. Next base: position 22,896,445 of record BSBM01000502.1, read on the forward strand.
ATCAACCTGAGACTCTCCATACATCATCCCTATGTACACATGATCATCCTGATCATCATCACTACATCATCCTGATGCATGTCATCTGGAGAAGCTCGTCATCCATGATCATCCTGATCATACAATGCATCTACCTAATGCATACCAAGTATCTACTTGATACATATCACCATACACAATGTATCCACCTGATACATACATAGATACATGATCCACACAATGTATCTACCTGATCAGTATACATGATCTACCCGATCATACAATGTATCCACTTGATACATATACAGATACATGGTCCAAGCATCCAACATGATGCATACATACATAAATTATCCAACTGATCATATCCAGCATCCAACATAATGCGTGCATACATAAATGATCCAACTGATCATATCCAGCATCCAACATGATGCGTACATACATAAATGATCCAACTGATCATATCCAGCATCCAACATGATGCGTACATACATAAATGACATACAGAGCAGAAACTAGAACATCATCCTGATGCTCATCATCCAGCGCTTACATCCACAACCATGTGAAGGATCCCCCTTCCAACATGCTAGGAATGGCTACAAAAAATGTCTCCATCACTTCTTCCTCGAAGTGTCATTGATCTGAAAAACACCAAGCCTCTCTCTGAAGTACTCAAACTTCACTCTGGCTAGTGGCTTTGTCAACACATCTACAATTTGCTCATCTGTTGCAACATACAGGAGCTTCATTGCTCCTCTCTACACCATATCCTTGATATAGTGATATTTGATCTCTATGTGTTTCGACTTGTCGTGGAACACTGGGTTCTCAGATAGCTTCACACAACTCTAGTTTTCACAGAAGATACCAGTAGCCTCCAACGGTAGATCAAATAACTCAAACAGTAGCTTCCTCAGCCATACTGCCTCACAACTAGACGAACAGGCTGCAACATACTCTACCTCGGCTGTACTCAGTGCTACGCAGGACTGCTTCCTACTAAACCAAGAGATCATACCTAATCCCATACTGAAATAGCACCCAGATGTGCTCTTCCTATCTGCAGCACTGCCTGCCCAATCTGAATCAACATAACCCTGCAGGTTAAACTTTTGATTCGCTTCATATTTGAGCCCATAGTCAACTGTACCCTTCAGGTACCTCAGAATATTCTTTACAGCAATTAGGTGAACACTCCTCGGATCCGTCAAGAACTGGCTCAATGTGTTCACCGTAAAGCAAATATCTGGTCTCGTGTTCATCAGGTACATCAAGGACCCAATCATCTGATGATACATAGAGACATCAACCGGCTCAGATGAAGCATCACATAGAAGCTTCATATTCGATGCCATAGGTGTGGCCATGGCCTTGCAATCCATCATCCCGAACCTCTTCAGGACATCTACAGTATACTTCCCTTGTCCAAGGAAGATCCCATCTGTACTCTGCCACACCTCCATACCTAGAAAATAGTGCATCATCCCTAAGTCTTTCATATCGAACTCGGCAACAATCTTCCTCTTTGTATTAGCAATCAATCTGTCATCTCCTGTTAAAAATATGTCATCCACATATAGGAGTAGAATCACAGGATTCCTTCCTCAATGTTGTAGTAAAGGTTGGAATCCGCTTTACTCTTGGTAAATCCCAAACTAGATAGGAAACTGTCCATCCTACTATACCAAGTTCTGGGAGCTTGATTCAAGCCATACAAGGCTTTCTTCAATCTACACACATGTGACTCTCTGTCATGTGTTTCAAAACCAAGTGGCTGCTCCACATACACTTCCTCTTTGACTACACCATTCGAGAAGGCAGTCTTGACATCCATCTGGTGTATCTTCCATTTCATCGTTGTAGCTAGGGCAAGTACTGATCTGATGGAAGTGTACCTGGCTACAGGAGCAAAAGTTTCTTCATAGTCTATTCCCTCTTTCTGAGAGAAGCCACAAGCTACGAATCTTGCCTTGTATTTCTCTATGCTGCCATCTGCAGCATGCTTGATCTTGTAGATCCATTTGGAAGTCACAACAGATTTCCCTTCAGGTCTTGGAACAATATCCCAAACATCGTTCTTCATTATTGATTGGTATTCCTTGACCATGGCATCCTTCCATTCTTTCTTTTTCACTGCTTCTTCGTAATTAGAAGGTTCTTTGTTCATGATATCACAAAGTAAAGCAACATAGCTGGTGTGAGATCTAGTTCTCTTCTTTGCTCTGTGTTCTTCTTCTGGAATGCCAAATCTTTCTGCATCTTGAATGAGCTCTCTAGTCCATGCAGGTTTCCTCTTGTGAGAGTTGTCCTCACATGGTGGATCTACAGGTTGTTGTGGATCTTGAATTTCATGATCAACATTTGGAATTGTTTCAATCATAGTAGTGTCTTGAAATCTAGTTTCCTTGGGTTCTTCATAATCTTCAACAGGTGTCTTCCTTGATTTGATGAATTCTGAGTTTTCATTAAATGTTACATCCTTGCTGACATCAATCTTCTTGAACCCTAGAAAGTATATTTTTTAAGCCATCGAGCTTTCACTGTAACCCACAAAGATACCCTTCTTTCCTCAAGGGTCCAGCTTGGTCCTCTTTTCCTTTGGAACATGTGTATATATTGGACGACCAAATATTCTGAGATGGTTGACCTCAGGTTTCTTACCAGAGAAGACCTCTTCTGGTGTCTTGTTGTCTAATATCTTGTGGGGTGTTCTATTCTGCACATATACAGTTGTCTTAGCTTCTTCTGCCCATAGATGCATAGGCAGATCCTGGTCATGCAGCATTGCCCTTGCTGCTTCCATAATTGTTCGATTCTTTCTTTCTGCAACTCCATTCTGTTGTGGATTGTAAGGAGCAGTCAACTCCCTTTTAATCCCTGAATCACTGCATAACTTCTTGAAGTCACCTGAAGTGAATTCTCCACCATTGTCGGATATGAATGTTTTGATCTTCTTATCAATTTGGTTCTCCATCAAGGTTTTGAATTCCTTGAACTTATCAAACACTTCATCTTTGTTCTTCAAGAAGTAGATCCAAGTCTTCCTGGAAAAGTCATCAATGAAAGAGACAAAGTAAACATATCCACTCAGAGAATTGGATGATATCGGACCACATACATCGGAGTGGATAATTTCCAAGATATCTTTTGCCTTGCTTTCATTGCTTGGAAATGCTTTCTTTATGTTCTTTCCTTTTGCACATCCTTTGCAAACACCTTCATGTTTGGTCTTGATTTCAGGAAGACCCTCTACAGCCTTGCTTGCAATTGGAAGTTCCCTATAGTGCATATGAGCAAGTCTTCTATGCCAAAGTTCACTTGGATCCATGGATTCATGCACCATGGCATTTTTAGGTTGTCCCTTTAGTTTATACAATCCTCTCTCTTGCTCTCCAATCACTACTGCATCATCTATGGTCTTTTCCTTTGGCCACATTAGAATTTGGCCATCCACAAATGCAACCCTCATACCTTTTGCATCCAATGCAGATATGGAGAGTAGGTTCTTCTTGAGCCCAAGTACATACAAAACATCTTTCATCTTCAAAGACTTCCCAGAGTCTAGATTGTAGGAGGCCTCACCACTTCCTTTGATAGGGTATTGGTAGTCATCCCCAAGTTTCACCTTGTGGGGTGACTCATGTTCAGATAGCTTCGCAAATGATTCTTTAAACCCAGTCATGTGTTTTGAAGCCCCACTGTCAATAATCCAATCATCACAACCATGAGAGATAGTACCTGTGAGAGCAGAGATTAGAACATACTCTTCTTCGCTTGATGAGTCATCATCAACACTTTCTACTCTAATCTTCTTCTTGGGAGGTTCATCATCCTCGGCAGCATGAGCATGGTACCTTATTTTGTTGCCCTTCTTTTTCTTGTTGAAGTTGTTGTTGTCCTTCTTGTTCTTAGGACAATTTATGGCAATATGTCCCTTTTCATTACAGGTGAAGCATATTCTCCTTTCTTTATGGTGATGTGAAGATTTCTTGAAGTGAGATGGCTCTCTCTTGGACTTCCCTTTCTTGGTGTGAGCTGTGAGAGCTTGATCTTCATTCCCCATATTTTCTTCTCATGCCACAAGCCTTGCTTCTTCTTATGAGCATTCTTCCCGTAGTCTGCTGAAGGATACCAACTTCATTCTTGCACAGATTCCTTGAATAAAGGAGTCCCATGACCTGGGAATGCCATTCAGAGTGGTCATGGAAACTTCACCATTCTCCACCATTTCATCCACTTCTTCTAGTTGTTCCTTGATCTGAGAGACCCTAGAAAAATAAGATTGAATGGATTCTCCATTCTGAAGTTTTACCCCTTTCAATTGGTTCCGCAGAGTCATCTTCCGATTTATGTTCTTCCCTTCAAATAGCTTGGATAGTGAATCAAACATCTCTTTGGGTGTCTTCAAAGATGACACATGGGGGATGAGATGGTCCTTGATAGAATCAACAATGATTCTCTTTGCCTTGACCAAGTTCTTCTTATGCAATATCTTAGCCTCTTCATCTTCTGGGATAGGGATGTCTTCTTTTACATATGAGTCCAACTCATTCTCTTCCAGGATTAACCCAATCCTATACTTCCAGGCTCGGAAGTTATTAGCCCCTTCAAGCTTATACTCAAGCTTGGTGTGGTGAGACATCTTAAAGAGTACTTCAAATGGAAATAGAAAAGATTTAGGTCTTACCACTTGATTTGCTGAAAACTGGATCTGGTCCCGGATTAGGGTTTGTCAGAGAAACCCTAAAAATTCAGAATATGAATTTCAACTTTCTGAAAGGGTAGAAAGATGTGCCTTGATGAGCTGATCAGCCTGGTGTATTTAGAATTTGAGATCTTCAAATATTCACCCTTCAAAAATGCCTTTTTTTGTCTTCCCGGGTTCACTAAGGAGGACCCTGAATTAGGGTTTGAGTTTCCTGGAGATCTACCCAGCCAAAAATCTCGATCAAAAGTTCTAAACTTTGATTTTTGCAAGGAGCTTGCAGCTATGTCTTCAGATTCTAGAAATTCCTATTTTTGTGGAAGCCCTAATGTTTAGGGAAAAATATGAAAATGCTCAGAATTGAATTCTGATTGGATAGATAGATTCTCTTTTATGAGTAGAGTCAATCTACTATACTGCTTTTCCAAAATCTGTGGAGAGAAACCCAGTAAACAAGAAACCCTTGGTTTCCATCACTGCACAATGTCTTCTTCTCAAGTTAGCTCTGATACCATGTTAAATTTTGAGCATTAATTCACAATACTCTAGGATCTTTACTGAGAGAATAGCATGTATAGTATATCAATGCATATCAATAATAACAAGCATGTCAATCATCACAAGAAGCAAAAGCATGAGAGACAATAGACATAGAGTTTCCATGGGGAAAACCCTAAGGTGAAAAACCCCACAACTTCCTTAGAGATAGATAGAGCAATAACTCAACCAAAGTACAACCAAATACACAGAGATAGACTCCTCCTAGCAGCTGAATCTCCTCCTCACAAGTGCGCCACTTTCTGAGTGAAGGAAGAATGAGTTTCTAAGTGATCCAAATAGAGATCTCCCGATCTCTATTTATACTTGTCCTGTTTTCCCAATGACCTTATGGGGCCGACTTGTCTAGCTAGGTACATCAACCATATATTACATAAATAAGGACCGACCCCACACATGGTGGTCTAATAACCCATTGGCAATTTAACACACTTGCGACACTTTTCAATACACATGACGACACTTCCGTATAGAGGAATGACACATCTCTATAGGAGTACAATAATATATAAATGAAATACATGGATGAAATACATTCCGAAGTTATATATACATCAACAAGGAGCACTATACAAAATGGGTGCCGATGAGATATTGCGGCGGTGTGTCTTGCCACATGAGCAAGAGCAGATCCTTTCCAAAGCACATGCAGGTGTTGCTGGAGGGCACTATGGTGGTCATGCAATGGAAAGGAAGGTGCTTTGAGCGGGGCTATGGTGGCCTACGCTGCACAATGATGCGATAGAGTATGCACGATCCTGCGACGTTTGTCAGAGAACTGGGAAGCCATCCAAATGGGATGAGATGCCGTTGATGCCCCAGTTGACATTGCAACCATTCAACAAATGGGTAGTAGATTTTGTGGGACCCATCAATCCCCTGGGTAAGCACTGGTGCTAGGTATATCATCACGACGATAGATTACTTGACATGATGGGCAGAAGCTGCACCAGTCATTGATTGCTTCGCGGCCACAACCGCGTGGTTTCTCTTTGACCACATTGTCACTCACTTAGGCTGCCCCAAGATACCGTTGAGCGATCAAGGAAGCCACTTTCTTAATCGCACCATCAGCACATTGACGGAGGAGTTGCAGATCCAGCATAAGAAGAGTACACCTTATCATCCGCAGGCGAATGACACGGTAGAGGCTTTCAATAAGATATTGTAGCATGCGCTGAAAAAGGTGTGCAATGTGAACCACAATGACTGGGATCTAAAAATCCCAGTGGTATTGTGGGCCTATCGCACCATATGTAAACGGCTGACAGGGAAGACACCATTTAAGCTGGTGTATGGACAAGAAGCGGTTATGCCTATGGAGTATATCATTCCGATTTTGCACATAGCGGAAACAACTGGTATGGATGCTGCGGTAGCCTTAGAGGAACATCTTGCACAGTTAATACAGCTGGAGGAAGATCTCTTTATTGCTGGTTTTCACCAGGGTGTGGAGAAGGATCGCCAGATGGCTTGGCACGATCGCCAAATCAAGAACAAACAGTTTCAACAAGGTGATTTGGTGTTGTTATACGATAGCAAGTTTATGAAACATCCAGGAAAATTGCAGATGCATTGGCTTGGTCTGTATCGCATTAGTAGCATTACATCAGGAGGAGCGGTATAGTTATAGCAGTTTGATGGGGCGATGCTCCCCAAATTGATTAATGGTAGCAGGTTGAAGCCTTATTGGTCGGGCTTGGAACACCGCAATGCCTGAGTTGCATCGAAAAAAAAAAGTGTAGAATGATTGGTGGAAGGATGGCACACCAACAGGGACAGACTGTAGAAATAGGCAGGCTTTTGCTACAAGTACAGAGCAATCTAGGACAAGTAGACGCGTTGCGACCGGGTCAAATCAGCAATAAATAACAAAAGTTGAAACAATTAATTAATGACACTTGTTCGAATGATGGGCATTAATGACGGATCCGGCCGATTGGCTGACAGAATCAACGGTGGATTTGCATTATTAATACAGGATTTTGGTTTAATTAAGGTAGGATTTAGTGATTATTACAGAGGATTTGACTACAAGCTATAAAAACAGATAGAAGCTGGTTGGAAAGCATCGAGATTTTCGTTGTTAAGTGCCCGTGCAGAACTGACGAGTATTGGCATAAGCTTGGTGGTGTGTTGGGCAAGGTTCTGTTGAGCTTGCAGAGTGTTGTTAGGTCGAAGAAGCTATCAGTTGTAAGCACTGGGTAAGGTATGGCACGGGAGCTAGAAACGGTGGACATTAGTAGAGAGGTTGAGTCTCCTTTCACCAGGATTGTAGTTGAGGAAGAAGTTGTGTTTGTGGGAGATGTCAATCTTGAGGTAGAAGTTGCCAATATGCTGGTAGGAGAATTAGTCGTCGTCAAGAAGCATTGAGGGGGCTAGTAGTCTAAGTCCCAGTAGAGCAAGAGGCAATTGAGATCGTCCACCAGGGTGGTAGGAGAAGCTCACGTACAGGTCGGGCTGTCCAGTCGCCGCGTTGATGAATCTGCCCCATGGGAGGGACTGTCGGTCATTGACATCCCTGGTTATATCCGTCCCAATCGACCGAATGCAACCCCGCGCAAGGTGAACCTAAAGCAGAAGCATGGTGTGAGGATGCCCACGCTTCTTGCCGGACTGGAATGCTCTGCTGATATTGGGCCAACATTGATTCAGCTCCGATACGATGACCATGATATGGTGGCCCACCCAGAAATTGCGTCGGCCCCATATGTGCCTGGATCTCAAATTACCGTGATGCCGATTGTCTAAGACTAGCCCCAAGGATTGAAATAGGCTGGCTTATTAGGACTTATTAACATGTCGCACTTTGGGTGACTGGCGGAAGTTAACACATGCGTGAAGCAACTGCTCGCATGCTTCCATGGGGGTTCATTGTGGCTAGACAATGAAATCCCAGTCACTGTCGATTTAATTTCGTACATTACCGGATTTCCTAAAGATGGGGTTGACCCATCGCAGTTTTTACAAGGGAAGGCAAATGAAAAAAAGCAGGCAGGACAGCTGGTGAAGAAATATGGCTTGGAAACGGATGGCCGCGGGTATCGCACCAATAGTATTAATGACAAGGAGGTACTCACCGGCACCAAGATTATATCCTGCAAGATGATCTGCTGTGGTCTCCCTAACTAGTGTAACTCAGGAATTGTTGCATGTGCTGTACAATGTGTGGAGGGCGTCCAAATGAACTGGTCCCTATTTCTATTGAATCAATTAGCAGAGGATGCTACGACAGTTCAGGCCGATAAGGGCTCGTTTACATATAGCTGGCTGCTTCTTTTGATTGCATTTGTGGCTTGGAAGGAACTTGACACATACCAGGGCATGGAAGTTGAGGTTGCCAAAGAGCCGCAGGGTGCACACTATCAGAACTTATGGTATGTACGTGAATTCGAGCACCTCCGGGATTGCCAATTGCTTTTCTGGCTTTACTGGGAGATGCTTGGAAATGCCGCAGCAAAGGTACCGTGGATATCCGAAGAAAATGAGGCCAGGATTAAGTCATTCATGGCGTTTGCGGTTTGGCCGCATGCTATTTATGTACAGGCAAGGCGTGACCCTGGTCAACAATTGTTGCTAACCCCTTACAAGGTAACAGCTGAAGCACTGGAGGTTATCGTGAAGAACTGGCTAGCAGAATGGCATGAACCTATCACGGTTGCCGAGATTGAGGTTGGTGGGCTAGCGAAGGGTCCAGAAGATCCTATATCGGCACAAGAGTCACCCAGTTATCATGATTTTGATTAAGAGTCCATCAAAAGACTGATGGATGATGATAGTGACTGTACCTTGGAAGAGCACAGAAGCAAGAGGCACTAAGACCTGGCGATAATCAGTGGGCTGCCCCTATCGGCGGAAGCACACTTGGGTCGATTGATACATGCAATCGCTGATGCATCCATCGCAGCAGCTTAGAAGATGATACAGGTGACAAATGAAGGGTTCCATGCACTCACTGCTCATGTGGACTTGGTATATGACATGGTTTGGCGACGAGCATCAAATGATGCAGTGGCACCACAAGTTATCACAATCAGCACTGAGTTGTGGGTGAGAAATGTGGAGATTCCCCCGATTATGATTGTGACCGACGACGAAGCTGTGAATGCCTTGCTGCAGCAGCTAAAGAAGGTGACCATTAATGTCAATGCACTACCAGCGGAAGGGTTGACTAGTATTTAGGCATTTACTAGCCAGGAAATGACTGATCGACTGAGGCATATTAGCGGCATGTGCGTCCGACTGCAGGCGAGCAAGGCTGATGCAAAGTGCACCATTGATGAATTTACGGCCCGGGTTGCTTCCGCACGGCAGGTTGTGGATGACCTCGAAGCACACATTAAGGGAGAACAGGCTGAGAAGGAAAGCGAAACTGAAGGCCTAAAACAGGAACACGATTTCCTAATTGCGGAGAAGGCCTGTATGTGGGACGACAGTGTACGAGTCGACCGGGCTATCATGGAAGCTTATCAACATGTCCCGGAGCCCACTGAAGAGGTGGATGTGCTCCAATGGGTGCAATGGCTAGGGGCTGCCATTATCTAGTTGTGGCGGGAGAATCAAGCATTAAAGGCTCAGGTGAATCCCAATACACCTCAAGTTGAAGTTGATGATAGAAAGCGGGCACTTGAGGAAGTCACCACTCAGTTGGAGGAGCTAGAAAAGGCTGCAACGAAGCTCACAACTGACACTGTGCAATTCTGGGGCCAAATAATCCAGGAGGAGCAGGTCAAACAACTCATGAAGGAACGGTAGGAAGCGAAGGGGCAGTTGGCGATGCTTAAAGCAGCAATGCGGGTAATGCCCGCCATGGAGCAGGTTTCCAAGGTTATGGAGTTGAAAGATCTACAATAGCGCATCGCCAAGGAAGATGAACGATAGAAGAAACATGCTGCACAGTTGGAGCAGTTTCAGGATGTTGGGGGACAGTTCATGGCCAAGGCAGGTGAAGTGCTTCAAGCAGTACAGGAGCATCAGCAACAGGTGACAGCCAAGCTCACTGAGCAACCATCTACAGAAGATGTGGTTGACTGTCAAGTGGGGACTACAAAAGTCAACGAAATGGTGGTAACAGTTGTGCAGTAGTACGAGGACTTCAAAGCAAAGACCATAGAATACACCATGTCCAGTTGACGTGGCTCAAGGGTGAGCCACAAGATTGTGTTGGGGGCCTATTGGCAGGCGGTTTGATAAGGAGAAATTGCAGCATTGTCGATGCTGCGACACATCAGATGAAGTCGCGGAAGGGAGAAGGATCGATTGTTTTATGTATTTTTTGAGTCGGTTGTACTGCATTAGGCAGGTTTTTGGGTCGTTGGACCATATGAGATGTAAATTGTACTGCAGTAGGTGGGTTTTTGGGTCATTTGGACCGTGTCAGTTAGATTTTGGGTCTTTTGTCTAAGAGTCGGTTAGGAAGCTATTACTATGTGGACAAGCATTGTAAAGGCGGAAGCCTATATATAGACAAGAAGTTGTAGGTCGAAGGGAGAGGAAGGAGAGAGAGTCTTGATATGTGGTTTTGTGAGATCAAGAGATATTGCTGAAGTCTGTGATCTACGGAGGCATTGTATTGGGTTTTTGCGGTAATAATATGATGTGATGAAACCATTATGTGCAATCCTAGTGTGTCTTCTATTTTTCGATGGTAATGCAATGTTTCTTTGATGCAATAATTGTTTACTATTATAATATGCTGCAACAATGAATGTTTCCATTATATGATGCTATGAGTACAATAATGTCGAAGTAAATGCATAGATTTACAGTTGAATGTTGCAATAAGATTAAGTAGCAGATGCCACACACATCCTCCTTCATTCGGCACAAACATGGTTCCATCCACTCTCCCTTGATCGCCTTAGTTGAGACCTCATCTACTCTGCAGGTGTTGCTGGGAAGGGTAAAACTTGTCTAGGCCGGTGCTCAGGGAGATCACGGTGGGTTGGTGTCGACAATGATGGGAACCCCTGTCGACTGTGTTTGATTCAACAATTGAGTTTTGTTGGCTGTAGGTGAGCAGAGAGTTTGGGCAAGCTAGGAACCCTTATCGTTGAGTTCTTCTGCTCATAGGTGCTTGAGAAGCCAAAGATTGAGGTTGGAGGAGGTTCTATAGCAGCCAACACCAAGTTTGACTTCTTCTATGCACACACTGGAAGCACCCATCAAGATGGATCGCCAAAGAGAAACGTAGATTAGTGAAGGGGATGCCTAAGCTAGAAGGGTGTTGTGTGGGGTAGGTATTGTGGAAGCCAAGGCTGTGACGGCTGAGTGAGACCCTTATAGACCTCTGTATGAGAATTGGCTAAGCATAGAGAGAATAATGGGTTGTGGGTTGAGAGATAGAATCCTGTAGGTGTTTCCTTTTCCCTGGTGGCCTCATACCCCAGCTTGGGGGTGGCCTCAACAGTAGAAAGAGTATATGCTGGAATGAGTGCCTATGGTTGGGTGGAAAAGCGCTCTTACACAACTAGTTGCTTGGATCTGCGTTGGATAAAGATAAGTATTCTTATGCATTTGATTCTGAAGTGTTTTTATTTCATGCCTGTAATGTTATGCTTGTGTATTTTCATGCTAGATGTGTGTGGATAGATTTTAATTCCGCTGTGCATGTTTATTTACATTTCTGCACACATTTCATTTGTTGACAAAATGTATTATGGACTTGGGGCGAAATTTTAGAGTCCAGGTTTTCCCATTGTCCCCTCCTGATGGTCGGATTGGGTGAGGGGGATGTTACAGAGTGGTATTAGAGCTTCTGCTTGCAATGCCGGAGCTATATGGGCTAGAAATCATGATTTACAGGAAAAAATCAGAATTGGTTATGTAGGAAACCAGTTTCTGTAAAATGTCAGTTAAGCGTCACGGAGTAAGTTTGAAATCAATTTCAAAACTTTCCCCTTATTGCCCAATCAAAAACTTGTATAAACCCAAATTTTGAAAATTGGAAAAATTTAGTTGGGCCCCACCAATGCCAAGTGGAAGGGTGATGTGGACCAGCCACATCAAATCTGTGTGTGCAGGTGACCGTAAGGGATGAAGTGTGAAGGAAGAGAATATCTTGTCGTTGAGCAGTAAGGAAAATCGATGACTGAGAATGATTCAGGCCCGCAAAGGTGCACAAAATTTAATTTGTTTTCATGGCCCTGAATGAAAACCGCCCCATCCACGTGTCATTCTCTAGTGCGTTCAGGCACATAAAAGTGGTCTTGGGAAACTACTTCTTTCGGGATCTTGAAACCACTTTTTGGATGTGGGGATATGTGACATGCAGAAATGTCAGAAGGAATGGGACCCTCGTCACTCATGTCAGTTGTCGGAGATCGTGCATATCAATATCAACAACTCACAGTGTCTCGGGGCCTTAAACATGCACGAAGGATAACAGAACTACACAACCCTAAAGCGATAAACCGCTCGATGACGTGTCTCTCTATCGTGCATTCAGGCTCACAAAAGAGGGTCTAGGAAAATGCTCTTCTCGGACCCTGAAACTGCTTTCGACCTGACAAGCACTGATGTTATGTTGGGTCCAGACATCTAGTGTGTAGGTGAAAGGGGAAATGGGACCCACGGTGATCATGTTAGTATGGGAGGATCGCGCAGATTTGATTAATGACTAAGAATGATTAAGGGACATGAAGATGCATGGAGGTTAATTCTTCTCGCAACCCTGAAAGAAAAATGCCCCATCCACATGCTGCTCTCTCGTGCATTCAGGCACGTAAAAGCAATTTTAGGAAACCGCTCTTCCAGGAGTCTAAAACCACTTATCACTGAAAAATGCACTCGATCTTGTGCACCACAAGGGGGCAAGCCCCCTTGACCCCCGTCGTCCCTTTCATATGTCGTTGAGTTTGAGAAAGTTCTGTTGTTTGACAGAAATTTTCAATATGGGTTGTTCCTAGGTTGCATGAAGAATTATGTTATAAGTTTCTAAGACTGTAATAAATCTAACACATGTGTTTATAAACACTTTTGCAGATTCAAAATCCTATTAGTGACAGTTAAGGTTAGCATTTCAATCTAGTGCAGTTGGGAATATTTTGATCTTGGTTGGACCAAGAAGAAGAGTATCATCATGGAGGATTCACAAGATCCTTATGAGGTTGAGGCAAATGCAATGGGAGAGAATGTACAGGTTGATAATGTAGAGACATAATCTAATGGTAGAAGAAACCAAGAAAATCCCCCATACATTGTAGAAACCATGAGGAGCTTAAAGGTGGAACTGCAGAGTTGCATAGCAGACAATGATAGGATGATTAGAGCCCAAGAGGAGCAGAATCAATTGAATGCAGATATGCTTCAAAGTTTGACTGAAATTCAAAGGAAGATAAACCATGGGTAGAATTCAAAAAATTAGGAAAGGAGTGGGGGTAGCTCAAGGAGGCATTCCCACAAGAGATGTCATAGTTCAAGAAGGATTTCTAGAGATATGACATATACTACAGAAATATCTTCTAGTGAATCATTTGAATCTAAAGAATCCATTGAAGTTTCAAGCTCTTCATCTCATAGAAACAAGAGGAAGAGGTCTTCCAAGAACAACTCTCATGGAGAATTTAAGAAGGCCAAACCTCCTACTTTTGATGGTGAGGTTAAATCTGGTCAAGAAGCTGAAGCTTGGCTTCTTGGGATGAGGAAGTATTTCAAAGTCCAATACTATTCAGGAAATATGAAGGAAAGAGTGGCCATCTTCAATCTGAATGGAAGAGAGTCTATATGGTGGGAACACCTTAGGCAAGTAAATATGATCAATGAAAGGAAGATTGTGTGGAAGCAGTACAAGAAGTACTTCCAGGAAAAGTACCTTTTAGATAGGCATTATGATGACAAAATCAGATAGTTCCATGAGCTGAATTGGGACAAATGAAAATGGAAGAATATGCAAGCAAATTCTTGGAGCTGTTGAGGTATGTTAAATATATCAGGGATGATAAGGTGAAAATTCGACGTTTGAGTCTAAGTGGACTGCCCCAGTCATATAAAGATATAATTGAGTTTGATGAACCTCGAACTCTAGAGGAGGCCATAAGAAAGGCCAAATATTGTTTTGATCAAAACAAAAGAAAAACAGAATTCCATAAGGCATGGAAGTGTCACGGTCCCTCCCATGAACCCAATTCAAGGGGACATGATGCCAAATTATGGGCTTTCACATATTCTCAGCCCAATTCATTAGATTCATATCATTAAAATAAAGAGTGTGTAGATGTAAATTAAGCCAATATGGACAGCGAAATTAAAACTCATCCACTCACATATCGTATGCATACAACATATAAAAAACAGTCCCCAATTTAAACATTGCAGAAGTAAATGCATAGACAAAAAACACTTATCTTCATTGTGCAATTGTCCCCAAACAACTAGCTATGTTGCTGCAACGTTCCACCCAACCATAGACCAGTTCTGTTCATCAATCTCTCAACACAACTGCCACCCTCAAGCTGGGCATGATTCTTACAAGGAAAAGGGGACATTCAAGCTCATGCACAGCCAAAGAAATAAATACCCATAATCCATACCCCAACATACTCTTACACACAACAAACTCAGAAACTGGGCATGAATACACATTTCCAGCAAGGGTATTTTACAAAACAGGCTCCATGGGTTTTTCCCCAAATTGTGGTGTTGGTTGTGGAGCCAGATCTTCTAGTCTCATAGATGATATTGTATCAGCTGTGTTTGTACCCCAGTTTTATATGATATGTAGGTGGACTGTACACTCACCCCAGCGGGGGGGGTGTGGGGGGGCATCGCCCCCCCACGGGGTTCCAGGAGGGTTCGTCAGTTGTTTTGCGGGCCCATGGTTTTGGGTATCCCGTGGTATTTTCCCATTGTATTTCCCTTATAAAATAAAGACATTGTAATACGGCTAGGGTGGATGATGTATTAGGTTTTATGCATTGTAAAGATCTCTGAGATCAGGAGAGATACTGTGAAACAGAGAAGATGAAGTGCAGCGGTTGTGCTGCAGGTTGTATCCCTTCACCTTGCTGGACGGTAATAATAATAAGGACTGGCAAATTCAGTGTGGACGTAGCCCAAGTTGGGTGAACCACGATATATCTGTGTCTCTCTTGTAATGTGTATGTGTGATTATATTTGCATTTTTGTTTATTGTTATTGCTCTGCGATCCTGTTTTTCTAACAATTGGTATCAGAGCCAAAGGTTTATTTGGCAGTTAAACCCGTAGGAAGATAGGGTTTCTGGTTCGAGTGGGAGCAATGGAAGAAGAAGGAAAGTTTAAGGTTGAGAAGTTTAACGACCAAAACTTCGGGTTATGGAAGATGCAAATGGAGGACTATCTGTACCAGAAGGATCTATTCCTACCGTTGGGAGGAAAATCAAAGCAGTCGACGGCTATGAAGGATGAAGAATGGGAGGTTCTTGACAGAAAGGCTCTGGGAACAATACGGTTGAGCCTGGCTTCATCGGTGGCTTTCAATATCTCAAAAGAAACGACAACAGAGGGTTTGATGAAAGCATTGGGTAAGATGTATGAAAAACCCTCGGCCTCCAACAAGGTATTTCTAATGAAGCGTTTATTTAATATGAAGATGTCTGAAGGTGGATCTGTTACTGATCATTTAAATGAGTTTAATACAGTTACAAATCAGCTAAGTTCTGTAAGAGTGAACTTTGATGATGAGGTTAGGGCTCTTCTAATCTTGTGTTCATTGCCAGAAAGATGGAATAGCTTGGTCATGGCTGTAAGTAACTCTGTCTCTAGTTCAAACACCTTGAAATTTGATGATGTTATTGGTGTTATTCTTAGCGAGGAAATGCGAAGAAAAAGCACAGGTGAGACATCAGGAAATGCGTTGACCATGGAGAGAAGGGGAAGACAAAAGGAGAGAGGAAAGAGCCAAGGTAATCGTGGAAAGTTTAAAATGGGCAGATCCAAGTCCAGACTAGGAAAGAGAGAGTGCTGGAACTGTGTAAAGAGAGGACATCTGAAGAAAGATTGCAAATCTCTAAAGAAGAAAGGAGATGCATAGAAGGAAACTACCCAGGAAGCAAATGTAGTAGGTGATGTGTTACAAGATGCTTTGATTCTTACATTAGATAATACTAGTGATTATTGGGTAGTAGATTCAGGAGCTTCATGTCATGCTACACCCCATAGGAAATACTTTCATGAGTATGTTCCTGGTGACTTTGGACATGTTTTATTGGGTGATGATGAGCCATGTAAAATTGTTGGAATGGGTAAGGTATGGATAAAAGTTAAGAATGGAACTGATTGGTTGTTGAAATAAGTTAGGCATATTCCTGCTATGAAAAGAAATATGATCTCAACAGGACAGTTGGGAGATGGCAGCTGTCTATCTACGTTCGGAGAAAAGTGGTGGAAGATCACTAAAGGATCAATGGTGATAGCAAAAGGAGATAGAGTAGGTACGTTGTATTTATGTCCTCATAATACTGACCATTCTATCTCTTTAGCTTCCACAGGAACAGATACAACATTGTGGCATCATAGGCTTGGCCACATGAGTGAGAAGGGGATGCAGATTCTCCACTCAAGGAAGTTGCTGCTGGATTTGAAGTAGGTAAGTTTGGAATTCTGTGAAAACTGTGTTTATGGAAAACATAAGAGAGTCAGATTTCTCAGGGTTGGGAAACAAAAGAAGAATGAAAAATTAGAGCTTGTGCATACAGATGTATGGGGACCGGCTCAGGTACAATCTCTTGGTGGCTCTCATTATTATGTTACATTTATTGATGATGCAACTAGAAAAACTTGGGTTTATTGCATTAGACAGAAATCTGATGTGTTTGCTACTTTTAAGAAGTGGAAAGCTTTGGTTGAGAATGAGACAGGAAAAAGATTGAAGTGTCTCAGATCTGATAATGGAGGTGAGTACCGCGGCAAGGAGTTTGATAGTTACTATTCATACCATGGGATTCGTAGAGAGAAGACAGTCCCAGGAACACCACAGGAAAATGGTGTGTTAGAAAGGATGAACAGAATGATCATGGAGTGTGCAAGGTGTATGAGACTGCATGCAGGGTTGCCCTTACAGTTTTGGGCAGATGCTGTAAATACTGCTGTTTATTTAATAAACATAGGACCTTCAAGTGCTTTGGATCGTGGTATTCCAGAGGAAGCATGGACAGATAAAAAGGTAAACTACTCATTTCTGAGAACGTTTGGTTGTGAAGCATTTGTCCATATTGATAAAGAAAATAGAACAAAGCTTGAAGCTAAATCCAAGAAATGTACCTTTATTGGATATGGGGTTGATGAATTTGGTTATCGTTTATGGGATTATGAAAATAACAAAATCATCAGGAGTAGAGATGTGATATTCAATGAAAAGGTCATGTATAAAGATCAGTTGCAGGGAAAGAAACATGAAAATGAAAACAGAGTACATAGTGCTTGATGAAATTAAAGAAAATGAAGTTCCGAAGGTGCCAGAAAATCAAGAGCAGCATCAAGTACCTGAAACTCCTGCAACTGTAAGAAGATCTACCAGGTTGAGTAAACTCCCTGAACGATACTCTCCTTCAATGTATTATTTATTGATGACTGATTCTGGTGAACCAGAATGTTATGAAGAAGCAATGCAGGTGGAAACTAGAAAGAAGTGGGAGCAAGGCATGAATGAGGAGATGGACTCATTGGTAGGAAACTAGACTTGGGATTTGGTTTAGTTGCCTGTTGGTAAAAGAGCATTGCAAAACAAATGGATTTACAGGTTGAAGGAAGAAGAAGGAGGTAAGAAGCGGTACAAGGCCAGACTTGTTGTAAAGGGGTTTGCACAGAAGAAAGGTATATATTTTGATGAAATATTTTCTCCTGTTGTTAAGATGACTTCAATTAGGACTATCTTAAGTCTAGTGGCAGTGGAAGATTTGCATCTTGAACAATTAGATGTAAAAACAGCCTTCCTCTATGGGGATTTGGAGGAAGAAAAATATATGCAGCAGCAACAAGGGTATGAGGTCAAAGGTAAGGACGATCTGGTATGCAGGTTGAAAAAGAGCTTGTATGGCTTGAAGCAAGCTCCAAGGCAGTGGTATCTAAAGTTTGACAGGTTTATGACAGAACAAGGTTATAGTAGATGTCATTCTGACCACTATGTTTATTTCAAGAAGATAGACAATGGAAGATATATTATCTTGTTATTGTATGTGGATGACATGCTTGTTGCAGGGTCTGACATGCAGGATATAAATGTACTCAAAAGGAAGCTAGCTAATTCATTTGCGATGAAGGATTTGGGTGCTGCAAAGCAAATCCTTGGTATGAGAATAACGAGAGACAGGAAAAATCGCAAATTGACATTGTCTCAAAGTGAGTACATACAAAAGGTGTTGGAGAGGTTCATAATGCAGAAAGCAAAACCTGTAAGTACACCTTTGGCTAGCCATTTCAGTCTAAGTAAGGAAATGTGTCCTAAGACACAAGAAGATATAGATTACATGTCCAATATTCCCTATCGATCAACAGTTGGCAGCTTGATGTATGTCATGGTGTGCACAAGACCAGATATTGCACATGCAGTGGGAGGTTTGAGCAGATATATGAACAATCCAGGTAAAGAACATTGGAAGGAAGTACAGTGAATTCCCAGGTATTTGAGAGGTACTACCATTGAGGCATTATGTTTTGGAGGTTCAGACATTGTTCTACAGGGATATGTTGATGCAGATATGGCAGGTGACAAGGATAGCAGGAGGAGCACCACAGGGTATGTGTTTACCGTAGGTGGAACAACAGTAAGCTGGATTTCGAAACTACAGAAGGTTGTTTCACTTTCAACAACAGAAGCAGAGTATGTTGCCATTACAGAAGCTAGTAAAGAGATGATTTGGTTGCAGAGGTTTATGGAGGAAGTGGGTAAGAAGCAGAAGGATAGCAAATTGTATAGTGATAGCCAGAGTGCCATTCATATTGCAAAGAACTCAGCATTCCATTCTAGGACTAAACATATACAGCTCAAGTACCATTTCATACGCTCTGTTCTGGAAGATGAACTGTTGAAGCTGGAAAAGATACATACTAGCCAGAATCCTGCAGACATGTTCACAAAGGTAGTGACCAGAGAGAAGCTGAGTTCGTGCTCGGTTTCAGTTGGCCTTCTATCATGAAGGTGGAGTGGAGAAATTTTCCAAGTCCAAGTCCAGCAAGTGCAGCAGTGGTGGAGTTGCTGTGATCAGTCTCCAAGTGGGAGATTGTTGGTTATGGAGCCAGATCTTCTAGTCTCATAGATAATATTGTATCAGCCGTGTTTGTACCCCAGTATTATATGATATGTAGGTGGACTATACACTCACCCCAGCGGGGAGGTGTGGGGGGGCATCGCCCCCCCACGGGGTTCCAGGGGGTCCTGGGGCAGCGCCCTCGAAGAAAAATTTTGGGGCTGTTTTCGCCAGCTGTTTTGCGGGCCCATTGTTTTGGGTATCCCGTGGTATTTTTCCGTTCTATTTCCCTTATAAAATAAAGACATTGTAATACAGCTAGGGTGGATGATGTATTAGGTTTTATGCATTGTAAAGATCTCTGAGATCAAGAGAGAGACTGTGAAACAGAGAAGAGGAAGTGCAACGGTTGTGCTGCAGGTTGTATTCCTTCACCTTGCAGGATGATAATAATAATAAGGACTGGCAAATTCAGTGTGGACGTAGCCCAAGTTGGGTGAACCACGATATATCTGTGTCTCTCTTGTAATGTGTATGTGTGATTATATTTGCATTTCTGTTTATTGTTATTGCTCTGTGATCCTGTTTTTCTAACACGTGGCTCACCAAAATGGACCGTGGGAAGGGAAATTCGTCCCCAGGGAGAAACTCGATTTCTCCCACATGTTATGAGCATTTCAAATGGCCAAAACGACCTCATTGGAACCCCAAATCGATCTTTTCTCTTCCCCATTGGTAACCAAAACAAAAACACCCTTCCCAGCTTGAAAGATGAAAGAAAACAGATGAAATCCACGGAGAAAAACGCCTAGGTAGCTCCAAAAACGTGAGAGAGGCAAAACTGCTTGATGGGTAATGGCTTGGGGAGAAATTCATGGTTGTTTGCTTGCCCAAGAAGCCAAACACAATTTTCCATGAAGGGTGGCTTGCCCATACTCGAATTTGGACAGCCATACCTGTCCATTCCCAAGGCATTAACTACCTCAACCAACTCTTGGGGAGAATGAATGATTGGGTACAAAAGTTAACATGGGTAGTTGAGGGTTTGATGGGTTCTCTCATTGACACTTGGCTTGACTTGATTGACTCAAGGGTTGGAATGTTTTCCCTCCCAATTCCTTGTAAAATCATGCCCCCATCTCTTGTTGCATTGCATAGCTAGTTGTGGGTATTTTATTAAAATGCATATTTACAATTCCAATGTGACTTGCTAGCACGTAAACCATATGCATCAATAAATCGATGGCGGGGCCTTGGCCTTGAGCTCCTCACCACGATTTTATAACAATATTACATTATTTACATTTTAATGCAATGGGGTCAAAATCGGGATATTAAAATCCCCTCCCCCTTGGAATAACACCGTCCTCGGTGCTCCAACACTTAGGAATATATACCCACTTTACACATGTCTCAAAATTCACAAAAATGTGGCAGGTCTGTCCTGCGTTCATCTCTTTACTTTGAAATTTCAGGATCAAGTATTTTGGCTTCCATAAGCTGCTCCTGCTGGCTTGATCTTCTTGTTTTGCAGGTGAGCATCGCTCCACAGCAATCCGTTCAGTTTATTTATCTTCTAGTTGATCTACAAGTCTGGAATTTCATGGATGTCATCTTCCTTGTTGTCCTGGAAACTATTCGAGGAAAATATTTATCCAAAACAAATAGCTTTTGGTCTGCTTCCATGATCAATATGCACAACTGGCCCACACTTTGCTCACTAGAAACACTTGGCTAGTAACAACTGCAAACAATGGCTTTCAATTTCTCACCTGTGAGATTCATCATGGCAATTCCTATTAGGACAAGCATAACATAATGTTAAATTAGTCAATTATTTTCCCAATTGACATGGAAAGTCCATTTCCTTCTCATGAGACTTCCACACTTTTCATGCTTTCCAAACATACACATAAACTCATCCATGTTCATACTCTCACATGGAAATAGCTATTTCAACATTCATAGTTCATTTCAAGAAATTAAAGACAATCTATTTTCAACCATGACATGCACTCAACAATATTTTGTTTCTAAGATGCATCAGTCAAAAGGGAAAGAGGAGAGTAAGAGTTTCCCCCTCTTAGTGTCGTTCCAATCCGGAGACACACCATCACTTGGGGTTCTATGCTCCTTAGCCTCTTTCACTTCAATGTGAATGCTTGACTCGCCATTTATTGGCTATGACACTTAGTGTCTAAGGCCTGTCTAATGCTTTCAACTAGGGAACTCTTCCCCATTGTTGCTTACAAAACCTTTGGATGCTAGGACCCACACATGTCCACTAGCACCATCTTTATTACTGTTGGCACTAAGCTCTTTAGGACGGTCACATGTCCACATGCATCCCTATGATGCCCTCATAGTCCTTGCTTTCAGCAATACCTACACTCAAACATTGAATCAATTCACATGCTTAGTTTATTCTCATAGGGTTTATCTCCAAACAAGAGTTTAAGAAATCATAACCAAATCATATACATACATATATTCATATTAAATAAGCAAGAGCTACAAGATAATCAAATACTTATCTGTATTGGATGTCTTTGCTTGATTCCACAGGATCCTTCTTTGCTTTACAAACCTTGGAATTCCCATGGGTACAATAACGAATGTTGGGCTAGCACGCAGGCTACTCTGCAATAATTTGAATGGAAATGCCATGCTAGTATGTCGACTGGTTTTATCAATTAATTAAGGAATGTTTGGCTAGCATGCTGACTACTCCACAACATCGAGTGGTTAATGCTCCTACCAACTATTATCTAAATTTATCGAGCATCCGTTTTTCTATGGATTTACCAAGAATTTTAGCACCCAACTAGTTACTCTCTGGATTTACCAAGCATTTATTGTTCTTTTAGGGTCCTTGCTTTCCTGCAATGACCAAGGTTTCCATCAAAGAAACAATAGTGTATCAGCTTAGCTGTTAGAAGACTTATACCTGAAATATTCATTACTCCAAACAAGAATTAAATGAAAATGAATACTTATATGTATTTTGCATTTCCTTGCTATTCCATAGGTTTCCTTCTCTGCTTTACAAGCCTTGGATCACCTGTGGAGTGGATGCTTGGACAACATTCCTGCTGCTCCACAACATCATTTGAATAGGCAATGCCAAGCCAATACACCAACTGGGTTTATCAGGAATCCTTAAAATAAGTATGCTAAGCCAGTATGCAGACTGAGTTTATCAAGCATACAACGACCATTTCCAAGCTAGTTCTCCGACTAGGTTTGGAAATAGCACCCTTCACCAATACCTCCACAACATGCAAATAACCAATACCAAGCCAGTACACTGTCTGGGTTTATCATGCATCCAATTTAAAAACATGCCAAGCCAGTATGCCGATTGGGTTTATTAGGCATCATACAATTCTTCATCCACATAAGGATGACACTCCTTCTCCTGTGCAAACCAGCGTTTCCCTTTAGGAACTCTATAGGTGACTTTCTTGATTGCGGGACTATCCATCACTTCTAGTGTCCTTTAGTGTGAGCGTAGAAAGGTTACCATTGCCCGTACAGTCCTTTTGAGCACCCTTTCTTCACTTTGCCTCTTAACGTGCAACACCAAATTGCATCTGTGTAAGCTGATAACACAAGAAGGATAAGCAGGTTCATCAGTATTCCTACTTTAAAATTGTAACCATATTTCATAACATTTACTATCAAGTATTGAAACACCAGGAATGCATCCATTCCCTTAGAGTGTAATCAATATTGACAACCCTATCATAACCCAATACCAGAAAGGTGTGCACTCCCTTTCGGATGTGAGGCATGTACGCCCTAATCATACTCAAGCAGTCTAGAAGAATAATGAAACAATAAAACATGCCCTACATATTAAATCTAATAACCATACATGTATATTTTGAGTTAGGGTTACATAATACTCATTCATTTCACAAATGTATCTTTTCTTCATTTGCGAAGGATGGGGGATCCCTTCTCTGAGTCAACAGTCCTTCGGTTTGCCACCCCATTATTTTCACATTCCATAACTCACACATGCCTTCTTGGAATACTTTTATTGTCTCACTCACATGCTTTACCAACATGTAGTTCGGTTGAGACGTTATCAACATTTACAATGGCGTTTCACCCGAAACCCATTTCCAAAGCATGGGATCCTTCCCATCTAGTTTGGTTTCTGCAGGACATCACACATGGTCTTCCTGCAATGTGTCATCCAAGCACACTTATCAAATAGCCAAACAGTTAGAAACATTTAGCAATAAACTTCAAATCTGATTGTTCCATAACCAATCAATGTCATCAATAATTAAATTCAATATGACTTTGCAATTCTGTCTACTACAGAAATTGATTTTCTTAGTAATGAGGCTATCTTCATATTGTTTGGCTCTCGTAAGTGGTATCACTCTGTCCATTATGGTTTCACCTTTGCTACCATACATGAACACCCACCTACAACATGTCCTCCTGACACAATTTTATATAAGCCAAACAGTGATTAGAAATCATAAGCAAATTCTCAAACCTAAAATCTACAAATTTGTTTTCCTATTAGATTTGCAACCACGAGATTATTAAATCAGACAATTTTCAGATTTGTTTCATGCATAAGTCACAACCATGAGAACCTTCTCATAACCTTTGGCTTTTGCACATGGTAGATCCCGATATTTACTATGGACTTATCCCCATTTCCATATGCAAGACTTTTCTACCTGACATCTGAAACTTCAATCAACCCAACACGTTGTGAGTATCTATGTATATAATTCTTTCATTGCTACAACAATCACTGAAGTGATCTCAGAATTATAACACTCAATAATGCAAACACCTTTAGCTGTTAATATTTGAAATGCAATGAAATATATACATTTCTATATATGCATCATCATCACAATAAATTTGCAAGACACAGTCACACTATCCATGCAATTTAAATAAACTGTAAATACTCATTACTTCACATTCCATGCAACTCTGTCCTTCCAACGGAGTGCTCTGGTAGCCCATCACATGTCTACCTTTTTCATGCAGTATTTATCCTGCATTCATAGCAGCTCATGAAATGGTACCATGATTAACAATAGTCCACCGTTTCATCTATTATATAACTGCATTGAAACATATATATGTCACACCCATGCATTCACACAATGCGTCTCAACATGTGCACCCTCACATATGCATGCACATTCACAACATTTACATAATATTTTAATGTGCATTCACTCAATGCATAACCCCTCCATACAACCTTGCATTGATCCATGAATACTATGCATTCCAACATATTATGGCCTAACTATGCCTGTCTCATATGGCATACACTACAACAGGACCATACGTCATCACTTGATTTGGTTGTTAAACTCACAACCAACATACACAAATGGCATGATATAATTTGGTATGAATGCATTGAGATTTCTAAGAAACTATAGGGTGCAAGGCTCCTTGCCTTCACTTACCCACACCTCACCATACTTGGTAGGTTGAAATTCACATTCAGGAACTCAATACCACATGCAAATCAATCAGCATAGTTAAGCATAGTTGAAGAGATCTTACCAAATCTTCTTTCAACATTCATGCAATTAAGGACAAATAAACATTACTTGCATGGTTTTCATTATCATTACTTGATGTTACCTGACCAATTGGCCTCTTACCAAGGCTACACATTCCTTTTTCCAACCTCATGATCATAGATTTGTTGCACCCTCCTTTCCTCATAAAATTGTTGGTCATATGCAACAATATCATCCACATCTTTAGCCATGCTTTGATTGTATTTTGTCCTACAACCAATGCGGACACCACTAATTATTAACAACCACCATAATTATATCAAGTGGCTCATAGCATATGTAAAACCCCACTATTTTACCAATATGTAATATCCTATTCATGCACAAACATTTTCACGTGTACTATGCAATGTTTGTTAATATGCCATGGTTTATATGCATGACAATTTCATAATTATAATTATGAAAGAAAAACAGGGGTTAAGGAATTCTCCCTTTCCAATCCCTCGTCGTAGCATGGAATCCCTCTTCCATATCACAGTTGGTCCGATTTCCTTCCAGTTATGCAATTCTAGAAATTGCCCATATTGACAACAATTTTTTTTGTCAAACAACCACTGGCACTCTTCTGCACCAATACCTATGATATATGTGGACCTCATTCAAACTCTGGTCGCGCATCCCCGTTCTCCTCTGGATAAGATTTCCAATGCCTATCCCCGTGCTTCCTTCCGATCCAGGACATGGAATTTACATTCTTCCAAAAATGCAAACTTTGCCCAAATTTCTGCACTTTTACACAGCTGTAATTTATTCCGAAAGGTCACTCTTCAGCTGCTTGTAGAAGTAAATTTAGGAAGAATCATGAAAACTTATCTACTAGGTGAAGGTAGTACATATAAAAAGGAAACCCTCAACAACCTTCATATCCCTATTCCGATGCACCAGTCAACTTCTATAAAATTCGGGGTTTGGCTACTTTTCACTTTTCACTTTTCTCCCAAAATCTCAAAATTTGGCCAAAAATGGCTATCTCCCAATCTATGCATTTCTGGAAAATATTCGTCTAATGGAAACTGTCTATCTTAATGAGAAGATGAAATTTCTAGTTCAGTAAAAATTTTGATTCCCACATCTAAGGTCACTTTTATTGTCCACATGCTTTTCAAAATCTCGAAAAAGTGGCCCAGAACAGTGCTTTTTGGCCTTCTGGTTCACCTTGACTCCACACCCTTTGGAGTTCGGCTCCAAGATTCCAAACTTAACACTGTGCCGGCTCCATGGTCATGCCATATCAATTTCATCTCAATCCGACCTTCCGTCAAGCCTTGGGACACAGTCTTACAAAAGTCACTATTCTCCATTTTCTGTCAAATTGGAGCATACTGGGTTCGGGACCCTCTTTGGTTCTTTCATGGCCTTCGTTAATGGCCTTCGAGCCTCACAGGAATCATCCCATTCTGAGCTCGACTGCTCCTTCTAGCCAAAAATCAAGTTTTGGGCTATATACTCGTTTTTTTTTTGCTCCTCCCATTGCTAGTCGCGGCTCAACCTCTGCAACCGTCGCTGGTCTTAACCTTAACTCCGCCGCCCTTGGCGCTGGATTTAACCGTAAAATCACCGTCGCATCGCAGGTTTTAGCCCTAACTTCTGTACCTGTTGTGGCGGTCCTGGCCTTATCTTCGCCGCCTGCAAGCCTTCGTTGCTGCGACCACATCGCAAATTTTGACTTAATTTCGCCACGTGCATCGCATAAATTAACCTTGATTTCACCGTGCTCGTCGCAGAAATTAACCTTAATTTCACCGCGCGCATCACACAAATTTAACCTTAATTTCGCCGCTGCATCGCAGAAAGTTATCCTAATTTTCGCCGCCGCGTCGTAGAAATTAACATTATATTCTACGCGGGCGTTGCAGAAATTAACATTATATTCTGCGCATGTCGCAGAATTTAACACTAAAATCGGTGACAGAGTCTTAGGCAAAATTTCAAAACACTTAGAAAATTTTCAAATTTGTTTAAAAAACAGTTAGAAATTTTTTTCTGAAATATTTCCTTCTTTTATGATGTTTAGTGCTAGACAAAAGGCATACTTACCTCTGCAACTGTGATAAGTAGCCCATGAAGGCCCAATGCTACAACCAACAGCTCTGATACCATTCTGTCATGGTCCCTCCTGTGAACCCAATTCAAGGGGACATGATGCCAAATTCTGGGCTTTCACATATTCTCAGCCCAATTCATTAGATTCACATCATTAAAATAAAGAGTGTGCAGATGCAAATTAAGCCAATATGCACAACGGAATTAAAACTCATCCACACACATATCGTATGCATACAACATATCAAAAACATTCCCCAATTTAAACATTGCAGAAGTAAATGCATAGACAGAAAAACACTTATCTTCATTGTGCAATTGTCCCCAAACAACTAGCGATGTTGTTGCAACATTCCACCCAACCATAGGCTAGTTGTGTTCATCAATCTCTCAACACAATTGCCACCCCCGAGTTGGGAATGATTCCTTCAAGGAAAAAGGGACATTCAAGCTCATGCATAGCCAAATCAATAGATATCCATAATCCATAACCCAACATACTCTTACACATAGCAAACTCAAAAACTGGGCATGGATACACATTCCCGGCAAGGGTATTTTACAAAATAGGCTCCATGGGTTTTTCCCCAAATCGTGGCTCACCAAAACCCACTGTGGGAAGGGAAATTTGTTGGCAGGAGGTTCGATGAAGAAATGTCATAGTACTACCGACGTTGCGACACATCGGATGAGGTCGCGGAAGGAATATTTTGGGTTAAAGTATACCGAGGTTGGCGGGTTTTGGGGTCACTTGGACCACATGTTATGTAATATTGAGTCAGTTGTACCGCGGTATGCGGGTTTTTGGGTCATTTGGACAAAGTCAGTTAGGCATTGGGTCATTTGTTGATAGTGTCGGTTAGGAAGTGGACAAAGATTGGAATGGCAGAAGCCTATAAATAGATGAGAGTTGTAAGTGTTAGAGAGGAGGAGAGATGTAGAAGCCAGAGGAAGTGAGAAGGAGATGTATGCAGACAGAGATCTGTGTTTTGCTTCTGGTATACGGCTGTGACAATAATATAATGATGATGTTTTGGTACGATCTTTGTGCAATGTTGCGATATATGAATGTTGTTATATTTTCTTGATGCAATGTCTTCTTACTGTGCTATGATGAGAAATGCTGCGATTAAGTAATATGTTATAACCCCATGTCGAATGTTTAAAGTTTCTGTTTAAGTACTTCAATAGAACCAGTCCGCATAGCCACAACTTGCCTCCTTCCTCGGCGGAAACATGGTTCCTTCTGGTCTTCTTGGACGCCTTGGGTGAGACCTCATCTGCTATGCGGGCTCGAACCTACCTGGGTTGGTGCCCAAGGAGACTGCGGTATGTGTCGACAGTGAGGCGAACCCCTGTCGACCGAGGTCGGGTTGGTCAACAAAATTCGTCCCCAGGGAGCAATCTGATTTCTCCCACATGTTATGAGCATTTCAAATTGCCAAAACAACCTCATTGAAACCCCAAATCGATCTGTTCTCTTCCCCATTGGTAAAGAAAACAAAAATGCCCTTCCTAGCTTGAAAGATGAAAGAAAACACAGGAAATCCATGGAGAAAAATGCCCAGGTAGCTCCAAAAACGTGAGAGAGGAAAAATTGCTTGATGGGTAATGGATTAGGGAGCAATTCATAGTTGTTTTCTTTCCCAAGAAGCCAAACACATTTTTCCATGAAGGGTGGCTTGCCCATACTCGAATTTGGACAGCCATACCTCTCCATTCCCAAGGCATTAACTACCTCAACCAACTCTTGGGGAGAATGAATGATTGGGAACAAATGCCAACATGGGTAGTTGAGGGTTTGATGGGTTCTCTCATTGACACTTGGATTGACTTGATTGACTCAAGGGTTGGAATGTTTTCCCTCCCAATTCTTTGTAAAATCATGCCCCCATATCTTGTTGCATTACATAGCTAGTTGTGGGTATTTTATTAAAATGCATATTTACAATTCCAATGTGCCTTGCTAGCACATAAACCATATGCATCAATAAATCGATGGTGGGGCCTTGGCCTTGAGCTCCTCACCACGATTTTATAACAATATTACATTATTTACATTTTAATGCAATGGGGCCAAAATCGGGATATTACAGGAAGGATACTAGAAATGAAAACTTTGAAAAAAGAAAGAAGGGGTTCAGGTGTGGTTCAAGCCTCCTCAATTCATAAATCAACTAAGGAAGCCACCATAGGGTGTGCCCAAGCCAGCTAGGATGTTGAGAGACAAGCCAAGAGATCCAATAGAGCCTCTTCAATGTTGGGGATGTGGAGGGTACCACATGCTTAGGAAATTCCCACATCGGGATGGGAGTGAAAGGCAAGTTCACAAAATCCAAGGAGCTGAAATAGTGGGTCAAGTGGCAAGAACCGTCCCTAGAATTTATGCAGCACTAGAGGACCACCAAGTAGACCATCAGTAAACTGTGGTTGAAGTTGAAGGTAAGATTGCTAAGCAATCTATTTCTATTTTGATTGACCTTGGATCTACTCATAGTTATATCAGTCCTAAATTTGTTGAGATTTGTGCTTTTAAGAAATCAAAGCATAGTAAATAATGGTTAGTCCAACTAGACACTGGAACTAAGAGTAAGGTTAGCGAAATCGTGGAGAAATTTCTAT
This sequence comes from Larix kaempferi, assembly GCA_027924585.1. Classification (NCBI taxonomy): domain Eukaryota; kingdom Viridiplantae; phylum Streptophyta; class Pinopsida; order Pinales; family Pinaceae; genus Larix; species Larix kaempferi. The sequence goes on from BSBM01000502.1 coordinate 22,926,107, forward strand.
TGGAAATGGGTGGACTGTCCACTTTTTCAAATATGAACATTTTTCCACTTGGTTCCTATGACATTCTCATTAGAATGGATTGGTTGGAAGCCCATACAGTAAAACTTGATTGCTACAACAAGAATTTTGATTGTATTGATGAAGAAGGAAACCCAAGAGTTGTAAAGGGCATTCCAAAGGTAGTTTTGGTTAGGCATATTTCAGCCATGAAGTTGAAGAAATTCTATAAGAAAGGTTGCCAATTGTATGCAACCCATATTTTGGAGAAAACAGAAAATGAAATTTCTAAGTTGGAAGACCATTTTGTTTTACAAGAATTCAAGGATGCATTTACCGATGAAGTTCCAGGACTTCCTCCAAAGAGGGACATTGATTTTACAATTGATATTGTCCCAAGAGCTGCTCCAGTTTCTAAGACACCTTACATGATGAGTACATCGGAATTATTAGAGATGAAAATGCAACTGCAAGAGTTGTTGGAAAAGAAGTACATAAGGCCAAGTGTGTCTCCATGGGGAGCACCCGTTCTTTTTGTGAAAAAGAAGGATGGAACACTCAGGTTATGTATTGATTATAGGCAACTTAACAAGGTTACAGTGAAGAACAAGTATCCCTTGCCTCGAATTGATGACCTTTTTGATCAAATGAGAGGGGAAAAGTTGTTCTCGAAGATCGATTTGAGATCTGGTTATCATCAAGTGAGAATCAAGGAAGAATACATTCACAAGACAACCTTTATAACAAGGTATGGACACTATGAGTTCATGGTGGTGACTTTTGGTCTCACCAATGCACCAACTACATTCATGTGTCTCATGAATAGTGTTTTCAACAAGTATTTGGACAAGTTTGTTCTTATATTTATAGATGACATTCTTATTTATTCCAAGAATGAGGAAGAGCATGAAGAACACTTGAGAATGGGTTGGCAATTGCTAAGGGAGCATAAGTTGTATGCAAATCTAAGCAAATATGACTTTTATAAAAATAAAATTCATTATTCGGGTCACATTATTTTTGAGGAGGGAATGTCGGTGGATCCCGAGAATATTGAAGGCATCATGAATTGGCCAACTCCAAGAAATGTGACAGATGTGAGATCTTTTATGGGTCTTGTTGGTTACTACAGGAGGTTTATTGAAGGATTCTCCAAGGTCGCACACCCAATCACTTCTTTGCAAAAGAAGGGGATAAATTTTGAGTGGACATCGAGATGTGAGGAAAGCTTCCAAGTGATGAAAAAGCTTCTCACAAGTGCTCCAATTCTAATGAATGAAAATCTGGAAAAAGACTTTGTGGTATGCACAGATGCACGTAAAGATGGACTTAGAGGAGTTCTTATGCAAGATAACCATGTGGTATGCTGTGAGTCAAGGAAATTGAAAGAGCATGAGAAGAACTATGCTACTCATGATGTGGATCTTGCAGCCATAGTGCACACCTTGAAAATGTGGAGGCACTATTTAATGGGCATAAAATTTGAACTAAGGACAAACCATTGTGGTCTAAAATATTTGTTTGAACAACCCACATTAAATGCTAGGAAAGCTAGATGGCTGGAATTTTTATGTTAGTTTGATTTTGAAATCAAACACATAAAAGGTAAAAAAATAAGGTGGCTGATGCACTTAGCAGAAAAGTACATGAGATGCATTTAGCATCCAGTAGTACCTGCCAATCAGAATTTGAGGCAACATACTGTTAACTGTATTGCTGAAGATGAACTGTATGTGCAAATAAATGACAAATTTGGAAAAGAGGTATGAAGGTTACCATTTGGAAGGTGACAGACTTCTTGTTTATAAAAATAGAATTTATATTCCTAATGTGGCCGATTTGAGAAGAATTGTTATGGATGAAATCCATAAAATGCCATATTCCAGTCACGTAGGATACCAGAAAACAATTGCTACAACAAGAAATCAATATTTTTGGCCGGGAATGAAAAAAGACAATGCTGAGTTATTTCTAAGTGTATGAAATGTCAGCAAGTAAAGGTTGAACATCATCACCCAGCAGGTTTGTTGCATCCTTTTCCAATTCCAGAATGTAAATGAGATGTGATTTCCATGGATTTTATTACAAGTTTTCCAATGACAGTGAGGAAACATGATTCCATCATGGTTGTGGTGGATAAATTATCTAAGGCAGTACACTTTATATCAATTAAATCCACGTATAAAACATATGCTATTGCAAAAAAATTTATGAAGGAAATTTTCAGGTTGCATGGTTTGCCTAAAGCAATAATTGCAGACAGGGATACAAAGTTCACCTCCAATTTTTGGAAAATTATTTTTTCCGATTTGGGTACATAGTTGAACTTTAGTACCTCCTACCATCCACAAACATATGGGAAAACAGAAAGGGTAAATCAGGTGCTTGAAGACATGATACACATGTATGTGATGGACAAACCATCCAAGTGGGAAGATTATCTACACTTGGTAGAGTTTGCATATAACAATGGGAAACAAGCATCATTGGGCATGAGTCCAGTTACTTGGGATAATCCAATGAAAAGAATTGTACCTGGGCCATAATTGCTTAAGGAAATGGAACACGAGGTTGCAAACATTAGGCAAAATTTAAATGCAGCCCAAGATAGACATAAAATTTATGCAAATAAGAACCGAGTGCATAGAGAGTTTCATGTTGGGGATCATGTTTACTTTAGAGTGAGGCCAAGTAAGAGTTCCTTGAAGCTTGGAAGTTGTGCCAAGCTATCACCTAGATATTGTGGTCCATTTGAAGTGCTTGAGAGGATAGGGCCAGTTGCATATAGAATTGCATTGCTTGCTAACACTAGAGCTCATAATGTTTTTCATGTTTCTTTGCTTAAGAAATATGTACATGATCCTAACCATGTGATTGATTGGGATGTGGTTTAGGTGGAACCTGAGGGAGAGTTCCAAACCAAGCCATTGTGCATCATAGACAGGAAAGTGACATTTCTCCGGAACCGAGCCATCAGATAGGTAAAGGTGCAATGGAAGCACTTCGGTCCCGATGAGGCTACGTGGGAGTTGGAGGATGCCATGCGAGAGGCTAGTATGAATTTTTGTTCTAAGTTTTGAGCAAACACCGAGGACGGTGTTATTCCAAGGGGGAGGGGATTGTAATACCCCTAGTTTTGACTTTGAATGTATTTATCCAATATTATGTAAATGATGTAAATATGCTAGTGTGAATTCCTAGTGCGGAGCTCAAGGACAAGGACCGACTAGTGAATGTCTACGCATGTATGATGTTTATATTTCATTTGGACTGTTTATTTGGCTTTTATGTTGATTTATAATATATGTAAATATTATGTGCATAAATAATAAAATAGTCCAAGACTGGTTGTTTAAAGGGAACTAAAGGGGCTATGATTCCACCGGAGGGGAAGAGGAAAGGGGCTCCATGGGTGACTAAATCCTTGCTTCCAAGTGTCAACCTTAGAAATCACACAAAATTCTGTCATGTGATGTTAATAAACCAAATATCTCCTTTTTTGACCATTTTTCCAATCATTAATGCATGTGTGTGGTTGGTGGAAAAAGTCACCTCATGTAGTTATTGAAGCATGGGACTTACTACAATTTTGTGACAGTTTTGTCATGACATAAGTCAGTCTGCAACTGCTAGGAGTCCTTTCTCTACTGCCATAAGTTATGTCCGTTTTCTTTTCTCCATTTTCGCATATCCCTTCGAGTCAACCCTCATTTGTCTCATTATTACATGCATATTTAGAAGATGTAGAGCTCTTCCTTGCTGTCCATGAACATACCATGCTGTTTTGAACCCAAAATTTGAATTTGGAGACCATGTTGCAAATTGTCAATATGGGTTTTGTTGGCTGTAAGTGAGCAGAGAGGTTGGGAAAGCTAGGAATCCTTACCCTTGAGTTTTGCTTCTCATAGGTGCTTGAGAAGCCATAGATTGAGGCTACAAGAGGTTCTATAACATCCAATACTAGGTTGGACTTCTTCTATGCACACACTGGAAGCACCTAGCAAGATGGATCGCCCAAGAGAACCATGGATCGTTGAAGGGGATGCATGAGCTAGAAGGGTGTTGTGTGGGGCTGGTATTGTGGAAGCCAAGGCTGTGAGGGATGAGTGAGATCCTTGTAGAGATCTGTATGAGCATTTGTCTAAGCACAGAGAGAAGAATGGGTTGTGGGCTGGGAGATAGAATCCTGTAGGTGTTTCCTTTGCTCTGGTGGCCTCATATCCCAGCTTGGGGTAGCGTCAGCAATAGAAAGAGTATATTTTGGACTGAGTGCCTATGGTTGGGTGGAAAAGTGCTCTGACACAGCCAGTTACTTGGATATGCGTTGGATAAAGATAAGTATTCTTATGCATTTGATTTTGAAGTGTTTTTATTTCATGCATGTAATGTTATGATTGTGTATTTTCATGCTAGATGTGTGTGGATATATTTTAATTCCGCTGTGCATGTTTATTTACATTTATGCACACATTTCATTTGTTGACAAAATGTATTATGGACTTGTGGAGAAATTTTAGAGCCTAGGTTTTCCCAGTGTCCCCTCCCGATAGTTGGATTGGGTGAGGGGGACGTTACATGTTGTAAAAGAAATCATTCTCTGCTATCCATTATATTATACTGAGAAGAATTATTGGGGTTTTTGTTCTCATAATTTTGAGGATTTTCCCAGGGTATATATTGTGTTATGGTTGTATGAATTTCATGGACTGAATTGTCTCATTGCTTCAAGTCACTGCATCTAAAAGGATTAAAGATCAAATCTCAACCAAATTTCAACATGGTATCAAAGCTCAGGGCATGAAGGAGCTTAGTTTTGCATGACAACTAGAACCTACATTGATCCCGAGAAGTTGAGCACAATATTTGAAGACTATGGCATCAATCTCTGTATGACTGAAAGACCGTCTTGAGGCACCTAAAAATTTAACACTTGGAAGGCTAGGATTCTCAACATCCTAGAGGCACGACTTGGATGGCTATGTATCCACTATGGTGGAGGATCCTAAATACAATGAAGGGTGCATCAAATTCAAGAAGAATCAAGCTAAGGCTAAATGGGTGATCTATGATTTAGTAAAATATAACTTGATGCCTGTGATCACACCGCTGAAGACTGCGAAAGAATGCTATGATACATTGACTAAATTATTAGAGGAATGGTGATAACCTTTAGCGTGATCATATATATTATGTGATGGAATATATTTCATACCTTAACATTCGTGTGACTAATATGTTTGAAAGACCATTCATAACCTTCAAGTTCATTATCAACAATATACCAGAGATAATATTTGTGTTGGATCCCTCATAAAGGGGTTTGTATGACTTCTCAAGAAGAGGTAAATCATGAATATCATCAAAATGATAATCATTTTCATGATCATCATCCATTATAACATTAAATGAATCATGGATCAAAGTATTTGTACTATCATCTTCAACTATTTTATCAGTATGAGCATCTTCTTCAATATAATCATTAACTTGTTCTCCATTATTCATAGCTCCATGTTCCTTCGGTACTTGTTCTAAAATCACTTCATCCGGACGATATGCCGTAGGATGTCTTTCCTTTATAATTACATGAAACCATCAATAGATAAAATTTAATATAAGAAATATTAAAATAATACATACATTTACAAAATCAATCAATATAAAAACATATATATAATGCAAAACCTACAAATGGACGATATTAATGTCCCCCCTCATCGTGTTCATGTTCCCTACAATGTTTTTTGGCTGTTGTGATTTTTATTCTTCACCTCTTAAAGCCCCTGTATTGACTACATGGACAATAACATTTCTCATCACCCTTTCTTTTCAGTCCATCCCACAATCTAACAAGCAATTGTCGATTTTGTTCGTCTGGATCAGGAACACTGCTATTTAACATTTTCTCATAAGGAGCTTGAATGAAGATTATTGATCTTATAAAATCAAGATCCACACTTTGCTAATTTTAATCACAATAACAATAGAAATAATTATGTATTCTTTTATGGAAAACAATCCATCGAAGAATAAAATAATTTCTACAAACCATCGCTTGTATAGCAAACATGTTGGAATGTTTCAAAATTTATAGATTTTAAAATATACATGTTCACTGGATATCTGACGACATGAGCATAGTTACTGTTATGAAATACATGTTGGATATCCTACCACTTGAGAATAGTTATCGTTATAAAATACATGCTGGATATCCAACAACTTGAGCATCGTTAGAGCTGCGGATATTCGACGACAATTATCAAATATCCGACTGTCGTTGGATATCCGACTGATCCTTCTATCAATTAAAAAAATTAATCAAATTTCATAATTTTGAAGGTGAAATATGACGACATAGTCCTTTTCGTTGGATGTCATAGGATTTTCTCGTCGGATTTTGGGTTCAAATTTTGTAGTGGGGGGATTTTGCATATCAAAAAATGTCACTCGGCCTTAAAAACACCGAGGAAAATTTTCAAAGATCCATGCCATATTTGTTCCATGATATTAAGAAAATCATTGAGGTTTATCTTGATGAATTGGCAGCCAAATATAAAAGGAGAGTTGAACATAGTGCACATTTATGTGTCGTATTCATTCGATCTCGTAAATACAACATTAGGTTGAACCCACATAAATGTTTGTTTTATGTGGACTATGGGATATTACTTGGATTCATAGTGTCAAAATGAGGGATTATGGTGGGATGTCCCCTCAAGGTTGAGGAAATACTGTAGCTTCCTTCCCAAAAAACAACCAAGCAACTTCAAATCCTTCAAGGGAAAGCAAACTCCTTGAGAAATTTGTCACCAATTTTGGCGAACTAGCTAAAGGTTTCATGCATCTCCTAAAAACAGATGCACTCTTCATATGGGATGACAAATCTCAACGATCATTCGATGCAGTAAAGAAAGCTTTGGTATTAGCCTTGGTCTTTAGTCCTTCGAACAATAGTAGAGACTTTCTGCTATATTTGGTAGCATCCAGTTCCACCATAGGAATGGTATTGATACAGGAAGATGAATCATCACAAGAACATGTGATTTACTATTTAGTAAGAGTCTTGTAGGTCCTAAATTGAGATATTCCCAAGTTGAAACGTTGGCCTTGGTAGCGGTTCACGCTGTCCAAAGACTTAGACATTATATATTTCTAAGAAAAATGACCATAAGGGCTGAAATGAACCCCATGAAACACATTTTTTCCCGCCATATCATTGGGGGGACATATTCAAAATGGATAGTAATTTTTCAAGAATTTGATCTGGAATTCATAAACGCTAAAGCTAAGAAGTCATTAGAATTTGCATAACTAATGTCTGAGTTACCCTATGATAAAGAGGATACTGTATGTGATGAATCCTAGGTGGATGAACGTGTATTCCTCATAACAACATCAAATCCTTAGTATGGAACATTTATCATATAGATATCCAAACCCAACGGATTGGTACTCAATTTTCTATCATTGAATGACATCACATTCGACACTAAGCACGAATATACCTCATTATTAGGGATACTTTGTACCATGGAAAAGTAGACATGATCTTAATAAGTTGTTTAATACATAAGGAAGCTGAACACGTTTTAAATGATTTCCATGCTGGATCATGTGGTGGTCATCTTTCTGGGTTGGAAACTACCCAAAAAATCTTGCGTGTAGGATACTTTTTTCCTACAATCTTCAAAGATTGCATCAATGTTGTCAAAAAGTGTCACCCTTACCAAATTTACACAAGAAAAATGCACGCACATCCTGCTCCACTACACCCTGTAGTAATCGTGGGTCTATTTTCAAAATGGGCCATTGATTTTATGACAATCAACCTACCTTAAGCCGATGGCCACCACTACATCGTAGTAGTAGTGGACTACTTCACCAAGTGGGCTAAGGAGATGCCTAAATTCAACTGCAAGGCAGAAACTGCAACATATTTTCTCTTCAATCACGCGATAGAAAGGTTTGGTGTACCCAAAGAGATCATCACTGATAATAGAAGTCATTTTAGGAATTCATTCATGGATGAGCTTACCACCAGATAAGGATTGCAGTAGAATTTTTCCTCGCTATATTACCCTCAATGCAACGAATAAATATAAGCTATCAAAAAGGTTTTGAAATCCATGTTACAACGAATAGTGGATAAGAACAAGACTAACTAGCACTTGATGTTATTTTCCGCTCTTTGGGCATATTGCACCACAACTAAAACTACAATCGGTTTTACTCCTTTCCAATTTGTTTATGGAGAAGAAGCAGTATTGTTGATTAAATGTGAAATCCCATCATTAAAACTAGCAATTGAACTCCTACCTACACTTTTGCATAAGAAGAATGACTCCTACGTCTCCATTCTCTTGATGAAACTAGAATGGAGGCCTCTCTAAATGTAGAAGCACACAAGAAAAGGGTTAAAATGCAACATGACGAATCAGACCGTCCCCGAGTCTTCTATGAAAGAGATTTGGTTTTAGTTAATGACCAACACCAAGATAAAATAGGGAAAGTGAAATTTGTACCAAAATTATTTGGCCCACTTGTCGTCAAAACTGTGTTAAAACAAGAAGCTTATGAACTAATCAATTATGATGGGGAACCTATGTCGGAAATCCGAAATGGTCTATATCTGAAGAAATACTTCACGTAGGCACTGATGCCTCGCAACACTTGTTGTAATATGTTGTATTCTTTGTATATATTTTTGTACTTTAGTTATTTCGTGAACACACTTATCTTGCTTGGAATTTTTGATTTGGCAGATGGCACAAGAAACCTTCACATATTTTGGATATGTGGATGGCACCTCTCATGTCCCCAATTTTGTGCTAATTCAGTGACCATGGGTAAAAGGGGACAAAATAACCCTTAGGAGATAAATTTTATGTCATTATTGCTAGCATAGGATTAAAATTATCCTAAGTTTAGTAGAAATGATAATTAAATTAATTTTAATTATTTTAAAATAAATTATTGCTATAATTTTTGCACAAGTGGCCAAGAAGGTGCCCTCATGAAGATATGCTTACTAAAATGGAACAGGGGGCAGGAAATTGGCAACAGTGGAAAAAGAAAGCAAGGCGCATTCTTCCTTGAGGAGGAAATGGAAACTAAATAAAAAAGAAGGAAAGAGATAAATGAAGACCAAGGGCACCCTTTCCAATTTGTGAAAGAGGAAACAAATCAGAAAAAGCAAAGAGGGCACTTTTGCTAAAAAGAATAAAAGGAATGTCAAAGAAAAGCAGGAAAAAAAGGGATGGAAGTTTCCAAATGAAGGAAAGACATCAAGAAAAAGAAAAGGAAGGTTATCCACTCATGGGTGACCCACTCTCACAGGTCACCAAGCCAAGTAAGTTTCTCAACAAGTCAACATGAATTCTATAAAAGAAATATTCCAACTCCATTTCACAACTTTTGTCATTGTGAGTTTATGAGTGAAGCATTCTAGCTTCTCAAGGCAAGGTGATGCACCCTAGCCATCCAATGGGAGATGAGCCCCATTATTCTTTCTTCTTCTTCTCTATTATGATCTATTATTCTCCGTGGTAGATAGGAGATTTCTATTGCAGGTCCAAGCCCTCTAATCCATGGAATAATTTGAGTTCTAGTACTAGTTGGTGGAAAAACTAGCTTGGAGGAAGGTGGAGTTTACTAGTACAATCAGAGATCAAAGTTTGCCTCAACACTTCTTGGGAGATGCGCCCCAAGGTTTAACAAGATTCTATTCTACATTTCAGATCAAAAATAATGTTTGGCTACTTATCAGATCTATCTTAGCCACTATTGAGGTTGATCCAGCTTCCAGAGAAGAGTTCACCATCCAGAAGAGTTTGTGAAGAAGATATTGGAAGATCACTACAGAAGGAGGCTCTCATTTCTGAAGGAGGAGCTCAGAACTTCTCAGAGAGCCCAGTGGACCCCCATAATATATTCTTATAACCTGTAGCATCTTCATATCAGTCCCATATTGATATCCAAACCATTCTTCTCTATCTCTAGTCAATCTCTTCCCATTGGGAGTAATTCTAGTTATTGGAGGTCCTCCAGTACACTGAGAGTGCTAATGATTGTAATATTATCTCCAAATATCTATTTTTGAATTGAAAGTGAATTAATTAATATATCAGATCCTTCAATTCTATTTTTACTTATATTTGTATAAATTTGTGGTCTTGGAACCTTCAGAAGTTAAATCTAGTTTAATACTAGCTTAAGAGGAGGTGTATTGGATGAAGGAGGTAATCAACTTGCAAAATATTCCTAAAATATTTTTATTAAACCATGTGAGTATTATTAAGTCTTATCAGGGCCATTAATATATGCAAAACAGAGTATTATATTTTTTTACTGAGTTTTTACCCCCCAAAATCCAAGACTAGCTAATAGGCACTTTTAACTAGCTAGTTTTAGCATATCTTACTGTATGATTTACCTAAGATGCCAATTAATGATATGATGGTTCTATGAGGTCCTTATAACATCTTTAAATAATACCATTCTCTGTTCCTGAGGTTTTGGGTGCATTTCATCTTGTTTGGAAAGGCCAGGAAATCTCCTACCTGTGCAATCCCCAATAGCACCCTTGACTAGTTTTACAAGAAAGTGCATAAAAAGAGTTTTGTTTGTCAGAATTAAGTTATGTAAGTTGATTATGTTCAAAAATAGACCCCTGAACCACATCCAACCTTCATAAGTATAATTTGGTAGGGTCATACAACATTTGGGTAGCCAGGCCCATAAATTAGCATAGTAGTCCAACTCTTACCAACGCCTCACCAACTCTCAAAAAAATGGCAAATTGATGTTTTATAATGTTCATAAGTCCCATTGAACCACATACATCATCATGATTCACCTTTATTCCTTCCCGGTCTTGTATGCATATGCTGGAAGGCCCAGGAAGCTTCGAAGTAGGAAACAAACTTGTCTGTTGCTGAAAAGTAAAAGGCTCCAGTACCTTGTGCATAGGAATTAGTGATTGGCCTTGAATTAACTTGATGTTGTGCACTCTCCCAAATAAAAAACATAACCAAAATTCATCCCTATCATCCTTGATCAGTGAACCAATACTCCTCACTTACACCCTGCACACCATAAAACAATTATTAAAAATTTACTAGTTAAAATTCTGAGTTTTGAGTTGATATTATAGCCTATTCTTGGCTGGGATATTACAGTGGTATTAGAGAACTTTCCTCCAAACCTGTGGAAATAAATAATCTCTTTGGTGAATTGCGGATTGAATCTTCAATGTTGCAGTATGAGGCTCCTACCAGTGATGGAAGAAGAATTTGAACAGTATGAAGAAGAGGTGGTCTCTATCAGATATTTTCAGTTACCAAGAGTAGATGATGGTTACTTATGTGATCATATTTATGATGTTGACATGAGATATGATCCACCTTTGTCTGAATTTTTTAATGGAAAAATACTCAGTGGAAGGAATCCAAAGAAATCCTATGAGTACTTCATCGAGTACTATGCTTTGAAGAAGATTAAGAAGCTCCTAACCTTTAGATAATATTGTGATTTGGAGATAAAGAGGTTGCTCAAATACCCCTACAGCAGAGATAGAAAAATAATTATTGCACATATGGTTGATAGTGTGTGCAAAGAAGTTGAGGCAATATTTTTTCCCCTAGGAGCTAAGATGGAAGGGAAGGACAAAGATGTGTCCTCACAACCATGCAAAACCAAGAAAGGAGACTCATCAAGGCCATTAGAAAGATCAAGCATTATGAGTCTGTTTGGTTTTCCTTCAAGAAGGAAGTCCAAAAGTTGTGATCTGAGCACCATAAAAGATGGAGAGACATTAAGTTTCTTGGGAATAAATGACCAAGAAGACCTTGATGGTGCCCCATTAATCCAAGAAGTAGATGAAGAAGGTCAATGTACACTGGAACATCCAAAAGCCAAACATTTGATTGTTGGCAATGTGGAAGGTGAAATCACTCCTAGTTTCTTTGTGGGTGATCTCAAAATATTTATAGAGGAGGATGAGGTTGTTAGTGGTGGTAAGACATATTTTGGATCAGATCCAAAAGAAGAGAATAAATAAGATATGAAACCATCATTGGGACTTCAAGTTGAAATTGAAGACAAGCACTCATCAATTGGAAATAAACCAGGAAATTTGGTGGAAGGACAAGCCACCATAATTCCACAGTATGAGGAGGAGAACATAACACTAGGAAATTGCCTTAGTTTTGATTTTTATGTGTCATTATGTCAATCTGATATGGCATCCACTTCCAGTGAAAAGTTCTGAATGGTTGAGCCCCCTAGTGATGAGGTTCAAAATTCTGGTGTAAAAAATGAATGCAGTGAGAAGGCTGAAACTTTGAGAGAAGATCTTTCTGGTGCACTGTTGTGGCCACAACAGATCCCATGCTTAGTTGAAGCATGGAAGCCCCATTTTTGAATAAACACAAAGGTAGTTGGGTACGTTTTTTTGTAAATATGAGATTTTGGTTTTTATCCCTAAGATCTCTTACCCATACTTTTGTTCTGTGTGGAAGCCTCAAATTTTGAGTATTTTGTCATTTGCTTTCGTCAACCCAAAACCCGACACTTTGGAAACCCACAACCCGATAGATGCGGGTTGTGGAAATTTGATTTTCATTCTTTTGCCTAGGGTCAACCCGAAACCCAAAACCCGACAAGTGCAGGTTGCAGGTTTTCCTTTCATAATAATGTTTGGTGATTTCCAACCCGAAACCCGAAACCCGCAAGTGCGGCTTTTGGCTTTTGGGATTTCATTTTTTGATTTTGGTCACGTTGTGTGTTCCCGAAACCCGACACCCAAAAATGTCGCGTTTTAGGATTCGGGAAAGTCTTTTTCCCCTTTGGGATTATTTCTCTTTCCGAAACTTGCAACTCGCAAGTTTTGGGAACTTATTTTCACCGTCGTTTTAGTAGTTTGCGATCCTGAAACCTCCAACCTGCAAGTTTCGGGTTGCGGATTTCGGGATTCATAATAAAACTTTGTGAATAAACCCCCGTGACTTGACCCTGCAGCCACAAGACTTAATCTTGACCGTTGATTTGTTTTGATCCTGTGGATGAGATTACACTATGTGATTTGAATAATTATTTGGATTGTTTCCATATTTATTGATTTGTTTGAGTTGGGTTTTATCATTTCAGTGGTCATTTGATTTTGATTATTGTATGTAATCATTGCGTATTCTTATTTGAACTTGTTTGAGTCATTTACATGCTTCAATTTGGGCTAATCAAATTCATATCATGTTTCGGTAAACTTGGAAACAAATTTGAACTTAATGAAATCAAAAAGTTTGTAGAACATCTTAATGGGTTAGAATAATTTGATTAAACACTTATTTCTAATCACTTTGATTTATAACTTGGAAGAGATTATGTCAAATAATGGAATCATGCATTTAATTCTCAACTTTGGAAGGATTATTGAATTTTACTAAGCTTTGGATATTTTATAAAATTTGTCATTTTTGAATAATCTATAATTTTATGACAGATTTTTCAAGGTCTTGTTATATATAATTTAATTGAATCCTGAAAAAGAAAAACATACTTTCGAATCATGGAGAGAGTCAATAATTTGTCATTAAGCAAAGTATTATGTTTTACAAAGAATAATTAGCTTTGCTTATTTACAAGATCATTATTATTGTTTAAATTATATTCGATATATTTTTTGAAGAACAATATTGATAATCTTATTTATATAATTTACTTTGATATATCATGTTATTTGCAATGTTTAATGCATAATATTTCACTAAACCCTAATTTGCCGTGTAGATAAAATTTGAACAACAGAATCTGTAAAAGACATATTTTTGCACGGATGAGTGCGGGAAAACCGCGAGGAATCAACTCAAAAAGTTGCAAACCCACTTCCCAAATGGGCTGATTTACCCCTATTTGTGAACCGTTTTGCAAATATGTCAACCATTTGGGAGGAAAACGTTGCCGAACAGGGGTCAACTTTCAGAAATTTATTCCGACTGTTTTTGCATACAGTGAATGAACCAGGCATCCGGGGGATTCGATGTTATCCTTCCCAGTGCTCTCCATTGTTGATGTATATGTAACTTCGGAATGTATTTCATCTGTGTATTTTATATATATTTATTGTACCCTTATAAGAGATGTGTTATTCCCCTATAAGGAAGTGTCGTCATGTGGATTGACAAGTGTCGCAAGTGTGTGTACTTGCCGATGGGTTATTAGACCACCATGTGGGGTTGGCCCTGAATTATATATAATATAATGTGGATGTATCTAGATAGACAAGTTGGCCCCATAAGGTCACTGGGCAAAAAGGTTAGTATAAATAGAGATCGGAGATCTCTATTTTACACACTCGGAAAAGTAACTCACTCTCACTCTCAAAAGTGGCGCACTAGTGAGGAGGAGGAGGATCATATGCTAGGAGACTATCTCAGTGTTGTTTGGTTGTATTTTGGTTGAGCCATTGCTCTCTCTATCTCTGAGGAAGTTGTGGGGTTTTTCACCTTAGGGTTTTCCCCACGGAAACTCTGTGTCTCTTGTTTCTATGCTTTTGATTCTTGTGATGCTTGTGATGCTTGTCATATTATGATTGTCATGCATTGATATACTGTAGATGTTATTCTCTCAGCAAATATCCTATAGTATTGTGAGTTAATGCTCAAAATTTAACATGGTATCAGAGCTAACCTGAGAAGAAGACATTTTGCAGTGACGAAAGCTTGTGTTCCTTGTTTATTGGGTTTCTCTCCACAGATTTTTTGAAAATCAGTATAGTAGATTGACTCTATTCATCAAGGCGCATCTATCTGTCCAATCAGAATTCAGTTCCGAGCATTTTCAGATTTGGCCCTAAAAATTAGGGTTTCCACAAAAATAGGAATTTATGGAATCTGAAGACACATCTGGAAGCGCCTTGCAAAAATCGAAGTTTAGAGCTTTGGATCGAGATTTTTGGCTGGGTAGATCTCCGGGAAACTCAAACCCTAATTCAGGGCTCTCCCAGTGAACCCGGGAGGACAAAAAGGCAATTTTGAAGGGCAAGACTTTGCTGATCTCAAATTCTGAATGTACCAGGATGATCAGCTCACCAAGGTGCATCTTTCTATCCTTTTGGAAATTTGAAATTCACATTTTGAATTTTTAGGGTTTCTCTAACAAACCCTAATCTGGGACCAGATCCAGTTTTCAGCACTTCAAATGGTAAGTCCTAAATCTTCTCTATTTCCATTTGAAGTACTCTTAAAGATGTCTCTCCACACCAAGCTTGAGGATAAGCTTGAAGGGGCTGATAACTTCCGAGCCTGGAAGTATAGGATTGGGTTAATCCTGGAAGAGAATGAGTTGGACTCATATGTGAAAGAAGACATCCCTATCCCAGAGGATGAAGAGGCCAAGGCATTGCACAAGAAGAACTTGGTCAAGGCAAAGAGAATCATTGCTGATTCTATCAAAGACCATCTCATACCCCATGTGTCTTCTCTTAAGACACCCAAGGAGATGTTTGACTCTTTGACCAAGCTGTTTGAAGGAAAGAACATAAATCGGAAGATGACCCTGCGGAACCAATTGAAAGGAGTAAAGTTTCAGAATGGAGAAACCATTCAATCCTATTTTTCAAGGGTCTCCCAGATCAAGGAACAACTAGAAGCAGTGGATGAAGTGGTGGAGAATGGTGAAGTGGTGATGACCACTCTAAATGGCCTACTCAGGTCATGGGATTCCTTTATCCAAGGAATTTGTGCAAAAAAGAAGTTGATCTCTTTCAGTAGACTACGGGAAGAATGCTCACAAGAAGAAGCAAGGCTTGTGGCACGAGAAGAAAAGATGGGGAATGAAGATCAAGCTCTCACAGCTCACACCAGGGAAGGAAAGTCCAAGAGAGACATCTCACTCCAAGAGATCTTCACATCACTTCAAAGAAAGAAGAGTATGCTTCACCTGTAATGAGAAAGGACATATTGCCATAAATTGTCCCAAGAACAAGAAGGACAATACCATCCCCAACAAGAAGAAGAAGGGTAGCAAAAGAAGGTTTCATGCTCATGCTGCCGAAGATAATGAACCCCCAAAGAAGAAGGCTAGGGCAGAAAGTGATAGTAATGATGATTCATCAAGTGAAGAAGAGTATGTTATGATCTCTGCTCTCACAGGTACCATCTCTCATGTTTGTAATGATTGGTTGATTGATAGTGGGGCTTCCAAACACATGACTGGGTTTAAGGAATCTTTTGTGAATCTATCTAAACATGAATCACCCCATAAGGTGAAACTTGGGGATGATTATCAATACCCAATCAAAGGAAGTGGTGAAGCCTCCTACAACCTAGATTCTGGAAAATCATTGAAGATGAAAGAAGTACTTTATGTACCTGGGCTCAAGAAGAACTTACTCTCCATCTCTGCATTAGATGCAAAAGGTATGAGGGTTGCATTTGTGGATGGACAAGTCCTAATGTGGCCAAAGGGAAAGACCATAGATGATGTAGTAGTGATTGGAGAGCAAGAGGGAGGCTTGTATAAATTAAAGGGACAACCTGAACATGCCATGGTGCATGAATCCATGGAGCCAAGTGAACTTTGGCATAGAAGACTTGCTCACATGCATTATAGAGCACTTCCAATTGCAAGCAAGGCAGTAGAGGGTCTTCCTGAAATCAAGACCAAACATGAAGGCGTTTGCAAAGGATGTGCAAAAGGTAAGAACATTAAGAAGGCTTTCCCAAGTAGTGAAAGCAAGGCAAAAGACATCCTGGAAATCATCCACTCAGATGTATGTGGCCCTATGTCATCCAGTTCCCTGAGTGGGTATATTTACTATGTCTCATTTATTGATGACTTCTCCAGGAAGACTTGGGTATACTTCTTGAAGGGAAAAGATGAGGTGCTTGATAAATTCAAGGAATTCAAAACCTTGATGGAGAATCAAACTGACAAGAAGATCAAAACATTCAGATCCGACAATGGTGGAGAATTCACCTCAAGTGACTTCAAGAAGCTTTGTAGTGATTCAGGGATTAAGAGGGAGTTGACTGCTCCTTATAATCCTCAACAGAATGGTGTTGCAAAAAGGAAGAACATAACTATCATGGAAGCAGCAAGGGCAATGTTGCATGACTAGGATCTTCCTATGCATCTATGGGCAGAAGCAGCTAGAGCAGCTGTATATGTGCAGAACAGAACACCCCACAAGATATTGGACAACAAGACACCAGAAGAGGTCTTTTTTTGGTAAGAAACCTGAAGTCAGTCATCTCAGAATATTTGGTTGTTCAGTATACACTCATGTCCCAAAGGAAAATAGGACTAAACTAGATCCTTCAGGAAAGAAGGGTATCTTTGTGGGTTACAGTGAAAGTTCGAAGGCTTATACAATATACTTTCCAGGGTTCAAGAAGATTGATGTCAGCAGGGATGTAACATTTGATGAAAACTCAGCATTCATCAAATCAAGGAAGGCACCTACCAAAGTTTATGAAGAACCTAAGGAAACAAGATTTCAGGACACTACCATGACTGAAGCAGTTCTAGAAGCTGTTCGTGAGTTTGAAGATCCACAAGAACTTGTAGATCCACCCCATGAGGATAACTCTCACAAAAGGAAACCTGTATGGGCTAGAGAGCTCATTCAAGATGCAGAAAGATTTGGTATTCCAGAAGAAGAACACAGAGCAAAGAAGAGAACCAGATCACAGACCAGCTATGTTGCTTTACTCTGTGACATTATGAACAAAGAGCCTTCCAGTTATGAAGAGGCAGCGGAAAAGAAAGAATGGAAGGATGCCATGGTTGAGGAATAGCAATCAATAATGAAGAATGATGTTTGGGATGTTGTCCCAAGACCTAAAGAGAAGTCTGTTGTGACTTCTAAATGGATCTTCAAAATCAAGCATGCTGCAGATGGCAGTGTGGAGAAATACAAAGCAAGATTCGTAGCTCGTGGCTTCTCTCAGAAAGAGGGAATAGATTATGAAGAAAATTTTGCACCTGTAGCCAGGTATAATTCCATCAGAACAGTACTTTCCCTGGCTGCAGCTATGAAATGGAAAATACACCAGATGGATGTCAAGACTGCTTTCTTGAATGGTGTAGTTGAAGAGGAAGTATATGTGGAACATCCACTTGGTTTTGAAGTACATGACAGGGAATCATATGTGTGCAGATTGAAGAAAGCCTTGCATGGCTTGAAGCAAGCTCCCAGAACTTGGTATGGTAGGATGGACAGTTTCCTATCTAGCTTGGGCTTTACCAAGAGTAAAGCGGATTCCAACCTTTACTACAAGGTTGTGGAAGGGAATCCTGTGATTTTACTCCTGTATGTGGATGACTTATTTGTAACAGGAGATGACAGACTGATTGCAGATACTAAGAGGAAGCTTGCAGCTGAATTCGATATGAAAGATTTGGGAATGATGCACTATTTCCTAGGTATGGAGGTGTGGAAGAATGCAGGTGGGATATTCCTTGGTCAAGGGAAGTACACAGTAGATATCCTGAAGAGATTCGGGATGATGGATTGCAAGGCCATGGCCACACCTATGGCATCGAATCTGAAGCTTCTATGTGATGCTTCATCTGAGCCGGTTGATGTCTCCATGTATCGTCAGATGATTGGGTCCTTGATGTACCTGACGAACACGAGACCAGACATTTGCTTTGCTGTGAAAACATTGAGCCAGTTCCTGACGGATCCAAGGAGTGTTCACCTGGTTGCTGTAAAGCATGTTCTGAGGTACCTGAAGGGTATAGTGGATTATGGGCTCAAGTATGAAGCGAATCAAAAGTTTAATCTGCAGGGTTATGTTGATTCAGATTGGGATGGCAGTGCTGCAGATAGGAAGAGCACATCTGGGTGTTGCTTCAGTATGGGATCAGGTGTGATCTCTTGGTTTAGCAGGAAGCAGTCCTGTGTAGCACTAAGTACAGCTGAGGCAGAGTATGTTACAACCTGTTCAGCTAGTTGTAAGGCAGTATGGCTATGGAAGCTACTGTTTGAGTTATTTGATCTCCCGTTGGATGCTACTGGTATCTTCTATGATAACCATAGTTGTGTGAATCTGTCCGAGAACCCAGTGTTTCATGACAGGTCGAAACACATAGAGATCAAATATCACTATATCAGGGATATGGTGCAGAGAGGAGCCGTGAAGCTCCTGTATGTTGCGACGGACGAGCAGATTGCAGATGTGCTGACGAAGCCACTAGCCAGAGTGAAGTTCGAGTACTTTAGAGAGAGGCTTGGCATTCTTCAGATCGAGGACACTTCGAGGAAGAAGTGATGGACACATTTGCTAAAGCCATTCCAAGCATGTTGGAAGGGGGATCCTTCACATGGCTGTGGATGTAAGCGCTGGATGATGAGCATCAGGATGATGTTCTGGTTTCTGCTTGGATATGATCAGTTGGATCATTATATGTATGTATGTATGCATCATGTTGGATGTTGGATATGATCAGTTGGATCATTTATATGTATGTACGCATTATGTTGGATGTTGGATATGATCGGTTGGATCATGTGTATGTATTTTGTATGTACGCATCATGTTGGATGCTAATGGATACATTGTGTGGATCATGTATCTTTGTATGATCGGGAAGATCATGTATGTTCATGGATATATTGTGTGGATCATGTATCTTTGTATGATTAGGCAGATCATGTATGTTGATGGATACATTGTGTGGATCATGTATCTATGTATGTATCAGGTGGATACTTGGTGTGCATCAGATGGATGCATTGTATGATCAGGATGATAGTGGATGACGAGCTTCTTCAGATGACATGCAGCAGGATGTTGCAGTGATGATGATCAGGATGATCATGTCTACATCAGGATGATGTATGGTGAGTATCAGATGATACTTTGTGGCCGTGGATCAGGTTGTGCAGGCAAGCAGGTAATTTGTACCCTGGGATATTTGCAGATGGTCTTTCGAGGTTTTTCCTATGGCATGTAATTAGGTGCCCTGAGACATCTGGAAAATGATCTTTCGAGGTTTTGCTTGGGAGGACATATAATTTGTGCCCTGGGAGATCTGCAGATAGTCTTTCGAGGTTTTGCCTATGGCATGTAATTCGGTGCCCTGGGATATCTGGCAGATGCTCTTGCGAGGTTTTGTCCTATGGCATGTAGTTTGCTCCTGGGAGATCTGGACAGGATGAAAAAGGCCTCAGATGATTCAGCCAGGTTTTGCCATGACCACATGTAATTTGCTCCTGGGAGATCTGGACAGGATGAAAAAGGCCTCAGATGCTTCAGCCAGGTTTTGTGGTGGACCACATGTAATGTGCTCCTGGGAGATCTGACAGGTAGAGTTGTGTGCTCGTAACAGCCTAGGATGCTTCAGCCAGGTTTTGTGGTGAGATCACATGTAATGTGCTCCTTGGAGATCCGAAAGGTAAATCCGTGTGCTCGTAACAGCCTGGGATGCTTCAGCCAGGTTTTGTGATGGGTCACATGTAATGTGCTCCTCAGAGATCCTACAGGTAGAGCTGTGTGCTCGTAATAGCCTGGGATGCTGTAGCCAGGTTTTATGACGCACATAATGAGTCCTAAGAATTCCACAGTATGGCCAGTGATGATGAAGACCTACAGGTGGTGGGCCTACATCTAGTATGAAAAAGGACTGGCTCTGTAGAACTTCCTCTGACGAGTAGAGTCAGAGATTGGTTGAGATAGCAACAGCAGTGACGATGATGATGACGATGCATCGATGACGATGATCCCGAGAAGAAGACTTGTCTAGCAGATCTGTGTCGAGAAATACCTTCCTAGTTAAGAGGGAGTGTTGATGTATATGTAACTTCAGAATGTATTTCATCTGTGTATTTTATATATATTTATTGTAACCTTATAAGAGATGTGTTATTCCTCTATAAGGAAGTGTCGTCATGTGGATTGACAAGTGTCGCAAGTGTGTGTACTTGACGATGGGTTATTAGACCACCATGTGGGGTCGGCCCTGAATTATATATAATATAATGTGGATGTATCTAGATAGACAAGTCGGCCCCATAAGGTCACTGGGCAAAAAGGTTAGTATAAATAGAGATCGGAGATCTCTATTTTACACACTCGGAAAAGTAACTCACTCTCACTCTCAAAAGTGGCACACTAGTGAGGAGGAGGAGGATCATCTGCTAGGAGACTATCTCAGTGTTGTTTGGTTGTATTTTGGTTGAGCCATTGCTCTCTCTATCTCTGAGGAAGTTGTGGGGTTTTTCACCTTAGGGTTTTCCCCATGGAAACTCCGTGTCTCTTGTCTCTATGCTTTTGATTCTTGTGATGCTTGTGATGCTTGTCATATTATGATTGTCATGCATTGATATACTGTAGATGTTATTCTCTCAGCAAAGATCCTATAGTATTGTGAATTAATGCTCAAAATTTAACATCCATTACTGTAAATTTGACCTCAGCATTCAGAGCAAGGGTGGAGGAAGAGGTCTCAAAAGGATGGAAGGATTTTCATTCTTCCTATATTTGTATTCTTCTTGCAATGTTTTGTTGACAGGGAAGGAGGAATGTTGCTACCAGAGGGAGTGGATGATCTTTGTATTACCGAGAGATGAATTGATTCTTTCTTTGCTATCATTCTCTTGATAGCAATTTCTTGTGTTTAATAGATTGGATATTGTAGGCTCTGCTTGAAGTGGCTGCTTTGATTATCAAGTTCAAGCTTTGTATTTTTATTAAGCTGAGATGGTAATACAATTGCTTTTCTGCAATTATTTTTCATTTGTTCATGTGCATCTAATTAGATTTCTCTCTTTTCTGCACATATAAGATTATAATCAGATTTAATCAACTTTCTGCATTTCTGTAGTTTACATATTAATCTGATTATATTTAATCATTGCATAAATGATTATATGTTCAAATAATTTTAACATAATGAAGATAATTTCTTGCTTCTCATGTTAGAATTAATGTTCTTACGATATCAATATTTTAAAATTTCTTTTAAAATCTTTGATGATCAAATTATTCCTTTTAAATATTTAATCATTTCCTTTATTTTAAAATACTTGGCTCCCGGGATAGATTAGTAATTAACATTTAATTTAGTTTAATCTTTTGGTTTAAATCTCTTTTCTGTAATTATAGAATTTATTCTCATAGTTGCAGAACTATTGATTTTAGATTGCA
This sequence comes from Larix kaempferi, assembly GCA_027924585.1. Taxonomy (NCBI): domain Eukaryota; kingdom Viridiplantae; phylum Streptophyta; class Pinopsida; order Pinales; family Pinaceae; genus Larix; species Larix kaempferi. The sequence goes on from BSBM01000502.1 coordinate 22,948,258, forward strand.
TATTAATTCTGGATTGCATTTAGGATTAATTTCATAATTAATTCAAATCCTCCTTTTTAAGGAGCAAACCCACCGACTCATAGAATTCCAGTGGAGGCCGAATATCCGTGGGTGTTAACCACACCAAACAGCTCGAGGATAGGGTAATTCTTGCGTAGGATTATCTGAAGCCTTTGGCTGGGTTTTCATCCCCTGTTGTGTGCCTTGGACCATTGCAACACCTTGCATTCACCCTGCATAACCGAGGCATCAACAAATGGCGCTAGAAGGAGGGTTGCCATCCAACATTTAAGGTCATTTGAGCTATTTTAATCAGATTATTTCATAATGGATCCGGCCCAAAAATATGTATTTAATTGTTTTTCTGATTTTAGTTGTTTTTCTAGACAAATTAGTTTTCAATTTCAAACAGATTTGTTGAAGCATTTGGCAGAAGAAAAATTCGATGGTGAAGGCGAAAGCTTAGCACAAGAACATGTTTTTCAATTTCTTCATAATTTTCTTCTTAATAAAATTTTGGATCAAGATGTTTTGTGCAGATTGTTAGACTTCACATTCGAAGGATGAGTCAAAGAGTGGTTTGTAACCTTACCTTTTTCCTCTGTCCATTCTTTTGAACATTCTTTAGATCTTTTCATACTTTCTTTTGGACATTATGACTTTGTTAGATTATGCAATGAATGGAAACAACTCTCTAGAAAAGAAGGTGAATCATTAGAAGGTTTTGCAATTAGAACTTTTAATCTCTATTGTAGATTCCCTTTAATAGATCGCCGTATAGTACTTGAATGGTTTCAACACACTATTTCTGTTTCACATGAATCTGATCAAATAGTAGATGATAAATCTGAATTATACATCAATGATCATCCACATTTTGGTTTAGATCTGCATGAAGAATCTAAAGATTTAGAAATTGTAGAAATGACTTCCTTCTCTTTTTTAGATATGCATCATAATCAATATGATGATTCGGGTGAATTAAATGTTGATATGCCCATGTCTATTTCACATGAAATGCAATGTCAAACTAATCATGAAGGAGATCATTTTTCCATTGAAGATTCTTCTAGATTAAAAGAGAATAGTTCTGATTGTAATATTGAACAATTTTCTTCTAGCATAATTAAAGAGATTCAAGATTCTGATACTTATTATTCTATTAAACCTTTGATAGATCTTGAATCAACTAATTGTTCTTAAGTTTGTGATATGTTTTCTCAATTACCTTTTTCTGATTTAAGTGATTCTTTGGGAGAAGATATTTTACGAAATGATGATACTACATTACAAGAAGAAGTAAAGTCCGATTTGAAACCTTTCATACATACCTCTTTTGAAGAGAAAATCCATCTTAACGAGTCTCGATCTGAAAATATTCTACAAAGAGATGAGTTTCATGCACTTATTTTCTCTTCATATTTTTCTGTGTATCTTGATTTATTTGATAACAATGGCACTCAATCATATATTTCAGATTCTAATCCTCCATTGTTAAGTCTTAAAGAGGTACTTGTTAATTATGAAATGCATGAAGAAGATCAAGAAGATTCTTATCTTTATCATTAATCTATGTCTTCTTGTCATTCTTCTTTGTTGGAAATGAATACTATTTCTAATAATTGTTTTCAGAATTCTTCCTTTTATGATTCATCATTCATTGAAGAAACATTTTCTTCTTACAATCAATTACTTGATGAAGAAGATTCTTGTCAGGATGTTAGTGATACTAGTTCCACACTTACAACATCTGATATCTTTAGTTCTTCTCAAGTAAATACTCAAAGACAATTTGATCTCTTTGAAAATTCCCAATTTAATCAACCAATTTATGATGATTGTTACACTGATAAATTAGAACAAATTGGATCTGATTTTGTTGATCTTACTTGAGAAAATATTTCTAAGGAAAAAATTGTTTACGAAGAAGTTCCGAGTTCTTATAATATTAATGTTGATTCTCTTTCGAATAATCCATTTCATCGCATAAATCTTTCAAACTCTTTCGGTCATTCTTATGATTTTTATTGTGCATACCATGATTGGGTTGTTGATTGGCTTGAGAAATCTTTCTCAGCGAGATTTCATCATTCTGGTCATACTCTGTTTTCTTGACTTGTATATAGTGATGGTAAGACTCCATTCTCTTTATTTGTACATAGATTTCATTTTATTTGCTTTAATGCACTCTTTTTCCATTATTATATTCAATCATTCATGTCATGCTTTCTGATTACTCACATCTTCTTTTTTGCAGGTTTCCATATGCTTCTATGGTTGCATTGGAAATTTGATTATACTTAGGCTTGTTTACTTTTTAGAGTAGTGTAGGAGTAGGTGTAGAATAGATTAATTTTGACAATTTCTTTAATAATTAGATTACTGTTTTTGGTTTTCTTCAATAAAGTATTTGCAGCGAAAATCCAAGTCCAAGTTGGAAACGATACTTCTTCAGATGCATCCCAGGAAGTACTTTTGTCTTCTTCCACTTTTTGTTACTCATAGGGATGACTAATTTCTTGCGACGATTGAGCTTCAATGGACAAGGTAAGATCTCTACATTTCAATAACTTTCTGAATTTAATTACTTTTGTGATTTTATAAATTTATCTAATGAGAATGAGAGATGCATAATTTTCACCACTACTTTCAAAGAAAGAATTTGGAGTTGGTATGAATTTCTACCAGCTAAATCTATTCATTCATTGAAACAATTCACAGAGTTATTTCTTAGTGCTCATGAGACTTATATTCACAGAAAAATTGGTTTGAATTAGAAAATCTCCGTAGATACAAAGATGAACCTCTTGATGATTTCTTTTCCAGATTTATGTTAATATGTTGCAGGTTTCATGAGAGATACCAACTTTTTGAAAAGGACTCAATTGATTGGTTTTTCCATCTTAATTCTCTCTCTGATACACTTGATTTGGAAAAGAATGATAAATCTGAAATTGATGATGTGCATATTGATAATTATCTTAGTTCATCAGTTGATTTTGATTTAGGATCTAATCTTATTAATTCCGGTCAAAATAATAAAATTGTTGTGCATGCACAAGAATTAGGATTTTGTGATACACAGTTTTTGGAACAAAAGAATAAGGATTGCAATTCAAATCTTATATTAAGTAATGATCCTAAAACTCTTGTTATAGATGATGCAATGGAAGAAGAATTAAAGATTCTGGATCCTGTAATTGGATGTGCTAATGACGATTCTACTATTGATATTACATTATCTTCTTCTCATGATCAATCAGGTTCCCTCATTCAAAATTCATTATTAAATCAGATTTTTATTAATTATGTTTCTCTTGAAAAAAATAATGAAAGCTATTTTATCACTAGAGAAGCATTTAATTTTTTACATTCTGAAACTTATTTTTCTTTTTATCCAAATATTTTTTTTGATCAAATATTACATTTTTATGTAATAATTTTCAAACTGATATTATGTTATGGTCAGATTTTGATGGGATACAAAGTAAGTCTTTTAAGAATGAGGGACATATTTATGTTCAATCTGGTTTATCTCTAAATTGCGATCAAGAGGACAATAATATTCTCACTACCATTACTCATGTAATAGATGCATCTTCATCTATTTCATCTCGTATCATTAAGGATTATGATTCAATCTGTAATATTGAAAGGGATACAATATTTCCTCATGTTGTATGAGATATTGGTCTATTTTATCGCAACATCATGACCACATCTGGATCTAATGTCATTAATTTTAAGCTTCAGATTGAAGGACAAAATGAGGTAATTGATTTTAAGATAACATCAAATTGTCATTTTGTTCCTCTCAATTTATTGACGATGGTATTGGTTTGAAGAATTCATTCTCCACCGAATCCCTTTCGCAATTTTTTAATCATATTCCTGATAAGATTCATTTTAGTTATGATCCTCATGAGATACTAGTTCTCTCTATGAATGCAATACAAACATCATATCACTTCCAACATGATTTTTATGATCCAATTCTTGGTTGGTTGGAAGAATCATTTATCAAAAAGTTTCCATGTTAGCCTTCATTCTTTGTATAAAAGAAAATTGATTTGATTTGTCCTTTGATTCCATTTGAAGTATTGCTATTTCCAATACTAATACAAAACTTGTTTCTTTTGCAGGTTTCAAGTTACATAAATGGTTACATTGGAAATATGACTTCACTTAGTTTGGTGATATTCAGCAAGTAGTATTTAAGGATAAGTTAGTTAGTTTTGGTTTAAATTTTTGTTAATAAAGCAGTTGTGATGATACATAAGTTTCAAAACTGAAATCGAGGCTTCATTGAAGGCATTCAGGGAAGTATTTTTATCTTCTTTTACTTTTCATTATTTATGCTCTTGTTTATCATTGGGTTTACATTAAAACATTCATGTTCAAGTTATATCTTCATTTTCTAAACTATAATGACTTTATCATGAGATGTTTTGAGACAACATTTTCATAAAAGTGCATAAATTTTCAATCTTTCCTGATATGAAATGGAATAAAAGAGCCTTCTTAATTTCATAACTACACATTTTAATTTAGTTTAATCTTTAGGTTTCTTTATTTGCTTTCAATAAAAAATCTGATTAAATCTAATGTCTCGTGACTTATTAAAACAAGATGTTTTAGTCACTGATTGTTCTTTTAGTAATTGATACAGTTATGAGATTTTGATTTACTTTTGTTTCCACTTGTATATATGTTTGATTTTATCATTCCCACATTTTCTTTTCTTGCTGGTTTGTTTTGAGTTTTTCATGATCTTCATCTTTTAAAATAAAATAGCTTATCACTCTTTTACAGTCTTGAAATCTTATCTATAAAGGAAATCTTTAAAATGTTTTCTACTTGCTGGAAATCAAATGTTTTGATTAGTTAATCCCTGATTGTGAAAAATCAATAATACACTGTGCTGATAATTGTATTTGAATCTTTCCATCATTATCCTTAGAACTTTATCTTTAACTCAACATAAAAGTTTGAATTTAGTTTCTTTTAAGGGAATCAGTTTTGGGAAAGAAGGTTTAATCTGTAAATATTAGTAAATCTATAGATTTCTTACGCCATCCTTACTCTTAAGGAGTATAGTCGCTTCCCCACCCATTAAATAATATCTTATCAAATTAAAATTAAACATAGCCCAATCCTATTCTTTAACATATCTGGAAGTGAGCTGGGAAATAGGAGGTCTTATCATAAGCCGACCTGCTCATGGTCATTCCTTCTTATGGAATGACTATATCAAAATCTGGTCACCAAGCCAGGATATTGGCTTGTAGCCACACAAACGGTTGTAAGACGAGGGGTCTCATCATGAGCCAACCCACTCATTATCTATAAGTTGGTGTGAATGACACTATCACAACCTGATCACCAAGTCAGAACAATGGTTTCCAGTTTCTTTCCAAGGATGCAAATCTTTAATAAGGATTGAGAAGCTTTGTATATTCAATTAGTGGATGGGATAAAAGCAACTTATTGAGTTAAAAGACATCCATGTCATGGCTATAGACGTCGACTGGCTGTAGGGTCCTGCCTGTGGTATTGGAATAATTTCTTAATACTATTTCTTATATGATTAGCTTGATTTTCGGAGGTTAATTCCCGGTAAAGTTCTTGATTCTTACATCTTGTGTATAATTTATTTTGAAAAATGAGTTTATCTTTAAAAATGTTTTTTGGATAATGATGGAATGACTCGGATGTTTTAGAAGTTTTGAAGTCTAATCTATACTATATCATTCGGTGATAATACTATTCAGATTATTTGAAATTTAGCATGAGAAGGAATTTCATCTTTGTCCCTAATTTTTATGGGTTTCAATACTGTAAGGCATAGATAACTGGTTCTTCCCAGCCAATTGTCATTTGCTATGGCCACAACAGATCCCATGCTTAGCTGAATAAAAACAAAGGTAGTTGGGTGAGTTTTTTTGTAAATATGAGATTTTGGTTTTTATCCCTCAGATCTCTTACCCATACTTTTGTTGTGTGTGTTTGCCTTTTTGATCTGAAATTTTTTAAGTGTTTTTGGTTTGCAGGAAGCCTCAAATTTTGAGTATTTTGTCATTTGCTTTCGTCAACCTGAAACTCGACACTTTGGAAACCCGCAACCTGATAGATGTGGGTTGTGGAAATTTGCTTTTCAGTCTTTTTCCTAGGGTCAACCCAAAATCTGAAACCCGACAGGTGTGGGTTGCGGGTTTTCCTTTCATAATAATGTTCGGTGATTTCCAACCCGAAACCCGAAACCCGCAAGTGCGGCTTTCGGCTTTCGGGATTTCATTTTTTGATTTTGGTCGCGTTGTGTGTTCCCGACACCCAAAAATGTCGCATTTCGGGATTCGGGATTTAAGAAATCCTTTTTCCTTTTTGCGGTTGTTTCTGTTTCCGAAACCCACAACCCACAAGTTTTGGGTTACGGCTTTCGGGAACTTATTTTCACCATCGTTTTAGTAATTTGCGATCCTAAAACCCGCAACCCACAAGTTTCAGGTTGCGGCTTTCAGGAGTCATAATAAAAATTTGTGAATAAACCCTCACGACTTAGCCCCGCAACCACAAGACTTAATCTTGACCGTTGATTTGTTTTGATCCCGTGGATGAGATTACACTGCATGATTTGAATAATTATTTGGATTGTTTCCATATTTATTGATTTGTTTTGATTTGATTGAGTTGGGTTTTATCATTTCAATGGTCATTTGATTCGGATTATTGTATGTAATGATTGCGTATTCTTATTTGAACTTGTTTGAGTCATTTACATGCTTCAATTTGGGCTAATCAAATTCATATCATGTTTCGGTAAACTTGGCAACAAATTTGAACTTAATGGAATCAATAAGTTTGTAGAACATCTTAATGGGTTAGAATAATTTAATTAAACATTTATTTCTAATCATTTTGATTTATAACTTGAAAGGGTTTATGTCAAATAATGGAATCATGCATTTAATTCTCAACTTTGGAAGGATTATTGAATTTTACTAAGCTTTGGATATTTTTATAAAATTTGTCATTTTTGAATAATCTATAATTTTATGACAAAGATTTTTCAAGGCCTTGTTATGTATAATTTAATTGAATCCTGAAAAAGAAAAACATACTTTCGAATCATGGAGAGAGCCAATAATTTGTCATTAAGCAAAGTATTATGTTTTACAAAGAATAATTAGCTTTGCTTATTTACAAGATCATTATTATTGTTTAAATTATATTCGATATATTTTTTGAAGAACAATATTAATAATCTTATTTATATAATTGACTTTGATATATCATGTTATTTACAATGTTTAATGCATAATATTTCACTAAACCCTAATTTGCCATGCAGATAAAATTTGAAAAACGGAAACTGTAAAAGACACGTTTTTGCATGGAGGAGTGCAGGCAAACCGTGAGGAATTAGTTCAAACTGTTGAAAACCCACTTCCCAAATGGGATGATTTACCCCTAATTGAGGATTTTTTTGCAAATATGTCAACCATTCGGGAGGAAAACATTGCCAAACAGGGGTCAACTTTCATAAATTTATTCCAGCCGTTTTTGCATATAGTGAACAAACAAGGCATCCGAGGGATTTGATGTTATCCTTCCGAGTGCTCTCCATTACTATAAATTTGACATCAACATTCAGAGAAAAGGTGGAGGAAGAGGTCTCAAAAGGATGGAAATATTTTCATTCTTCCTATATTTCTATTCTTCTTGCAATGTTTTGTTGACAGGGAAGGAGGAACGTTGCTACCAGATGGAGTGGATGATCTTTGTATTACAGAGAACTGGACTTCTTCTTTCTCTGCTATCATTCTCTTGATAGAAATTTCTTGTGTTTAAGAGATTGGAGATCGTAGGCTCTACTTGAAGTGTTTGCTCTGATTATCAAGTTCAAGCTTTGTATTTTTATTAAGCTGAGATGGTAATACAATTTCTTTTCTACAATTATTTTTCATTTGTTCATGTGCATCTAATTAGATTTCTCTCTTTTGTGCACAGATCAGATTATAATTAGATTTATTCAACTTTCTGCATTTCTGTAGTTTACGTATTAATCTGATTATATTTAATCATTGCATAAATGATTATATGTTCAAATAATTTTAACATAATGAAGATAATTTATTACTTCTCATGTTAGAATTAATGTGCTTATGATATCAATATTTTAAAATTTCTTTTAAAATCATTGATGATCAAATTATTCCTTTTGAATATTTAATCATTTCCTTTATTTTAAAATACTTGGCTCCTGGGATAGATTAGTAATTAACATTTAATTTAGTTCAATCTTTTGGTTTAAATCTCTTTTTCTGTAATTATAGAATTTATTCTCATAGTTGCAGAACTATTGATTTTAGATTGCATTTAGGATTAATTTCATAATTAATTCAAAGCCTCCTTTTTAAGGAGCAAACCCACCGACTCATAGAGTGCCAGCGGAGGCTGAATATCTGTGGGTGTTAACCACACCAAACAGCTCAAGGATAGGGTAATTCTTCCGTAGGATTATATAGAGCCTTTGGCTAGGTTTTCATCCCCTGTTGTGTGCCTTGGACCATTCCAGCACCTTGCATTCACCCTGCATAACCGAGGCATCAACATGCACCAAGGATGAATGAGCACCTAAGTTGCAGTGCAAATTATGCTATTGAGGTCCTAAAAGATAAATATATTGCAGTAGCAACATATGGATCATATTTCAAAACCTTGAGTGCATTGCATTGTTGTAGGCACAAGAGATCCCATGTTTTTATCCAAAATATGGGAGCCCCAATTTCATATCGAAGAGTAACTTAATCAATTTTGGGTTGTTCAGCTTGTTTTCCATTCATTTTGCTGCCTTTGATTTGATTTAATTAAGATAGTAAATTTTTCTTCTCAGAAGTAGGCATTTTTTTAGTGTATTTTTATGAATTAAGGAAATGAGTTTTTGTTAAAAAAAAAATTTCGATCATTCTACAACCCGCAACCCACAAATTGCGGATTGTGGGATGCGGAAAGAGGTTTTTTTAAAAATTTGCACGTAAAGTTTTCTTCCCGCATCCTGCAATTGCGTGATGCGGAAATACCTTTTAATAAATAATAGTTTATACTTCCCGCAACTCGCAATGGCGGGATGCTAGAAGTACTTTGAGCACGCATTGTGCTTTACGTTCCGCAACCCACAATTGCGGGATGCAGATTGCGGAAATGTGTGCATATTTTCAAATAACGAATGCCCGCACTTGGAATACCACATCTCGCATCCCGACCATTGATTTATGATGATCGACCTTGATTGCATCTAGAAGAAATGATTTGAACTTTTGATTTTGGTTCTTGGTTTGTCGTTTTCAAGTGTTGATTCAGTTTTTCGTCTGCGTTATGCTTGATCAGACGTGAAATCTTTGAATTTAATGATTGCTTGATGATAAAAAATTTGAGATTTGACTGTTAATCGCATGTGTTATTGTGTAAACCTATATGATCTTATGCCAAATTTCAATTGATATGTGACTGACTGATATTTGCTTGCAGAAACGATAATTGCAATCTGCACATTGTAGACTTGCTATCATGCTAGTTAGTTATACTTAGTTGATGTCAAATCCCGTGGTTTTATTTCCTATAAGGATTTCTATTAATAATCGGATTGGTTTACGATGATATATGCAAATTTTGATTGACATTTTAAATATCTCTGCTAACAATTGCATGTTGTATAAAATGCAGAGAGTTTGCAGTATTCCTGTCAAGCATTCTGTTGAGAAATAACCTCAACCAGTGGAATACTTTGAACCAGTTCCTGCACCATTTGATGCTGATGTTTCTGATGATAGCACAGATAGTGAAGAGGAAGATGGCGAGATTCAATTCGTATATGAACGTCTACTTTTCAACAAGCAGAACAAGGGTGAGAAAAGATGCTCTGACCAAGATAATACAATTGTCTGGGACTTAATCATCAACTTGCCACCTGTGTGTCCCGTAATTCCCTCCAAGGACAATCCGTTAGAGGATTTTTTGGTTTTTGAAGATATATCTAGTCTTCGTGGATGAAGGGAAGATTTCATATGTTCCTTGCCAGCTACCATCAACAGCTCATGATCTATCCTGATTCTCCTCAGCTTATGATGGGATGTTCTTGAAGATATGTGATGCAATCTTTTAAAAACTGTATGATGCCCAGTTTGGGATTCGAATTGGTCTATTATTCCTATGTATAAGTATTGTTAGATGTTTTAGGCCAAGGGGCAACCTTTTCTTAGCCATTTTAGGATAATTTAGTTTTGATTATCCCTGCTTCGTGGGAGATTTGATCCTGAATGATTACTTTTTAATTAGTATTTAAGGGGTTTTAGATATCATAGCAAGGGATGGATGGTTAGGGGAAATAATCGCCAAAATAGACTGGAGATTCTCTATTGTTGTGGACTATGTAATGTTTTGTAGGCCTTAATACACAGTTAGTTTTCTTCAGCTATCTCTTCTGTTATAATTTGTCAAATATCTTTGATGGATTGTGATTTTGCTTTGACACATTCACTAATACTGTTTATTATTTTCAATCAATAACTTGCATGGATCTATAGTTCAGATTTCTCTCAACTCATGATTTCTGTAATTGATGTTTTAAATGAATGTATTTATCTAAAACATTTTATCTATTTCTGTAAATGATTCACAGAAAACATTAAGTTAATGTTAATTTATCAATTAACATTCCAGAAATAGGATAAACTTGAATGCACTTAATTCTTAAGCTATTGTTGGTTGAATATATTTAATTGATTATACCTTGAGCTATTGAGTCAAGATCCAGTTTTGCATGTTTGTTGAATTGGTGAAAATATTTAGTAATTTTCAGATCAAGTTGTCTTGTGCACAAACAAATCATTCCTTTTAGAATAGGCTTGAATTAGATTAGATTTCTTTTCGAAGCTAGACTAACTCTTAGAATCAGTAAAAATCTTGTCTTTCCTCACAGGAAGACAGATCCTTTGCAGGATCAAACACACACAAATGCCAGTGGAGGCCTTTTTATCCGTGTGTGTTAACCACACCAAGCAACTCTAGGATAGGGTAATACTTGCGTAGGATTATCTGAAGCCTTTGGCTGGGTTTACATCCCTTGTTATTTTCCTTGAACATCATTCCAGCACATACACAACTGAGACATCAACAAATGGCGCTAGAAGGAGGGCCATGTACCAATCATGCCTAAACAAAACTTAAACAAACCTCCTCCAGTAAGAGAATCGGTTGTAAAGTCCCCTCCCATGGACCCAATTCCTTGAAGGGAACATGCTGCCAATATTTGGAGATTTTCATAAAAATCAGCCCATTCATTAGATTCATACACATAAATTCAAAAGTGTGCAGACGTAAATTAAGAAAATATGCACAGCGGAATTAAAACTCATCCACACACACATATCATATGCATACAGCCTATCAAAATGGTCATCAATTTAAACATTGAAAAAGTAAATGCATAGACAGAAAAACACTTATCTTCATTGTGCAATTGTCCCAAACAATTAGCTATGTTGCTGCAATGTTCCACCCAACCATAGGCCAGTTGTGTTCATCAATCTCTCAACACAACTTCCACCCCCGAGCTGGGCATGATTCTTACAAGGAAAAGGGGATATTCAAGCTCATGCACAGCCCGAGCAATAGATACCCATAACCCATACCCCAACATACTCTTACACACATCAAACTCATAAATTGGGCATGGATACACATTTCTAGCAAGGGTATTTTACAAAACAGGCTCCATGTTTTTTTTTCCCAAATCATGGCTCACCAAAACGGACAGTGGGAAGGGAAATTCATCCCCAAGGAGCAACCTGATTTCTCCCACCTGTTATGGGTGTTTCAAATGGCCAAAACGACCTCATTGAAACCCCAAATTGATCTGTTCTCTTCCCCATTGGTAACCAAAACCAAAAACGCCCTTCCCAGCTTGATAGATGAAGGAAAACATAGGAAATCCACGGAAAAAAATGCCCAGGTAGCTCCAAACTCGTGGGAGAGAAAAGATGCTTGATGGGTAATGTCTTGGGGGGGAATTCATGGATCTTTTCTTGCCAAGGAAGCCAAACAAGATTTTCCATGTAGGGCGGCTTTCCCATACTCGAATTTGGACAGCCATACCTCCCATTCCCCAAGGCATTAACTACCTCAACCAACTCTTGGGAGAAATGAATGATTGGGTACCAATGTCAAAATGGGTAGTTGAGGGTTTGATGGGTTATCTCATTGACACTTGGCTTGACTTGATTGGCTCAAGGGTTTGAATGTTTCCCTCCCAATTCCTTGTAAAATCATGCCCCATCTCTTGTTACATTGCATAGCTAGTTGTGGGAATTTTATTAAAATGCATATTTACATAATATTCGAAATTCCATTGTGCATGGCTAGCATGTAAACCATATGCATCAATAAATCGATGGCGGGGCCTTGGCCTTGAGCTCATCACCACGATTTTATAACAATATTACATCATTTATGATTTTAATGCCATGGGGTCAAACTGGAATTTCATGCAAGCCATCTTCCTTGTTGTCCTGGAAACTATTTGAGGAATATTTTCAGCCAAAACAATTAGCTTTTGGTCTACTGCCATGATCAGTGTGCACAACTGGCTCTCACTTTTCTCACTAGCAATCATTTGGCTAGTAATAGTTGCAAGCAATGGCTTTCAATTTCTCACCTGTGAGATTCATCATGGCAATTCCTATTAGGACAAGCATAACACAATGTTAAATTAGTCAATTATTTTCCCAATTGACATGGAAAGTTCATTCCCTTCTCATAAGACTTCCACGCTTTTATGCTTTCCAAACATATACATGAACTCATTCATGTTTATCCTTTCACATGGCGTTAATTATTTCAGCATTCACAATTCATTTCAAGCAATTAAACACAATCTATTTTCATATATCACATGCACTTAACAATCTTTTGTTTCTAAGGTGCATCAGTCAAAAAGAAAAGAGAAGAGTAAGAGATTTCCCCCTTTTAGTCTTGTTCCAATCTGGAGCCACACCATCACTGTGGTTTAATGCTCCTTAGCCTCTTTCACTTCAATGTGAATGCTTGACTTTCCCTTTCTTGGCTATGACACTTAGTGTCTAAGGTATGTCCAATGCTTTCAACTAGGGAACCCTTCCCCATTGTTGCTTACAAAACCATAGGCCGCTAGGACCCACACATGTCCACTAGCACGATCTTTCATTAATGCTCATACTGAGCTCTTTAGGATGATCACATGTCCACATGCATCCTTATGGTGCCTTCATAGTCCTTGCTTCCAGCAATACCTATACTCAAACATTGAATCAACTCACATGTTTAGTTTATTTTCATAGGGTTTATCTTTAAACAAGAGTTGAGAAAATCATAACCAAATCATATACACATGTATATTCATAAGCAAGAAGTTGCAAGGTAACCAAATACTTATCTGCATTGGATGTATTCACTTTATTTCACAGGCTCCTTCTTTACTTTATAAGCCTTGGATTTCTCATGGATACAATAATGAATGTTGGGCCAGCACATAGGCTACTCCACTACATCACGTAGCTAATTCCCAACCGTTACTCTTTGGATTTACCAATAATTTTATAGCGCCCAACCAGTTACTCTCTGGCTTTACCAAGAATTTTATAGCGTCCAACCAGTTACTCTCTGGCTTTACCAATAATTTTATAGCGCCCAACCAGTTACTCTCTAGCTTTACCAAGAATTTTATAGCATCCAACCAGTTACTCTCTGGCTTTACCAATAATTTTATAACACCCAACCAGTTACTCTTTGGATTTACCAAGCATTTATAGTTCTTTCAGGGTTCTTGCTTCCTGCAATGACCAAGATTTCCAACAAAGAAACAATAGTGTATCAGCTTAGCTGTTAGAAAACTTATATCTAAAATATTCATTATTACAAGCAAGAAATAAATGAAATTGAATACTTATCTATATTGTGCATTTCATTGCTACTCCACAAGTTTCCTTCTTTGCTTTACAAGCTTTGAATCACCTGTGGGGTGGATGCTTGGCCAGCACACATGCTGCTTCCACAACATCATCCAAATAGGCAATGCCAAGCTAGTACACTGACTGGGTTTATTAAGCATCCCAAAAATTAGTATGCTAAGCCAATATATCGACTGGGTTTATCAAGCATTGCAAAAATAAGTATGCTAAGCCAGTACGTCGATTGGGTTTATCAAGCATACAACGACCATTTCCAAGCCAGTTCTCCGATTGGGTTTGTCAGGAAATAACACCCTTCACCAATAACTCCATAGCATGCAAATAGCCAATGCCAAGCCAATACACTGACTGGGTTTATCAGGCATACAACAATGATTCACCACAACATCCATACAACCAATGCCAAGCTAGTACACCGACTGTGTTTATCAGGCGATAAGAACAACATAATATGATTACGTGGATCCTTCTCTTATGAAAACCAGTGGTTCCCTCCAGGAACTCCATAGGTGACTCACTTGACTGCAAGCTAGCATGGCCCCACAATACCCACTCACACTACACAAGGATGATGCCCCTTTTCTATTACATAGCTCCTCGGGCCTATCCATCTCTTCTAGTGTCCTTTAGTGTGAGTGTAGAAATATTACCACTGCCCATACAGTCCTCTCGAGCACCCTTTCTTAACTTTTCCTATTACGTGAAACACCCGATTGCATCTGTGTAAGATGATAGCACAAGAAGGATAAGTAGGCTCATCAATATTGCTGCTCTAAAATTGTAATCATATTTCATAACATTCACTATCAAGTATTGAAACACTAGGAATGCATCCATTCCCTTAGGGTGTAGTCAATATTGACAACCCTATCATAACCCAGCACCAGAAAGGTGTGCACTCCCTTTCGGATGTGAGACATGTAGGCCCTAATCATACTCAAGCAGTCTAGAATAATAATGAAGCAATAAAAAATGCTCCGCATATTAAATCTAATAACCAGACATGTATATTCCGAGTCAGGGTTACAGGATACTTATCCCTTTTCAGATGTATCTTTCCTTCATTTACGAAGAATGGGGGCTCCCTTCTCTGCATCAACAGTACTTCGGTTTTCCACCCCATTGTTTCCACGTTCCATAACTCACACATGCCATCTTGGCATAATTTCACCCTCTCACTCACATGCAGTGCAACTGAGGTGTTATCAAAATTTACAATGGCGTTTCCCCCGAAACCCATTTTCAAAGCATGGGGTCTTTCCCACGGAGTTTGGCTTCTGTAGGCCATCACACATGGTATTCCTACAATGTGGCTTCCTAGCACACTTATCAAATAGCCAAACAATTAGCAACATTTAACAATAAACTTCAAATCTGATGGTTCCACAACCAATCAATGGCAATAATAATTGAATTCAATATGAATTTGCATTTCTGTCTACTATAGAAATTTATTTTCTTAGCAATGAGGCTATCCTCATATTGTTTGGCTCTCATAAGTGGTATCACTATGTCCATTATGGTTTGAATCTTTCTACCATACATGAACATCCACCTACAACATGTCCTCCCGACACAATTTTATATAAGCCAAACAGTGATTAGCAATTATAAGCAAATTCTCAAATTTGAAATCTACAAATCTGTTTTCCTACAGAAATTAGACTTGCAACCATGAGATTATTAAATCAGACAATTTTCAGCTTTGTTTCATGCATAAGTTACAACCATGGGAACCTTCTCATAACCTTTGGCTTCTGCACATGGTAGATCCTGGTCTTTACTATGGACTTATCCTCATTACCATACGCAAGACTTTTCTACCTGAAAACTGAAACTTCAATCAGCCAACTACGTTGTGAGTATCTATGCAAATAATAGAATTGCAAGACACGGGTACACTATCCGTGCAAATTAAATAAACGATAAATACTCATTACTTCACATTTCATGCAACTCTATCCTTCCACAGAGCACTCTGGTAGCCCATCCCAGCCCATGACTACCTTCTTCCTGCATTCATAGCAGCTCATGAAATTGTCTCGGGATTAACAATAGTCCACCATTTCATCTATTATCTAGCTACATTGAAACATATATTTTTCACACCCATGCATTCACACAATGCATCTCAACATGTGCACCCACACATATGCATGCACATTCACGAAATTTACATAATCTTTTAATGTGTATTTACTCAATGCATAACCCCTCAATACAACCTTGCATTAATCCATGAATACTATGCATTCCAACATATTATGGCCTAACCATGCCCATCTCATATGGCGTACACTACAACAGGACCATAAGTCATCATTTGCTTTGGTTGTTAAACTCACAACCAACATACACAAATGGCATGATATAATTTCATATGAATGCATTGAGGATTCTAAGAAACTATAGGGTGTAAGGCTCCTTGCCATCACTTACCCACTCCTGACCATACTTGGTAGGATTATGCACCATCCTTTATTCATATGGTTGTTGGTCACATGCAACAACGTCATCAACTTCTTTAGCCATGCTTTGATTGTGTTTTGTCCTACGACCATTGCGGACACAACTAATTATTATCAACCACCATAATTATCTCAAGTGGCTCATTGCATATGTAAAACCTCACTATTTTACCAATATGCAATATCCTATTGATGCACAAACATTTTCACATGCATTGTGCAATGTTTAATATTGTGCCATCTGGTGCATATTCATTCTATCTATGTAATCTCTTGCATTTTCAACATTCCTATGCCATAGTTTATATGCATGACAATTTCATAATTATAAATACGATAGCAGAACAGGGGTTAAGGAATTATCCCTTCCCAATCCCTCATCGTAGCATAGAATCCCTCTTCCATATCATAGTTGGTATGATTTCCTTCCAGTCATGCAATTCTAGAAATTGCCCATATTGACAACAATTTTTTTTTGTCAAAACAACCATTAGCACTCTTTTGCACCAAATATCTATGATGTATATGGACCTCATTCAAACTCTGGTCATGCATCCATGTTATCCTTTGGATAAGATTTCCAATGCCTATCTCTGTGATCCATTCTGATCCAGGACATGGAATTTACATTCTTCCAAAAATGCAAATTTTGCCCAAATTTCTGCACTTTTACATAGCTGCAATTTATTCTGAAAGGCCAACTTCAGCTGTTTGTAGAAGCAAATTTAGGAAGAATCGTGAAAAATTATCTAGCAGGTGAAGGTAGTACATATAAAAAGAAACACTCAGCAACCTTTCGATCCCTGTTCCGATGCACTAGTCAACTTCTATAAAATTCAGGGTTTGGCTACTTTTAACTTTTAACTTTTCCCCCAAAATCTCAAAATTTGGCCAAAAATGGATATCTCCTAATCTATACATTTATGGAAGATCTTCGTCTAACGGAAACTATCTATATTAATGAGAAGATGAAATGTCGAGTTTAGTAAAATTTTTGATTCCAACATCTAGGGTCACGTTTACAGTCCATAAGCTTTTCAAAATCCCGAAAAAGTGGCCCGGAACAATGCTTTTTGGCCTTCTGGTTCACCCCAACTCCACATCCTTTGGAGTTTGGCTCCAAGATTCCAAACTTAACACTGTGCCTGCTCCATGGTCCCGCCACATTAATTTCAGCTCAATCTAACCTTCCGTCAAGCCTCAGGATGCCGTCTTACAAAATTCACTATTCTCCATTTTCTGTCAAATTGGAGCATAATGAGTTTGGGACCCTCTCTGGTTCTTTCATGGCCTTCGTTAATGGCCTCTGAACCTCATAGGAATCATCCCATTCTGAGCCCGACTGCTCCTTTTTTTTCCCTCCTCCGATCGCTAGTCGCGGCTCAATCTTTGCGACCGTCACTGGTCTTAACCCTAAAACTGCAGTCGCATCATTGTTTTTAACCATAACTTCTGCGACCATTTCTCCAGTGTTGCCGCCGACCGTCGTAGGTTTTAACCCTAACTCCTGTGACCGTTTCGCCAATCCTGGCCTTATCCGCGCCGCCCGCAAGTCTCCGTCGCTACGATCGTGTCGCAAATTTTATGGCTAGAATTGCCGCCTACGTTGTAGTTTTGATCGCTAAAATTGTCGCCCGCGTCGCATATTTTATGGCTAAAATTGTTTTCCGCATCGCAGATTTTATGTCTAAAATCGCCGCCCACGTCGCAGATTTTATGGCTAAAATTGTCGCTCGCATCGCAAATTTTATGGATAAAATCGCCGTCCGTGTCACAGATTGTATGGCTAAAATCACTGCCCGTGTCACAGATTTTATGGCTAAAATCGCTGCCTGCATTGCAGATTTTAAGCCTAAAATCGCTGCCTATTTCGACATTTTCTAGCTTATCTTTTGCCGACATAGTCTTTGGCAGAAACTCATAAAACACTTAGAAAAAATTTGAAAAATGAAAGTTTTCTTAATGATCAAGTGCTGAGCAGGATGCATACTTACCTCCGCAACTGTGATAGGTAGCCCATGAAGGCCCAATGCTGCAACCGGCAGCTCTGATACCAAAATGTAAAGTCCCCTCCCATAGACCCAATTCCTTGAAGGGAACATGTTTCCAATCTTTGGGGCTCTTCATAAAACTTAGCCCATTCATTAGATTCATACGCATAAATTCAAAAGTGTGTAGACGCAAATTAAGCAAATATGCACAGTGGAATTAAAACTCATCCACACACACATATCATATGCATATAGCCTATAAAAACAATCATCAATTTAAACATTGCAAAAGTAAATGCATAGACAGAAAAACACTTATCTTCATTGTGCAATTGTCCCAAACAACTAGCTATGTTGCTTGAACGTTCCACCCAACCATAGGCCCGTTGTGTTCATCAATATCTCAACACAACTGCCACCCCCAAGCTGGGCATGATTCTTACAAGGAAAATGGGACATTCAAGCTCATGCATAGCCCAAGCAATAGATACCCATAACCCATACCCCAACATACTCTTACACACATCAAACTCAGAAACTAGGCATGGATACACATTTCCAGCAAGGGTATTTTACAAAATAGGCTCCATGTTTTTTTTTCCCAAATCATGGCTCACCAAAACAGATTGTGGAAAGAGAAATTCATCCCCAAGGAGAAACCCAATTTCTCTCACCTATTATGAGCGTTTCAAATGGCCAAAACAACCTCATTGAAACCCCAAATTGATCTGTTCTCTTCCCCATTGGTAACCAAAACAAAAAAATCCCTTCCCATCTTGACAAATGAAGGAAAACACAAGAAATCCATGGAGAAAAACACCCACGTAGCTCCAAACTCGTGGGAGAGCAAAGATGCTTGATGGGTAATGGCTTGGGGGGCAATTCATGGATCTTTTCTTTCCAAGGAAGGCAAACATGATTTTCCATGCAAAGTGGCTTGTCCATACTCGAATTTGGACAACCATACCTCCCATTCCCCAAGGCATTAACTACCGCAACCAACTCTTGGGAGAAATGAATGATTGGGTACCAAAGCCAACATGGATAGTTGAGAGTTTGATGGGTTATCTCATTGACACTTGGCTTGACTTGATTGGCTCAAGGGTTTGAATACTTCCCTCCCAATTCCTTGTAAAATCATGCCCCATCTCTTGTTGCATTGCATAGCTAGTTGTGGGTATTTTATTAAAATGCATATTTACATAATATTCAAAATTCCATTGTGCATGGCTAGCATGTAAACCATATGCATCAATAAATCGATGGTGGGGACTTGGCCTTGAGCTCCTCACCATGATTTTATAACAATATTACATCATTTACGATTTTAATGCCATGGGGTCAAACTGGGGACATTACACCGGTTGTTACACGTAGCCATACCCAGGCTTCAACGTCCACAGAACAACCAGTACAAAATTCTCAAAATATTCCTACCACTCCTTTAATCGAGAAGGCAACTAGAAGGGGAGACATTATTATCGTATCACCCACTAGGGGACCCCTTACACTTGAACAGATACTCAAAGGTTCTTTTTATAGTGTTGCTAGGTTGCAACAAAGAATCGCTCAACAATGTAATCAAGAACTAGCAGTGATCCAAGATCACCAGAACACTGAGCTGCAAGCCAATAATTCTGATAATCAGAACTTAGGTGACCAGAATCCTTAACAACATAGGTCCCCTCACCACAATCTCCTCCCAGAATTTAACCTTGACACATTATTTGGGGAAACACAAGAAGATCAACCACGAGTGGTAACAGGTGGACCACCACCGCCACCTCGTCTGTCTTTATCTTCTTCATCTGAAGAATCTTCAGATAGTGATTCATCCTCGAGCTCATCTTCAGAGGATATACCAATGGATGAAGGTCAAAATAGACCTTGGTTGGACTAGGATGCCATGTTTATCCTAGGGGATCAACACAGATTCCCTAAAAATCCTGAAAAAATGGTCGCCTAAGTTCGATCTTGATGAAAAGTCGCCTGCACTTGATCACATAAAGACATTCATGCAATACATCAGGCTTAGAAATGTTATCCATGAGGATATAGTTTGTAGGTTATTCCCATATACCTTCCAAGGGAAAGCATCCATTTGGTACTTTGCCTTAGAAGCTAGATCTATCACTTTATGAGATGACTTTGAGAAAACATTCATGCAAAATTTTGGAGATGATAAGACTCCTAAAGACTTGGTAATTGATTTGTCTTCTATGAAAATCTGAGGTAAAGAAAGAGTAAAAGATTATAATCAACGATTTTCCTATCTAAAAAATAGAATTCCTATTACTCTTCTTCCCGCAGAAGAACTCTTGGTTGCATACTATGTGAAAGGTTTACCGGTTCCCATTGCTATGTGGGTTAAATGGGCACACAAAGAAACTTTGCTAGAAGCCTTTGCTGAGGCCATGTAGGTCGAGAAAGATATTTTCGATTTGAAGGATAATACAGATACTTTAGCAGAACAACCTTCCACTTCACGTAAGAAAACTGATGTTCCCACAAAACCTCCTGTAGAAGATAAGAACCCTTTTGAAATGGGGGACATGAAGAAAATCCACCAGAATATCTCTAACAAAATGGTTGACCTCAAGAGAACTAATACTGACAACTAGAACACAAACAGGGGGTTCAATAGGCAACCATTTAGAAGACCCTATCAACCTCAACAAAACCAACTCCCACCCAATTTTGAGGAAGGGTTGAACACTGAGGAAATTTTGTCTATCTTTAAAGCCCTAGTTTCATAATCCCATCATTCTCCTCATCCCCATCAACAAGAACTACATGAGAGTCAAAATCCTGAACCTTTGGATGAGGAAGAAGACCAATAGATAAACACCATTAGTTTCTTTGCAGAACTTCCCATGGATGAGGAAGAAGAAGAGCCTGAAATGGTTTTAAATGTCCAACAACCCTACAACACAAGGAGTAAAGGAAAACCAAGTCAAGAAGCTTCTAGTTCTACACCTACAACAAACATAGTCAAAACTACCATACAAAAGGATACACTTATTCCTGAGATAGAATACAACTTGATTGATGACCTAAAGAAGATGAAAGCTAATATCTCTGTATTTGAACTTTTGAAGATCCCTTCTATGAGGGACAATTTTCCCAAAAGCATAATTTTCAACAAACCCAGGGAAACTCAAAACAATAATCTGGAGACATACACCAAAAATAGCAACCCAAAACCTGTTGGGAAAAAGACACCTCCTTTCTTGTTAACCTTTGAGATCTTTAACAGGAACGTTCATAATTGTATGGTAGATTCAGGGGCTTCATCCAATGTGATTCCCTTATTAGTTTGCAAGAAACTAAATGCTGCTTGGGATCCATGTCCTACTCAGATTGTTCAGCTTGACCGATCCAAAGTGAGAGTAGTGGGAGAACTAAGGAATGTTATGTTGACTTTATCTACTGACCCCAGGATTCACCAGACTATGTATATCATTATGGATGACATCCCAGAGATGTATGGGATGTGGATAAGTAGAGATTGGTCGAAAAAACTCAATGGCTACTTTGCAACAGACTGGTCTCACTTGTGGCTTCTTTATAATGGGAGGACAAACAAGATAAAGATCAGCAGGGAGCCTTATATGAATCAAATTGTTACAGACTTGAATGACCCCAGTGAGCCCGCAACATGCTTTAGCTCACATGTGGAACATTTCACTTTTGATACATTTTTTGGAGACTTACTTGCAGATTTGTCACCTACTGAGAGTGCATAGAATCAGTCTCAGATTGTCAATTGTACATGTGTTCCATTCTCAAGTGATGTTGTACATAATGTATATAGTGTGATTACTAATTTTAAGTTGGATTTGAATGCTTGGACTCTGTTTTTCGATGGTTCCAGATCTAAAGATGGAACTGGTGCAAGTTGTGTCCGCATCGATCCTAAAGGAACCAAAACCATGATTTCCTGTAGGCTTGAGTTTCAATGTACCAAAAACATTTCCGAGTACAAGGCCTTGGTATAGTGACTCAGGAAAGCAAGTGACATGAATTCCCAGGTAATTGAGTGTTATGGATATTCAACAATAATTGTTAAGCCGGTAACGAACAAGATTCATTGTATATCTACTCATTTACTTAATTATCGAAATTTGGTAAGGGACTTAACTAATCCTTTCTCTGCTTTTAATATTAAGTCGGTCCCAAGATCTCAAAATTTCGACACTAACCTGCTAGCTAATACTGCATCCAGGATGATACCTCCGGAAGGTTTGTCACCAGATACGTTTTCTATCGAATTAATGTACATACCTTCGATCCCGAACAATATAACCAGCTGGGAAGTGTTTAATGATGATCAATAGATTTTATATTTTCTTACATATCATGACACGTTTCAAGATGTTGCCATTGATGATATTGAGCATGAAAAGTCTCTAGCTGATCCTACTTGCACTGCCAGTTTGATTCCTAAGTCAATTATCAACCTGGAAAATTTCTATGACCTCCAAGATAAGTTCAAGAAGAAGATAAATTGTAAAACTTAGAGCTCTTCTCTGAATTATGAACAACTGAATTTGGGAAGTGAACAAAACCCTCACATGATTAACTTAGGGGTTGACTTCTCACCTGACGAAAAGAGAGCTTTTATCAAGTTATGCAGAGAATTTAAGGACGTATTTTCTTGGACGTATGACGAACTGAAATTTTTTGACACTAATATCATGCACCATAATATACCAATGAAGCCAAACACTAAACCCTACCAGCAGAAGCTCAGGAAGATGCATCCTAGCTTGGAACCTTCTATCAAGAAGGAGCTTGAAAAACTCCTTGCAACAAGAATTATCTTTCCAGTTAGGCATACACAGTGGATTGCCAATTTAGTACCAGTTCGCAAGAAAAACGGTGACATTAGGCTCTGTGTTGACTTTAGAAATCTTAAAAAAGCTTCCGAGAAAGATAATTACCCTGTTCCCCCTATGGAACAGATCTTACAGAGAGTTGCAGGTTCATAAATGTTTTCTCTCTTGGATGGTTTTTCAGGGTATAACCAAGTCTTGGTTGCTCTCGATGATCAATTAAAAACAACATTCAGAACCCCTTGGGGAAACTTTTCCTATAGGCGAATGCCATTCAGGCTGATAAATGCAGGTTCTACATTCCAGCGAGCAATGGACATAGATTTTAGAGGACTTATGCACAATTCTGTTGTTGTATACTTAGATGATATTACTATCTTTTCAAAATAACGACATGAACATTTGTCTACCTCGAAACAGGTATTCGAATGTTGCAGAAGATACTGAATTTTGCTCAATCCTAAGAAATCTATATTCACAGTAACTGAAGGTAAGCTATTGGGATTTATTGTCTCAAAAGAAGGTATGATTATCGATCCGGAAAGAACAGAGGCCATCGCAAGGATCGGGTTTCCAGATACATGCAAAGCCATGCAGTCTTTCCTTGATAAGATAATTTTGTTCACATATTTGTCCCGAATTTTGCGCAATTGTTAAAGCTTTACAATTGATGATTAAGAAGGATGCACAGTATAAATGGTGTGATGAACAACAAAATGATTTTATGTTAGGAACCCGTGTCAACCCTTCTCTTTACTATGTTAGTATATTGTTGTTGGACGCATATGCTTTGTAAGTAGTTCCGTAGTATTTGTTGATCCATAGTTTATATTAGCCCATAGTATTGACCCATAGTATTGGACGCATATGCTTTGTAAGTCATCCCGTAGTATGATATGTCCCATGGTTTTGACCCATAGTATTGGGCATAGACTTAGTATATAAGTGTGTGTTGAGGTCATTGAAGGCACCGTGAAGTTAATTGTATTGAGCTTGCTCAAAGGAGTTTGCCCCCTTGAAGTGGAACGTGATCAATATAAAAGTGATTCTGAGTTCTATTATTTTTGATATCTCATGTATTTGCATTAATTAATTATTGTAGGTTCATCACATCTGGTATCAGAGCACTTTCTTGGGCTCGTTGGGTGGAATTTCTGCCAAAATATTTTTTCGCATCTGTTGCAAATTCGGATCTGGGGATAACCTCTATCCGTTTAACTGTGGGAAGTACTTGGGCATAAGCCCTAAAACTCATTGTGAGGAGTACCACAGGAACCCAAAAGTAACTGGCCCATTGAGAGGACTTGCCAGCAAAAAGGGCAATGACCCCTACCTGATTGACTAGTTCCCACCCGTGAGGTAAACCAAGAGCTGTCGTTTGTGGCAAAGCGGTTATTAGTTTTACCTGAGCTGTGGAGTGAGGGGTACTAACCCAATACGCAAGCCTCCAGAGAGCATTGGTGGCTGAGTGAATCCCCTGAACCGATAGGAAGCCGCACATACCTGGGGTCCATATCTATTTTCAGCTGAACTGTTGCTGATCGCTTCTGCTCCAGATCCAGCCATTTAAGATCTATTCTGGAAGTCATTCCAGATCCAGTCGCCATTTCAGATCCATCTGTTTTCGATCCCTTCCATGCCGTTGCAGATCCCTTCTGCACCGCTGTTGTCGATCCATTTCTAGAAAAGAAAAAAAAAAACCTGCTTTTCGGCCATATCTCCCTTGTTTCAACTCTGTTTTCCCTGAAACTTCACTGACATCCCTGCAATCCCATTCTGCATATTTCATTCCTGAAGACCCTATCCCAAATTCCACTTCCCAAGACTAGAAATCCTACATTTGTCTATTTTTAGGGTTTTCCATAACTCCTTCAATTTCCACCCAAACGCCTTCAAATTTTGCCATTGTGTTCCTTTCCTAATTCTACTTCTTTGTGGCTCTCTACCAAATTTTCTCATTCTTTCACCCCGCTTCTGAAATCCCCATTTTTTGCTTCCTTGTCCATCAACAAGTGTCCAAAACCTAGTCATACCCCAATTACCCATCCGAGTTTTTCCCAAATCCAAATCTTCCTTTACTAAATAAGCTTTTGTTTGTGTTTTTCTATCCATTCTCCCCCCCCCCCAAAAAAAAAACTCTTGGTTTTGGTTGTCACCCATGCAGGAGAAAACACCATGAAGGAAGCACTTGTAACCATCCAAACCAAACTCCAAGATCTGGATGAAAAATTTCTCAGCCTCCATCTTCAGCATTCAACCATGAACAATAACCGATAGCCAGAATCTTTTGCAGCCACCGGGTTCTCTTCTTCTAGCAATTTTTGTGGGTCGAAGCTTTATTTTCCTTGCTTCAATGGTATTGATCCGACTGGATGGATATATCGAGCAGAACAATATTTCAGTTGTCTGCATAATACTTTTGATGTCCAGAAAGTTCCACTTGCATCCTTTCATTTGGAACAATAATCCCTTCAATGGTACCGTTGGTACATCAAAGCTCATCCCGAACCAAACTGGACAGATTTTTGCTAACTCCTTTTCCCACGATTTGGTCCTAGTACTTTTGATGACTTCACAAGAGCACTCACTAAACTTCACCAAATTGGCACAGTGAGAGAGTATCAGATAGAATTTGAGAAATTGGCCAATCACATGGAAGGATTGTCTGATGAATTCTATAGGAGTTGTTTTATCAGTGGTCTCAAGGATGAAATCCGCTTAGAGGTCAAAATGTTCTGTCCCAACACAATGATGGAAGTCCTAGGGTTAGCTAAGTTGGTAGAGGACAAGATCGCAGCTCAACAACGCTCCAAACGCACCTCTGTTCCCTTCAAAAATATGGGTTCCCAACGACCTCCCATCACGCTTGCTCCTCAACCAACTCCTATCAAGCATTTGTCTGAAACAGAGATGCAGGCACGCCGAGAAAAAGGGCTTTGTTATAATTGTGACGAGAAATTCACTCGGGGACATAGATGTGTTCAACAAAAGCCCTATCTCTTGGATGTGGATTCTCCGCCTACCTCAGAACTTGATGAAGAAGCTCTAGATACAGTAGATGATCAGGTCGAAATTCAACACCTGCCTGTTGACACCCCATCTTAGGATGACCCACCCGAGATCTCTCTCCATGCTGTAACCGGCATCACCACCCCACAAACAATGCGAGTCAGGGGATACTTCAAGAAGCTCACTCTTACCATACTCATTGATTCTGGTAGCACTCATAACTTTATTGACCCTCGGATTGCCAAACAGGCTGATTGTTTTATCCATCCTTGCTCCAACTTTGAAGTCATGGTTGCCAATGGGGGCACCTTACCTTGCAAGGGGAAGTGTCACAATGTGTGTATCTCTATGGAAGATTATAACCTGTGTTCTGATATGTTTCCTTATTCTTAGGCGGATGTGATGTGGTTTTGGGTGTTCAATGGTTACCAACACTTGGCCCCATCTTATGGGATTTTGCAGAACTTTGGATGCAGTTTTCAGTCAATGGGGCACAACAAAAATTAATGGGCTTACAACCAGGGTCTCTCCGCATCATCAGTTCACATCGCCTGGAAAAAATCCTTAAGAAGAATTCACATGGTGTCATCGCTCAGCTCCATTCCATTTAGATGCACCCATCAACGATCTCCACTACTTCATTGGATAGATATGCAGGTATCTTTGCTGAACCAATGAGCTTGCCGCCTTCAAGATACCTTTCCGGTAAGAATTTAGTCGCATCTACCTCTCAGCAGGACCTGATGTCTATTTTTCATGCAGTATAGAAGTGGCAGCCATACCTATTAAGGAATTATTTCTGCATCAAGACTGATTTCCAGAGTCTAGAAAATTTTCTGGAACAATGGGTCTCCTACCCAACACACCTGAAATGGGTTATCCCTATGCAATCACTTACAAGAAGGGTAAGGACAATATGGTGGCAGATGATCCTTCTCGCACAATTGATGACCCAGTTTCTCTTACAACTCTTTCTCTGCTTGTTCCAAATTGGTTGCAATATGTTCAACAGGGCTATCTCTTCTATGAACTCCATGCTTCTTCATCAGCAGCGCACTCCGGGTTCTTCAAAATGTATGACCGGGAACAATGTAACGTCTTTTGGCAGGGACTGAAAATGACAATTCAAGAGATGATGGATGACTGTGATACTTTCCAGGTCAACAAGGGTGAAACGACACTCCTTTTGGGATTGCTCAAACCCTTGCCCATCCCTACACAGCTTTGGCCAACTATTTCTATGGATTTCCTAGCAGCGCTCTGGTGGTACAATACCACATCTGAAAAGACACCATATGAAGCAGTCTATGGACAGACACCACCAGTTCTTCTTCCATACACCCTTAGTAGCTCCCCAGTTCAGAAAATTGACTTGGTCCTTCACAACCGTGATCCGATTCTTCTCATTCTGCGGGAGAATCTTCATATGGCCGGAATTCGCCTGAAACAACAAGCCAATCAGCACCGTTCTGAGCGCATTTTCCACGCAACTGATAGGGTTCTTATTCGTCTACAGCCTTCCAAGCAATCCTCGCTGACACTCCAAAGGCGTCAGTGGCCCGAAATGCAACCCAAGGATGCTACCGGGGAACCACTCCTTCAGATTCTGCAACAATTTCTCCAACCAAAGCTTTGAGGACAAAGCTTTTTATAAGGGAGAGGGGATGTTAGGAACCCGTGTCAACCCTTCTCTTTACTATGTTAGTATATTGTTGTTGGACGCATATGATTTGTAAGTCGTCCCATAGTATTTGTTGATCCATAGTTTATATTAACCCATAGTATTGACCCATAGTATTGGATGCATATGCTTTGTAAGTCGTCCCGTAGTATTATATGTCCCATGGTTTTGACCCATAGTATTGGGCATAGACTTAGTATATAAGTGTATGTTGAGGTCATTGAAGGCACCGTGAATTTAATTGTATTGAGCTTGCTCAAAGGAGGTTTCCCCCTCGAAGTGGCTTGTGATCAATTTAAAAGTGATTCTGAGTTCTATTATTTCTGATATCTCATGTATTTGCATTAATTAATTATTGCAGGTTCATCACATTTTACTGAAATTAAGAAGGCTATTGCAGAAGCTCCTTCCGTTATGTCTCCTGATTTCAGTAAGGATTTTATTTTATATACCTTTGTTACTGACTTTTCCTATGCTGCTGTTCTTACATAGAAGCGCCCAGACGATCTTGAAATTGCCATTTGTTTTATGAGTTCATCCTTCAAAGGCGCATAGTTGAATTACTCCCAAATAGACAAACAAGATTATGCGGTTTATAAATCAGTTAAACATTATAGACCGTATCTATTGAAGTCTCTAACTAAAATGATTGTACCCTATGCAGCTATTTGAAATGTTCTGATTCAGAAAGAATTGGGAGAGAAGATAGCTCATTGGATGACATCTCTGCAAGAATATGATTTAGAGATCAGAACATCAAAAATAGTGAAAGGCCAAGGTTTGTGTCTGCTTCCCGCTCAGTCGAATGATCCTTTAAAACAACGAATCAAGTGGGAGCAAGAAGAAAGCACCTCAACAGGTTCTGTCAATGTTATCACTGCTCAAGCATCCGACTGGTATGGTGACATTAAATTTTTCTTAATCCATGGGTATGCTCTTGGGACCCTTGAATTTAAAAAAAATAGATCCTTAAGATTAAAAGCAACACCGTATCAATTCGTAGATGGTGTTTTGTTCAGAAAAAATTATGATGGTGTTTTCCTTAGATGTCTAGAGAGAGCTCAAACTGACAATATTCTTTTGGAATTTCATGCAGGACTTGTAGGAGGACACTTATCAGCAAAAACCACTTCCCACAAGATCTTAAGAGTAGGTTACTACTGGCCTACTTTGTTCAATGATGCCTATGTTTACGCCAGAAGATGTGAACCATGTCAGAAGTGTGCTGGAAAAATGAAGAATCCCGCATTTCCATTGCAGCCAGTCACAGTTCAATTCCTATTCCAGCAGTGGGGTCTGGATTTTGTTGGACCTATTAATCCTCCTTCTTCCCTGCAACAAAAATATATTTTGATAGCTACGGATTTCTTTACTAGATGGGTAGAGGCAGTCCCTCTTAAACAAGTGAACACGAGCCAAGTAATTTCTTTTCTTGAAAGTCAAATAGTCACAAGGTTTGGTGCTCCAGAATTCCTAGTGTTTGACAATGCTTCATACTTCTCCTCTTTTGAATTAACTCAATATGCCCTTGAAAAAGGGATAAAATTAAAATTTCTGCCAATTATTATCCACAGGGAAATGGGCTAGCAGAGTCTTCTAATAAGAATTTAATTAACATCTTAAAAAAGACAATGGCTACTCACCACAAAAATTGGCATATCCAGTTATACAATGCTCTATGGGAAGACCGTGTCACCCCTAAAGCGGCCATTGGAAACTCCCCTTACTGCTTAGTTTATGGTAAGGAGGCTATCTTACCAGCCAACCTCTTGATCCCTTCCCTACAGGTAGCACAGTCTGTATAGGAAGATGACTCTTCCCCACTCTAGCACATAATTGAGACATTACTCAAACTAGAGGAGGATAGGGAAAAGTCTAAAAATAGGTTGTATCAACATCAACAACTTGTCAAGAGGTGGTTCGATGAGAAGTATTCATATGACAGGGAGTTCTCTGTGGGGGATTTAGTTTTAAAATGGGACAAGAAACATAAGGACAATTATGATTACACTAAGTTCCGACGCTTATGGCTAGGACCTTTCGTTGTTACAAAAAAGATTTGTCCTGATACTGTCCGGTTACAAACACTAGAAGGTTCTGAAGAAACCTACCCAGTGAATGTCCAACTGCTCAAGAATTACTTTGTTTGAGGAGAGCATGTTGGTCCACTTGTACATAAAGTTTGGTTTGTTTTCTTCCCTTTGGTTTTGATTGGTTTTTCCTTTTATCATTCTTTCTCTTTTTGAATAAGTATGCATATTTGGCAAAGGCTGTTGATTAGTGTGTTTCTGAGATTAATACAATCTGAAGTTTTCAGGTAGCATGCCAGCTGTTTCTTTATTCAGCCTATATCATAAATTGCTCTTCATTGAATCAAACAATCAATTTTTGCAGGGCATTGATCGATATTTTTCCACTATCATCAACATCTTTTAAATATTTGTCTGATTAATTGAAGTTGAAGAGACGATTAGAGTTCTTTACCTTGTGTTTCATGAGTAAATGTCATAATCTCTTATAGCCTGGTTAGACTTATCTATTCTGGATGCAATTCTGATCACTTTGGATAATAATCTATTTCAATAAAAGTAGATCACAAGGTTGGGGGTCTCATTACGAGCCAACCCATTATGTTCATAGATGTATAAGTGGAATGACATCTCCACATCAAGCCACCAAACTTGGGAGATGGCTTTCAGCTCTGGATGGAAGATGGAAGATCCTATCATAGGTCGGTCCATTCATGATATATGGAGCATCACTGAGTAGTATTGTTGTCATGTGGTCACCAAGCCATGGAAGTGTCTTGTAACCTATGCATTAATAAGTTTTTGTTTTCTTATGTAAGATATTTTGTTGTATATAAGGATAAGGGGGGTCTTATTACAAGCCAACCTTACTATGGTCATGCATTTGATTTTGGACTGGAATTGCCATCTACGGTCACCAAGCCACATATATATATATATATATATATATATATATATATATATATATATATACTGGTACATAAATGAATAATTAATAAAGACAAGGTGATTCATGTATTCTAATCCAAAATAGCTCTGAGCTTATTCCAAAGGTTAATCATAAATCTGCCCTTCCATGATTACATAAAGTTATAGGATTTTTGTTTTTCTCCTAGACTGCCTAGATTAAGTATTATCTTTAATTGGTTCTGGATGGAAAGTATCGATCATATGACTAACTCTACTATTTTGATTGTGTTTTCGTGAGATCATTTTGGAAATTGCAAGTTGAAACATGAGTTGGTTGGCATGGCTTCTTTATAACTAAGAGTTTCATTGGGTGAATCCATGAAGATGGGTGTCTATTTTGGGGGGTTCTGTGCAAAAATAATTCTGAATTTTTCATGTTTTTCATCTTTGGGCGAATAAAAGTGATATTTTTGTTTCGAATTTCACTTTTCACTAAAAAGCAAACTTTTAGAGAATTATGTTAGCTTGCTATCCATATTTTTTTTAATTTTTTATATTGAGATTTGATATGTCGATTCAGAAAATGTTTGACAGTGTGTTCTTATAAAATGAAAGGACTACAAATAGCCATGTTTAGCCGTACATGTAAAATCATTGTTAAACTTGTTTTTTGCAAAAAACAAATATGCTACGACAATCTACACACAATATACTACTACATGACTATAAGTTTGTAACAAATGTATCTATATACTAATAATTATATTTATTTGAATTCGATTAATGGGGAAACCTTGTCGATTTTCAACATATTTTTTGTCGCAAAACTTTTCTCTCAATTGAATATAAAACTAAAAATTCTATGAATACCTTTTTGAAGTAGACACGTCAATTAACTGCACCATAGTTTTCTCAATTTTTTTCATGGTGTATTTTTTGAGTTATGGATTTTTCATTTCACCGCATTTTGAAATAGATGAAACTAAATTCGACACCTGTTAAGAAAACAAACAATTACAAATATCAGATCTTACTTATACACAAAGAAATCTATATATTCGGAAAGTATATTCAATAACAAAACTAATGTTATCAAGTCCGACAGTCACTTTGTAGTGTAAGAGATCATTTTTACCTTCCGAAAATGGAGAAACTTGAAAACTGTGAGAGATAATCAGATTTTCAGGTTTCAGAGGTTATTCGGCCGAATAATTATTCGACCAAATAACTCTTTTACTTAATGGCGACGTCAATTTAATCAAAGGTTATTCGGTCGAATAACCAAATGTAAAAAAACCTCATTGGCAGGAAAAAAAACATTCTTGTCTAAACTTATATAAATAAAACTAAATACTTCAATTAATTTCGCACATTTTAATTTCTCATACTTTCTGGTCAGAATATTTTTTAAGGGATTTTCTAAGGATCTTTTTTTGTAAAGGGAGTTTTTTTTATAAGGTATTTTTTTTCTTACTTCTTTCTAAGGAATACATTGAAAGAATGTTTTTCTAAGGCATTTTTGCAAAATGACTTTTTATTCCAAGCTTTTTGCACTTCTTATTTCTCTACAATGGGTTTTTTTTCCAAGGATTTTCTAAGGAGTTCTTTTTGCAAAGAGAGTTTTTTTTATGAAGTATTTTTTTTCAAGCTTTTTGCACTTTTTATTTCTTTGCAATGGGTTTTTTTTCCAAGGATTTTCTAAGGACCTTTCTTTGCAAAAAGAGTTTTTTTTTATGAAGTATTTTTTTTGTTACTTCTTTCTAAACAATACATTGAAAGAATGATTTTCTAAGGCATTTTTGCAAAATAAGTTTTCATTCCAAGCTTTTGCACTTCTTATTTATTTGCAATAGGTTTGTTTTCCAAAATGGTGATTTTAAAGAGTTTTTATTCCAAGTTATTTTTTCAAAGGAGTTGTCTTTTTCCTTCTTATTTATTTGAAAATGATTTTTTCAAAGTTTTTTTTTTTTTCTAGGTATTTTTGCAAAAAACGTTTTTTTTACAAAGTATTTTACAACTGGTTTTTTCAGAGAATGTTTATTTCCAAAGTGTGCATATATAGAGTTTTTATTCCATGGCATTTTTGCAAATGAGATTTTATTTCAAGTTATTTTTATAAAGGAGATGTATTTTTCGTTCTTATTTCTTTGAAAATGAGTTTTTTCAAAGTCTCCCAAGTTATTTTTGCAAAAAAGTTATTTCGTTGCAAGGGTTTTTACAAAAAAATATTTTTCCCAGGTATTTTTTCAAAGAATTTTTTTTTTTTTTTTAACAGTGGGTTTATAAAGAAGATTTATTTAGAAAGTGTTCTTATTCTTTTCCAATGAGTTTTTTTAAAGGTGGTTTATTGTCAAAGAGTTCTTATTTCATTCAAAGAAGGTTCTTTTAAAAGGAAATTTGTTTCCAAAAACTTTTTCTTCAAAATATTTACAAGATTTTGATAAAGTGAAGTAAATTTCAGTTCATGTGTTTATAAATTTTGTAACTGTTTTTAAATCTTCATTTTGTTTTTTTACAATAAAATGATGATTCTTTAATTTATTATTTATAGATTAAACAATCATGGGCAGTAAGAGAAACCATCAAAGAAAATATGATCGTAAACATGCTGATGATAATGATAATAGAGAAAAGAAAAAAACTTAAATATCATGCCAACAAAGCAAACCTTGCAGAAACGCAAGCAACGATTATTGAAGATACAAATACAGTTTTACATGATAATGTTGACAAAATGGAAATTGAAAATAGAGTACAGAAAAACAAATTGAAGTTGTAGAAACCATTATTGAAGATGTAAATAGTGATTTACATACTAATGTCGATGAAGTCAATATTGAAGATCAAGTTCAAGAACCAGAAATTGGACCAGGTATGTATATATCATTTATTTTCCAAATTCATTTTTTATAATGAATTGTATTTTTGGATACATGTTTTAAATTAAATTTAACTTGATGTATAGGTACTTTCATCATTGATGATGAAACGTTAGAAAACGTTGATTGCAACAAATATGGAAAAAAAATATCCATACATGCTGCACGATGTCGGGCTCAAAAAATTTATGATGATGTTCTGAAGAATTATTCAGCAACAGGACAACCACAAATTTTGAGATGTTTATTAGTGACCAAGAAGTTAGAAGATGCTACATCATTATTGGGTATTCACAAGGTGACCAAAGAGTCGAAATTAAAACATAATGTGATAGAAAATATAGGTGATGCAATAAATTTTTTTGGAAAATCTAGGAAGAAAGACATCAGTGCTGCACGAAGAGCAATTCATTCAACAATTATTTCAACTAGTACTAAACAAAAATGTTTGACAACACGGCTAGCAAAAACAGTTGGAACCTCAAGAAAGACATTATACAAACATAGAAAATTCAGAATGCAAATAGATGAAAATGATGAACTTGCTTGCTGGGCAATTATTTGTAGACAGCCTTACAAAGATATAATGAGAGCAAGTGTTAAAGATATTGTACGAGAATATTGGTTGACACATGCTCGAGTTTCACCAAATTCAAGAGATGTAATACAGCAAAGAGTATCACGAGGAGTATATGTAAGCAGTCCAAAACATACAATGGATATGACACAAGTATAATTGTTCAATAAATTCAAGGAAGATCATCATGGAATTAATGTGTCAATCACTACATTTGTGTAACTAAAATCATGGTGTGTTAGACCTATTACTATCCGTGACACATGTTGTTTCCGTTATCATGTGCAATTTGAATTATATTATGACACATTTCTTGAATTTGTAAAATATTTTGGACAAATTCACCACCTCAACCCACAATACGTGAATTCATATCTCAAACCCTATGTGAGAGAAATCACGATGAAGTATTTTATAATAAGAAATGTGTCAATGTAAAACATTGTAATCGTTGTGGAAATTTGGTTTTATTCCACAATAAATATCCTGTCGATACTAATCCCTCACTGTCAAATGTCACCATTGATTGGAGAAGATATGAATACATTACAAGTACTAGTGATGTACATTCCAAAAGGATTGATTTGTGAGAAGATAAAATAGGTGTGACAGATTTTCTCAAGAAACTCGAAAGTGAAATTTATAAATACACCAAGCATTCACACAGAGCACAATGGCAAGACCTTCAATTCAAATAGTCTCATGAAATTTTTTCACTAGAAACAATTTTGTCAGCGGTTGATTTTGCAGAAAATTACACATTTGCTGCACAAAAAGAGATATAGAGTGAATACTATCATTCTGACCAAGTTTCGATATTTGTCCATGTTTTATATAGACATTCTCAACAAGATGTTGATGGCATTGAAAGTACATGTGACAATCGAGATATGATTAAAGAATATCACTTTTATATCAGCAACGATCATACATACGATACACATTTTGTTCAGCATTGTATTGAAAGTATTTTCTACAATTCACTAAAGGGACGTAACATTAAATTCAATGAGCATTGGATATGGTCAGATGGATGTGCCGGACAATTTAAATCTTCGTGATCATTTTATTGGTTATGTTGACTTCATAAAGAATTGAACATTAAACATCGCTGGAATTTCTTTGAAACTGGTCATGGAAAAAGTGAACATGATGGTGCAGGAGCATGCGTAAAAAGAGCACTCCGAAGATGGTAAATGAACCATAGTTCTGCACGATTCCATTCAGCTGCAGAGGTTGTCCAATGGTGTAGATCACATCTAAACCATGATTATAATCAACAATCAAAAGATGTGCGCAGGTATGTACACACAAATGTTTTAATTTATATTTTATTGTCAATTTAAAAAGAAGTATGTACCTAACATCAAAATTTGTCATTTGTGTACTAGGTTTTTTTAGCATGTTGGGGTCCAAGATATAAATAGATCAATATCATACGACACTAGCACCATATA
The DNA here is from genome assembly GCA_027924585.1 of Larix kaempferi. Taxonomy (NCBI): domain Eukaryota; kingdom Viridiplantae; phylum Streptophyta; class Pinopsida; order Pinales; family Pinaceae; genus Larix; species Larix kaempferi. The sequence goes on from BSBM01000502.1 coordinate 22,984,097, forward strand.
GGGGACTAGATATTTTCACTCTATTCAAACAAAAACCTTCCAAAACGTTTATGCATTTGACAGTAGAAATCAATCATGCTTTTGTCATATTTGCATTGAAAATATTGAATCTACAGAAGTTTGTGAAAACATAACGAACAACTACGTAAGACATTGGAAACACACAGAGATTAATCCTAAAGAAAAAATGCCACTAGCAAGCATAGAAGAATTAGAATCAGAAGATATAGCAATATCCTCTGATGGCGACAGAATTTCAGATCCCGTTAGAGAAGGTAATGATCAAATACCACTATTTTGTCGATTGTTCATTCTTGTCCTTCACCTTATACACATGTATATTAGTCAATTTAATTGAATTAAAAATCCTAACATCAATTGTAATTTGTACAGGAGATGTTTTTGCTGTGATTGCACCTGTAGACAACAACGAAAATGTGAAGTATTATTTGATGCGATGCACCAAAGAAAAAATGAAGTTATTGAAAGACTACAATGACAACGGATATACATACGAGAGAGGATCCATCATTTTAAATGGTTATTTTTTTCAACAAACCCATATGACTCAAAATTATGTCTACTTTCAGGATTATGAACCTGATGTTATATGTTGTCAATATAGCCATTTAGTATGTGCATCATGAATAAAATTGGTTCAAGCTCCATCGAAAAAATAATTAAAAAATAAAAAATGGAAACTATCTAAATATGATCATGAACGGATAATTGAGGACGACATTCCATTGCAATGTTTTTAAAACTATATATTTAAAATTAATAGATCAATGGTTTTGTCCATGTCATTGCCAAATGTTGTGTACAATATATTTTTTTCTTTCTATGTCTATGATCTTGAAAGGAACTGGAGTATGTTTAAATGATCGTATTCTAGTATGTTGAA